>CM028673.1:56385188-56765992 GCA_016760335.1 Gastrodia elata
TAATTTGAGCTCATTAAGCTTAATCCTTATCCGATTTGAGTGTACTTACTGTCTATCTTCATATTAAACAGTAAGTAACTATTTGCCTTCAAAAAATTTCAATTTGGAACCCTAAATCTTAAAGTAACTTTTTAGGCCTTTAAGTAGGGGCAAAATAGTCATTTTGCCCAAATTTAGATTTAAGCATCCTTAAGCCTTAAAATTTTAATATAATCTCTAAAATTAGCAATATAACTGAATTGGAATCAATTTAGGATAATTTCCCTTAATGAGCTAAATCATTAATTTGAGCTCATTAAGCTTAATCCTTATCCGATTTGGGTGTACTTACTGTCTATCTTCATATTAAATAGTAAGTAATTATTTGCCTTCAAAAAATTTCAATTTGGAACCCTAAATCTTAAAGTAACTTTTTAGGCCTTTAAGTAAGGGCAAAATAGTCATTTTGCCCAAATTTAGATTTAAGCATCCTTAAGCCTTAAAATTTTAATATAATCTCTAAAATTAACAATATAACTGAATTGGAATCAATTTAGGATGTTTAAACTCATTAAATTGTTATTTTAAGAAAAACTCTAAAATTCACCTTAAAATTCTCCTAAGTCCTAATTTAAGTTTCATAAAATGAATTTAGTTCAACTTATGCCTTTCATAAGATAATCATATCATAAAATGATGATAGTTAAGATTAATTAGCATCAATGCTTTAACTTTCTTATTATCCTAAATCAATTCTTTAGATTTTTTTTAAATCTTTAGGATCTTATTCCTTATGAATTAGTTTAAAATTTTAGGTTATAGTTCATTTATTAAGTAGATGGGTCACTTAATGGATAAAACTTTGATTTTATAACTTTTTAGAATTTCATCTTTTATTTATGATTATTTGGTATTTTAACTTTAGTTATAAGTTTAGAGATTTATCTTATTAAGCTTGACTTTGCTTAATAAGATAACCTTAATTTATAGTTCGTGAGAGTTGGGATTAACCTTATACCATTAGTCTTAGAACTTATTAGATTAAGAGGTTAAGTCATAATATTTGGAGTTTAACTCTTAATCTCTCAATCTTGATTTGTATTATTCAAGATTGGCTTGGGAATTATTTAAATTCATCAATTATGACATTTGATTTATTATTCAAACTTATATAAGTGTCATTAATTGAAATATGTTAAAGCTTGATTAGTTTTAATTACTTTTAATTTTATAGGATTGATATTTTGAGTTTATACTTGATAGCTGGATATTGGAGATCCTAAGCTTTTATAAGTTCAGATTAATTAGAATAAATTAAATTAAAAAATAAGTGATATCACAGAGTTTTGTGTGTTACTAATTACAGCTTATATTTGTATACTTTGCTTCCTTATTTTGAACCTTTATATTTGTGGCACATTAGATAAAATATAGGATATTTTATATTCTATGTTGGATTTGAAATTTTATAAGGCATATCCATATATAAAAGAGGCAAATGAATTTAATGAATTTTTATTAAATTTGTGGAATGTGTCTTACTTAGACTACCTTTAGAGTATGGTGGCATATTATTAAGATGATATTATTCTAGGAAATTTCTCTTAGATGTAGAAATTGTATTTAAGATCTGGGAAATTTCTCCTAGATGGAATATTTTTATGGACCTGTTAATTTGAGATATTTCTCCCAGATGTTCAAAAGGATTTGAGTAACATTTACTATTTGGCAAGACTAAGTAATTACATGTCCATATGAGATATCACTTTATTTTATAATTTCAACTTGTTATTTCTTCAGTATTTATGCAGTATTTCAATATTTACAGTATTTCTAATAAATTGTGCATATTTAGTAGTTTTTGTTTATATGTGCAAGCATGTTAGGATGATAATATTTTATTTTAACTCTATTATTTTTATTTTATTTATACATAAACATATGTAGAATTGATCATATTTACTTATGATATTTTTTGTACTTAGCATATTTTCATATATATATATATATTTTTTGCTTAACCTTTTCTACAGCTTGAGTTGAAGTATGTGCTTACCTCATATTTTGCTTAAGTTATAATTATATGATTATAACTTTTACAACTTTCTTTATTGCTTTATTGCTTCTTAATTGCTTAGAATATTTGTGATATCATTTAATATATAAATTGCTTAGAATGTTTGTGATATCATTTAATATATAAATTGCTTAGTCTAAAATTTACTTAGACATTTTGTCTAATTATATTTTCTTTTCTTTTGGCTGGGGCCTTGTGTTTGTGAAACTGACAATGGTAGATTCCGAGCTACTTGAGGTTGTTATACCTTCTAAAGAGATTGTTCAAGAGGAGCGTGCCGGTGCAGATCATAAGTTTTTTTTTTATTTCTGCATGTGAGGATGAGTGCTTAGTTTCCTTTCATTAAACTTTTAAATATTTTGTAATAATACAGATTATATTTGTATTTTCTTTTTCTGCATATTTATTATGAGTTGGATTTTTCTCTATTTTATTATAGATGAATGGATGTTAATATTTGATATTTCTTCTTCCGCACTCTGATATTATGGTATACTCATTTAGTGAATTTTTTATTTGCTCTACTTAGAGCATATCCTTCCCTTGTCAATGGATTAGGAATGCTTATTCATAATCTAATTATAAGTGAGGGATTATCTAGTGATGACCACCACTTAATCTATTAAGGGGCGACTGGCACAATTGGTATCAAAGAGTTCCATAAGATGTTATATTAGAATTTGCATTCCTATTTATATAATGGATAGTTCTTCTTTTATATAGTCACTAACTGAATACTTGAAAATATCCATATTACCATAATCTAATACACAGAATAGTAGGCATAAATGAAAATATTAATATAAGTAAGATAAAATGTTCAACTATGAAACTCATATATTAAAGACATTAAGAACTATAAACTACTCAACCTAACTAATATGACATGATTGAACTTATATGATACTTAGATACTTGAGAATGTCGGTCTGGAACTACTTCAGCAGATTTGAAGCTATATGGGAACTTTACTATCAGTTTGGACAGCGTTACAGAAGGTATGTCGAAGGAGTATCTGAACAAGGAGTACAAGTGCTAGTTCGGATGCTTCATCACGCCATTTTCAGAGGGTTTGACCTTCCTGTTTAGCCAAGGAGTGGCTAAAGCATGTGAGCTTTACTCTTGATGCAATAGAGTGCCCCGATGATATCAAAGTCACACTAGTGTCCCTCCTGCTCCAAGACCACGCCGAAGATTGGTGGGTCGTCACCCTCCAGGAACTCACTTATATGCGAAGAAGAGAACGTCGATAAGTTACTTTTGAAGACTTCTGTCAAGCCTTTTCGACTGGATATATTAAATGAATGTTTTAGTGAATAAGTTTATGTTCCATAATGTACTATTTCTTATTGTATGTTTTATCTAAAATAAGTAATAAAATAAACTCATCTATTTAAGCTCTTCTTAGAATTCTCAAAGAATGTCATTTTAATTAAACTCAGGTACAATATGAATCCTGGGCAATCATCTCCAACCCCTGCTGCATCTAGCAGTACTTCTTTTGAACTCAAAGCACTTCTGTAAACAATTAAAACCTTAGTAGAAACTAATGTCAAATAATCTAAAAGGATAGAAAGACTAATTGCGATGCAAAGCAATCCGTCACCAGCATCTGTAGCCCCTGCACCCTATTATCCTTCTCAACAGCACTATCAGTCAACGGATGGACTCTTACACTATTTTATCAGATTAATAACTTCTATTTTTAATAAGAGTATGTCAGCAATGGACACAGCCAACTGGCTGAAGTTGGTTGAGAAAAATCTGACAAGCATCAAATGTCCAGATGCTGAAGCCATTAGATTGACAACCCACATGTTTCAAGATGAAGCTGAATATTGGTGGGATAATATCCGAAATGCTTTGTTCGCAAATTACCATATTGAGGACTTTCCTTGGGATGCATTCGTGAAAGCATTCAAAGCAGAATATATTCCTCCCTCAGTGCAGAATAACCTAGAAGATATGTTTCTTAGATTGAAGTAGGGAAACCGTCCTCTAGCTGAATATGAATCAGAATTTTGGTGCTTAGCTCGATTTGCGCCAAATATGGTACAAGTTGAAGATGCTCGTTGCCATCGGTTCTTGAGTGGATTGTGTGATATGATAAAAGATCATGTTGTGCCATTAAGGATGTCAAATTTTACTGAATTAATTGAGATAGCTCGTGTAGTTGATCAGCATCAGTCTCAGAGGGACTATAAGAGGACATTCAACTCAACTTCCTACAGGAATAATAATTCCAAGAGAACTAGGTTTTCCTCAAGAAAGCTATACCAGATGGAAGCAGCTTCGACATCATCTGATCCATATAATGGATATACGAAGCCCTATCCTTTGGGGAAGTGTTACAATAATAAGCAATGCTGCTATGCTTGTGGTAGGCAAGGCCACTTCTTTTAGCAATACAATTACGATGTAACAGTGGATGGTACATGTATTGATCATCCCAGGTGCAATCAACTTTTCAATCCAACTCCAATAAATCATATAAGCCAACAGTTGGAAATCATGCCTCCTCTGCAATCTGCAACTCCAACTCCAAGGAAAGAAGGAGGTATTGCATCTCAACCTAGCACGTCCAAGCTTCCTCAAAAGCAGGTTTATAACAAAAAGCCCACAGGACCTGCTAGGGTTTATACCCTGACCCCATTAAAAGCAACTGAAGATAATTATGTCGTATCAGGTACATATCTTCGATCATGAATTTTTTATTTTTCAGCATCAAGTAAATTGAATTCATTATTGCTAAGTATGGTTAATTTAGGAATAATTTGTATTAATGGCAACCTCTGCAAAATATTATTTGATACGAGAGCCAATCATTCTTTTATATTCGAGAGTTTTTCCAAGAATTTGAATTTACAATTTTATAAGATGGCTAAGACCTTAAATATTGAACTTCTTTATGGAGCCCAACTCAGCACAACCCAGTTCTGCAATCTGTAAGTACCTTTGAATAAAAAGATATTCCAAGCTAAGTTGATAATCCTGCCTATAGCAAATTTTGATATCATCTTAGGAATAAATTGACTTAGTGCGCATAATGCTACAATAAACTATCAGTAGAAGAAGATCACCCTTCAATCACTCGATGCTTCTGATACCTTCGTAGGAAGGTTTATCACCCAAAGCTCATTAATCAATGCAATCAAAGCAGAAAGGCTAGTAAACAAAAGTTGTATGTCATTCTTAGTTACTATGTTGGGTGATAATAAAGAAGGCATTCTGTTTTTAGATATCAAAGTTGTTAAGGAGCTCGCTGATGTATTTCTTGAAGACTTGCCTGGTTTGCTTCCATCAAGGAAAGTAGAATTTGCAATTAATCTAGTTCCCAAAACACAGCTAATTTTTAAAGCACCTTACAGAATAACTCTTAAAGAGCTGCAAGAGCTTAAAGAGCAATTACAAAAGCTCTTGAATAAAGGCTTTAATAAACCAAGCAAGTCTCCTTGGGGAGCACCAGTTTTATTTATCAAAAAGAAAGATGGTTCTATACGGATGTGTATAGACTATAAAGAATTGAACAAGGTCACCATTAAGAATAAATATCCACTTCCTAGAATCGATGATTTGTTCAACCAGTTATTTGGTGCGGTTGTATTCTCAAAGATTGATTTGAGATCAGGATATCACCAAATGCATGTGAAAAATTCAGATGTTGAGAAAACAGTGTTTGACAAATGTTATGAACACTACGAATTTCTTGTGATGCCTTTTGGACTCACCAATGCACCTTTAATTTTCATAGACTTGATGCAGCGAGTCTTAAAACCTTATTTGGATAAATTTGTTATTGTCTTCATTGATAATATCCTCATCTATTCTAAAACCTTAGAAGATCATGAAAATCACTTAATGGCAGTATTGTAAACCTTGCGTGATCATGAGTTATACACAAAATTCTCTAAGTGCGAATTTTGGCTTAGTTCTGTAGCCTTTTTGGGTCATGTAGTGGATGCTCAATGAATTTTTGTAGATCAACAGAAAATTAGTATTATCCAAGATTAGGTACAACCAAAGTTAGTAACAGACATCAAAAGCTTTTTTGGATTACCAGGCTACTACAAAAAAATTGTTAAGGGCTTCTCTTAGATTGCTTCTCCGCTAATAAGACTTAGAAAGCTATTCCATTTATTTAGACTTCCGATTATGAGGAAGCATTTCAAACTTTAATGGATGCACTTTCCTCTGCACCGGTACTAGTTCTACCTAAGGAAGGCCTGAATTATCAAGTTTATACTTGTGGCGGCCACCCCTTAATCAACTAAGTTTAAGATGTGGTCATCATTAGTACATTAGATATTAAACCGTAAATATATCCATGATACTAATGATGACCTGAGCAAGATCTATCATAATATGTATACAGTATATAGTGCAAAAAATGAAAAGAAGGTATCCAGACACAATTCATATTTTTTCATTCACATACAAAACATTAAATACAGAATTATAATGACCCCAATATTGAGTAGGAACTAAACCCAATATTAGCATGTTACCACATCATTTAATACTAAATTAGAAGGAAACCAGTTCAATACTAAATGCTATGTGTCAAAGAATATTTGTGAGGGTGCTAAATTAAGATGGGAGGGAGTAGAAGAAGTGAAGTATGTGAATATAAGTAATTACAAATACATGTAAGTTAAAGTAGTTGCAATTGTAAGTAGAAGAAAAAAATCACATGTGAATAGAAGTAATTGTAAATACATGTAAGTAAAAGTAGTTACAATTGTAAGTAGAAGAAAGAAATCACATGTGAATAGAATTTTACATGTGTAAAGATCATCTATATATACATCCATCCATTTATCCAAACCAAGCCTTTTAAATATGAAATATAAGCCATCACAGAATAAGTAAACACAATGTAAGAATTTAATTATTACAAACTTAAGATCAAATGCAATAAGTAAAGTTCACTCTCTCACAAATGGTAATTAAAAGGAAATATGTGGAAGCAAAATTTAATAAAATTTTCAAGTACTTAGTCTAGCTCCACTTGTATTAAATTGCTTCTAATCTATCATATTTTTGTATTTAAATATGATAGGGCAAAACTAAGAAAAGAAAAGTGTAATTAGACTAAACAGTCTAAGCACATTTTATGATTGGCTAAATATTTTATAAATTTATATTGGATATTACATGCTAATTTACAACTTAAGTATAAGCAGCGGAGCATTTAAAAGCATATAAATAGGGAAGAGAAATAAATAAATTATAAGGAAGAACATATGAAAATAAATGAGTAAGAATACTCACAAGTAGAGACATTTTAGCCTGCAACCAAAAAGTAAGGGAAAAACATCCTAAATAAGGCTAAAAATTTCTAAAGTGCATATGAAAGTAAATGAACTAAAACATGCATATGCTCAATAAAAATATGCTAAGTAAAAAAAAAAAGTAGTGAAGTATTTAAATAAAATTAAAGCACCATACACTGCATCCTATATGAATTGTAAGTAAGTAAAGTACAATACTAAAATGGGAAGTGCAAAGCATAGTAAATAAAGAAAATTCTTTGATTATCAATCTAAGATGCACATAGCTTAGAGCTATGAAAAGTATCATAGCTTAAAAGTTATGATGAGATCTCACGATCAATAATATTGTAAAAGAACTTATATTTTATTATTATTGTTATTTTATGAAAGTATTCATTCTGCAGGAACTTACAGAATGAAGCAAAAAGTTAAGCAAATCTGCCTAACAAGTAAAGGAAAGTGGGATTTCAAAGATAACAAACACTCATATTCATCTTTCGAGAATATGAGGTCTCCTTATTTCTCCTATTTAGCCTGCTCTTGGCTATTGAGCAATACTAAACTCTTATAGTTTTAATGTGAAATTTTTATTTATGCACAATGTCTTATATGTATATTCAAAAGAGTTGGCTCAAAGCAAAATAAGCATTCAAGGAAATTCAATAATTGTAAACTATGTGATATTCAAAATTATCTAATTTTAATGATCTTCCTAATGATTGGAGCTAATTAAGCTCCCGATTGACTTATATATATTGATCTAAAATCAATTATAAGTAATATAAATAGTTGGGATTTTAGAAAATAATAGTTTATTTTAATTTATGGAATGGCAAAATAAATCTAAGTATAATAATACTTAAAAGAATTGACCTTATCCTTATCCTAATCCATTTAATTGAAATAATTTAATAAAAATCAAGGCTTAAGAAATTAATTAGTAAAATGTAAGGTTAAGCAATCACTACAATTGAGGAAGTTGAGAGTTAAGATTCTATACACTAAACTCATCTAACTAGGTTATAATTGGAAGGATATATTCAAATCAATTACTAATCTAGCTAGGATAAAATAAAAGGAAATATCTAAATATATAGGAGGGAAATGAATTTTAAGCTACAAGTTCTACAATTACTATAAGTTGAAGGTTATTGAAATCAATAGGATTCCTAAACTATACTAATGAATTGAGGACTCCTAATTCAACTCTTTAAAGGACTTAAATGAGGGTTTAAGAACTAAGGGTGAATGAAGCTAAGATCCAATCTAGTTGCTTAGGGCTAGTCCTAATTGATTCACAATATTTAATTACATAAGTATTAAGATTAACTACACTTAATTGAGTATTTTACAATGTCTAAGATCACAAGTAAATCACATTATAAAATCATTCATAATGCATCTCTTTTAAGATTGAAATTGCATCAATTATTTTACAAACTATACAAGCATCTAACACATGAAAATTGAGTTCTAAACATGAAATTAAAATTACATGGGAAGTAAATAAATATGACAAGTTTGCTGTTCTAGGGTTTAAATACCTAAAACATGCAATTTATGAAATTACAAAATTATCAAAATTACACTAATTTAGGAGCCAAATACCTAGAATCATCAATTGTTATCCAATTATATCAACATACATTAACATGAGATCCTTATAATATAAGGAAAAGAACAACACTAATTATGTCGAAATCGGACAACGTTGAGATTTTAAGGTTTTCGGGACACCTAATTAGAATTAAAAAGTGATTTTAAAATTAGAGTTCAAATCCTAAATTTAGTTATGTCATTATATTCATCTCATTTTTCTGATCGAAATGATATATAATTTTGTATAAATTGGTTAAGTATTTTTAAAGATATGGTTAAATGAAATTTGGAACTTTAGTAAATTAAATACAATTCAATAATAAAAAAAATAACTTTAATTTATCTTTATTTGCTAGATGATTCAGCTTCTTTGAAGGCGCTGAGATGGGCCGGAATTCAGATCATGAGAACGGCCCACGATTTGGTCCAATAAGCCAGCCCGAAACCAAAGCCTTTCGGCCCATTGACTCGACTACAGTCCGGCCCAGAAGTGCACTATTCGTGCACAATATAGGATTTGGGCCGGACGTGGGTCGCTTCTTCAGGCCCTATTATCATTCTTCCTTCATCTCCAAAGAAAAACAAAGAACAGGAAATATAAAGAAAAAAAAAGCTACATAGTTGAACTTCAGCTCTAATTAATGGTATTATTAATCTTAATGAGAGTTACCAAAGGATCAAGTTTGGATAAAGTAAATTAGCATGAATTAATAATAATAAAAAAAAGAACCGCCATTTACTCAATCAGGAAACTGATCGGGCTTTACAAAGCCCTGTAAAGCCCGATCAGGATTAAACAGGTTGTGATAAATATTACGGCAATAATTACTCGTATGAACTTCAAATATTACTGAGGAGAAGGAGAATGGAAGGTAGTACCTTTGTCACTCTTGCCGGCTAGGGTTTTAGGACGAAAAGTTCAGCTCATACCTTCACTTTCAGCATAACACCGACAGCTTCTCCGCTTATTTGGAGACGAGACGAAGCCAACCGAAGCAAAGAAAATGCTTGAATGAAATTAACATTACCTATGAAATGGAATGACCGGTCAGCTACGTAGAGGCACGATGATGGCCAGAGGTCAGAGGCGTACAATGGGCAAATGAGGGCCATTCGATCATTTTGATCGAACGGCTATCGGCTGAGAAGAGACGGCGGCCGTTCGATTAAAACAAGGAGATCTAATGGCTCGGATGTGGGCAAAAATGATGTTCGCTGTTTGGACCAGTGCAGCGGATCTCCGCTGTCAAAAAAAAATCACAGCCGAATAAAATTTATGTAATATATATATATATATATTAGTTATTTAAAGAGCATTAGGGCCTATAGAAGGAAAGAATAATTAAGTTCAGAATATTAAGAGTAGAGATGATATATATATATATCAGGCAAAATATTTGAAATGTAATGCAGCAATTAGATTTAAATCGCACGACTAAAAATTCTTGTGCTAAGATCTATATCCATTTGAACTACAAAAATTTGGACGGGTATTTTATTTTATATTAATTTTTAATTGAAAATTTTAAAAATTCGCTACAATTAATCTGAAGCTCAAAAATTTGCAAAACTTAACACATAGCATCATCATATGAAGCATAACTTAAATATATAAAAATTTTTAAATTTCAATTTATATTTTATCTATTATCAGCTTCTAAAGTTTAAACTTCATGAATTAATTTAGGATGATTCGGAATCCCAATTGCGCTCAATTTTCATAGGAGGATCCCCTTAATATACTTTATTTGAGAATATTTTTTATTTAATTTTTATTTGACTTAAATTAGAATCTTGATATTCTTTTTTTTCCTTAACTAATTAGGTCTAAACGGCTCGGTAATAACGTCGGGTTGTTACAATACTGATGCCTCCGGAACTGGTCTAAGGTATATTCTAATGCAAGAGAGAAATGTTATTGCATATGCTTCTCGTTAGTTAAAACCGCATGAAAGGAATTATCCTGTGCACGACCTGGAACTTGCCGCAGTGATTTTTGCTTTGAAAATTTGGCGTCATTATTTATATGGAGTTAAATGTTCCATTTTCACTTATCACCAAAGTCTGAAGTACATCATCACCCAATGAGAATTGAACTGTCGTCAAAGAAGATGGATGGAACTGATTAATGAATATGATTTGGACATTCAGTACCACCCTAGTAAAGCAAAGGTTGTAGCAGACACTCTCAGTCATTGTGCTACACTATCAGCTATGATTGCTGCAAGTTTGTTAGAAGAAGAATTTCAAAAGTTAGAAATTGTTCCAATGCGTGGTGATATGTTAAGCTCTATATTAACCAATATCAATATAAAGCCCTTTTCGTAGAGATGTTTCCATCTCTCAAACTAAGGATGATAAATATTAAAAGTTTAAAGTGGATATTGAAGGTGCTCGTCGTCAAGATTTGCAAATGCATGGGATAGTAATTTATCAAGGTAATCGTTTATGGATTCCCAAATCCATGTATTATGAGATTCTTACAGATGGTCATAATTCTGGATATCAAGTTCACTCTGGGAGCACTAAAATATATCAAGACTTGAAGAAATCATTTTGGTGGCCTGATATGAAAAAGAGTGTAGCAGAATTTGAAAAATATCATGCTTACAACTATGTCAAGGCAAAGCATCAAAGTCTTGGAGGACTTTTTCATCCTCTAGCTATCCTAAAATTGAAATTATTTAATATTTCCATGGACTTTATTATTGTAATAGCCCAAACTTTTAAGCACCAAGGTATTGTCTACTTTGGCCTGAAAGGTCTCACAGTTTTATCCTCAGAAGATAACGTCCCAGCAGGTCACCCATCCTGGTAGTGCTCCCATATGAGCATGCTTAACTTTGGGAGTTCTTATCAGGAACTCCACCATTATCTGAAAAAATGCTTCGATATTTAAAAGTTTCACTTATTACTACTTAAGTGGGATTTCACAATCTCCTCAACTTAAGTAACTGACGTCCTCATTAATATCCACACACAGATCCAAGAACCATTCATTAGGTAGATAGAACTAGAGGTGACCCCAACAAGCTTAAGAAATACCATAACTGTGTAGCACTTAATCATCATAGTTCAAAAGGCTGCTCACATAAAGTGGTACTTTAGCCTGTATGGCACTTAGCTCCTATCTGACACCCTATGGCTTACTCTGATACCATTTGTAATATCTCAAACTCTTAAGCACTAAGGTATTGTCCACATTGGCCTGAAAGGCCATACAGTTTTGCCCTCAGAAGATAACTTCCCAGCAGATCACCTATTATGGAAGTTCTCCCACCTGAGCACGCTTAACATTGGAGTTCTTATCAGGAACTCCATCGTTATCTGAAATGACGCTTTGATGTTTAAGAGTTTCACTTATTACTACTTAATTGGGTCTTCATAATTATGAGTTTACCCAAAATAAGATCTGATACTAATTCCATTTAGGTCATAATCGATCGACTGACCAAGTCAGCCTATTTTATTCCAATGCGATAGACTGATTCTGTGGAGAAGTTGGCAAAGCTATACATTAGAGAAATTGTCAGACTCCATAGTGTCCCGAGGTCAATTATTTCAGATTATGATAGTAGATTCACCTCCAAGTTCGGGCAAGCAGTGCATTAAGACTTGGGTACTACCTTGGCCATGAGCACCGCCTTTCACCTACAAACTGATTGGTAGACAGAATGGGTTAATCAGATTCTTGAAGATCTCTTGCGTCTATACATTTTGGATTTTAGTGGTTCCTGGGAAAACCACATTCCTCTTATGGAATTTTCCTATAATAATAGCTATCATGCAAGCATTGGCGTGGCGCCCTATAATGCATTATACAGTAGAAAATGTAGCACTCCGCTTGCATGGTCTGAAGTTGGTAGCATTCAGGTTTATGGATCTAATCTAGTTGATAAAACAAACAAAAAGGTGTAATTAATCCAGCAGTGGATTAAAGCAGCGCATGATCGCCAAATCAAATATCACGATGCTCATCATCTTCCTCTAGATTTAAATACTGGAGATTTTTCTTATCTTAATGTTAGTCCTATAAAAGGAGTGTTCCATTTTGGTGTAGCTGAGAAACTCAGTCATCGCTATGTCGGTCCTTTTAAAGTTTTAGAGAGGATATGCTTGGCTATTTATAGATTAAAGCTTCCTGAAGACTTTTCTGCAATTCATAATGTATTACATATCTCATCATTGTATAGATGTCTTCGAAATCCTGCATCTCATTCAGCTCCCATCCGTGTCTCTCCAGCCAGATCTCTCTTATGTGGAAGTGTCAATCAAAATCTTAGCTTGCGATTAAAGGCAGCTGAGAAATTATTATATTCCAATGGTTAAGATTCAATGGAAGAATCGATTGCGTGAAGATTTTACTTAGGAAAAGGAAGCGGATATGCGCTACAAATATCCTAAGGTATTTGAAATCTCAGGTACTTCTTCAAATCCCTACTCTTTTAACTTATCATCTTTTGTTTATGAATTATTTTTCCTACTTAAGTGATGTCGAGGGCGATATAGTTCTTAAGTGGGGGAATCTGTAACAACTCAAGTTGTTACTTAGATCAATTAGGTCTAAACTAAGTCTTAATTTTGATTACAGTACTCTAATTAAGTCATTAGAAGTTCACCACAAAGACTTAGTCCAAATCAGGAGTCGTCAAATAGATCAAATCCTGATTTTAAGAATTCTAGAAACCCTAGAATATGACCTATTTAAATTGACCTCAAGTAAAAAATTAGACTTTAACATTGCGCTCCTCACCCCCAAATTAGCTAGGGGTGATGTTTTAGATGTATTTGGAAGTTGTTGAATTTTTCGGCAAATATTTTAATATATTTTAATACCCGAAAAATGAGAAAATTAATTACTCGCAGAAACCAAAATCCGATTGCCATTTTGTTCCTCACCTCTTAATTATCTAGGGGTGATTTATTAGAAATTTATTTTGAATGCAATTAATTATTTTAAATTTAATTAGGAAATCAATCAAATTTTAAATTAATAATTAAATTAATTTATTTAAATTTAACGGCGCCTCTCCATCCGTAGCTCACCGTCTCTTTGGATGGATCTTTCTGAGTCGTCTGATCGTTTGATCGGGTATCTGGATCATAGTCATCTTCGCGAAGCCTCGCGTGGCAAGCGCTGTGACGCACATCGCCCAACTGCCTCGCCAAACATCGGTGCACCACCTTTGGGCTGATTCCATGGCTCAATTAAATCTTATGGCGATCCCTTATCATAGTTTTGACAGCTCTAGATTCTCCTTGAAGTCGATCGTGTGCTGGTGCTTCATCCCAAGCCCCAATCAATCTGCATAGTCAAAAGCCAAGGTACTGGATCCTCCCTTTTCTCCATCACAATTTATATTTTGTTGATTTGCATCATTATTACGCTCGTTCAATTAAGTGGCAATTTTACCTGATCGAGCTATAATGATTTTGATTAGTCGAATTTTGCAAAGTGTATACAAAAAACTACAGTCTCGGGCTCATCACCTTCATGTCGTGCTAGGGTATCAGTATTTCGGGTGCTTGGGTAATCCATTTGAGTCGTTTCTTATGCATATCAAAAGGCCTCAGAGGGGCCTTCCGATCGTCATATGGCTCTCTCCGATTGGAACTCAATTCTGCAAGAATCTTCAAGCCTTAATTCCTCTGGTTTCGGGTCTCGATGGAGATGAAGATAACCTATTATGGCGACCGGGGTTCGAAGTTCGAGAGTCCCAAAAGAATGATTCATACATTGAAAATATACATTTATGAAAATAAAGAAAATAAAATATATAAATGTCCATATTTACATTCAGAGCCATTCATATATGAATTTATAACAGTTTAATATTTACAATAAAGATTCAAACATTCTCAATTTCTCACATCTCTATCTCTTCTCTCTTTTATTATTTAGGCAGATCTTCAATGCTTTAATTTTCAAAACCTGAAAAATTTAGTTACCAGTCAAATAGGAGTACACAAATCATTTTTATAAGAGTAATTCTAGTATTCTATAATAGGTATAAATTAAATATAAAAATGACTGAAATATTTGCATATGAAAGAAAAGTAAAATTTCAATTTTAATTGTTGCCCTGCATGTCAGCTTTGAAATTTAATATATCTGAGAAACATGAAATAAATAAATTTTATCAAAAATATTTGTAACATAAAGTCGAGTCCATGGATTCCTGATCCCAAATGGGTAAACCCATAGGCATAACCTTTAGGAAGCTTTTCTCACTACCCATCGGTAGCTTAATCAAATTTTAGAAACTGATGGTGTCTTTCCTCTGGATTTGTTCACTTTCTAATAAGGGCTAAATCCCTCCATATGACTCCCAGGGGCTGCCAGCAGGCCAAATATGTACAAATTCTCAGTGTTGCTTTATATCCTCTAAAGACAAACACCACAATAATATATACCACATTTTATCTTTTTGTTACATGCTTATTTGATAATATTCTCTTGTAAATTTATAAGCGGTAAGTAGTTTTGGAATATAATTAATACTCAAAAGAAAATGGCTCAAGTAAGAATACTGAAATAAAACTTATAAGTATATTTACGTACCTAACTATTTTGATAAAATTTCAATCAAATCAATCCATTTGATCTGCCAAAAATAATTTAATTCATTATTTAATATTTTATGATTTTAACATGATTTGTAATATTAGGTTTCTATTAATTTATTTATTGATTTTGAGTGATTATTATGCCTTATAAGGTCAAATTCCTAATTTGACCATATAAGGGCATATTCATAATTTTACCCTTAATGAAATCTAAAATTTCTATTAGTTTACTATAAATTATGTTCTAAGGTTTTTATGAGACCTAAAATTATCAAATTATGATATATATTGGCTAAGTTATAGTTAATATAAGTTCTATGTTTAATAATTAGGGTTTAATATAGTTAGTAAGTGATTAGTAAAATTAGTCATAAAATTACTAAATTAATTACACAGCTAGGTTCTAATATTCTTTATGAGTTCTCTGAAACTAAAATTATTTAATTTGGATCATTAGATTTATTAATATTTACTAATCAAAATTTAGAATAATTAGGATTAATTAAGAGATCTAACTGTTAGATTCTAAATATTTTTGTAGTTTACTGTAAATTAGGTTTTTTTAATCTAAATTAATATTTGGATCACCTAATTTGGAGTTCAATTGACTAGGTTATGGTCATTTGAAGTTCTAGGGTTAGTTAACCTAATTAGGGTTAGGTCCTAAATGTGATTAGTCTAAAACTAATTCAAACAGCAAAATTAATACTATTAAAATATTTCTTAGAGTTTTTTGAGTATTTTAAAACCCATATTTGATATTTTTGGAGTAGTGTGTGCAAAGTTATAGCTAAATATAGTTTTGTGATATTTTTGGATTTACTTAAATACCCTAAACATTACTAAACAAAAATACAGTTCCAAATGAAATTTTGATAATTCCATAATATTCCATTAATTTTTCTGGTCACAATGATTTATTTCTTTACCATAATTGTATTTATATTTATTAAGATATGAATGATTGAAATTTAGAATTTAATTAATTATTAGTATACTAATATTACTGTTTTAATTAATATATTCATTTCCTTAATCTATTTATTAATTGATTCTCATTTTCTATTTATATATATTTGTAAGTGATTAATTAATATATTATTAATTAACTTAATTTTTCTATTTATTTAAATATACATATATATAAATATATATGTACATATATATTAAGTAGATTATATGTATACAAAAATTAATAAGAATTATTATATGTATTAATTATTTATTTTATGTATTCTGTAGGTGGGATGGGTTGGCAGAAATGGTGGGTCCCACAACCACGTGGCATGCGGCCTTTGGCTGGGTAGACGACGGCGGGACCCACTTGCAGTCAAAAGACTGACTGCGGTTTTTCCTCAGCAGCAGCTGATCTGGCTGCCACATAGGGTGTCCTGATGCTGACACGTGGGGCTGTAGATTTCATAGAGAACCTAGCCCGATGAACCATGGTTCAAGCCTGGACTGGTCTGATCTAAATCGGACTAGTTACTGCGGATCACCCCTACGGGAGGCGCAACCATGGAAGCTAGGGCACGCATTTCATCGATGGATAGAGCTTCGCACCGCATGATTTGCATGCTTTAAAAAAGTACACACCCTCACCAATTTATTGAACCTAAAATCTCAGCCATAATATCGTTCTAACATCAGATAACATGAAGCCTTAGCACCTAGGGTTACGCCAACGGGGAAGCAAATCGACAGAGGAAGATAATAATCTTGCCTCGAATTTGAACATAAAATTAACACAGAATTAATATGAATACATAGCAATGATATATTGAGAATAGATTAAAGAGTCGAAGGGAGTACTTGCAATTTAGGGATGGTTGCTGACAGACTGTAAATACACGTCTGCGCTTACATGCAAGTGTACGTGGTCTGAAGTAATAAGTGGAAAGTCTGACTTTTCTGGAATTTATCGATCTTCAGAGAATTGGTTGATTTGGCACTAAGGTGTATCTATTCTCACTAATATTTAAGCTATAGTATGTATTTGATGAGTGGTCTAAAATTAGCACAAATATTCACTAAGTAAAAATAACAAGATTTAAGAAAGAGGAGAGTTGGGGCCATCCCACATGCCATGACGTAATATTCATGTAGATTGGTTCCTCAAGCTTTATCATTTAATTTAATTAAAATCAAGTGCACATTGTTGTCCTTGAGTCTAGCTCAAGATCTTACAAGTTCAAATCTCGTGCACAAAATGAACTCACATTCGGTTCTATTTTGGCACAAAGATTCTTGTAAGATTCTTGGGATTTAAATTTTAATCTTATTCTCTTGATCAATGAGAGCTTGATTTTTAAACCTTATGATCTTACAAGCATTAATTTCCACTACGAGCATCACTCGCATCATACATAGTTGAGATGATGGATTCACATGTTGGGCTCAACGACTATGTCATTTAGTTTATGAGCACTCAACACTTCCTTCCTCTACCTCAATTATGTTGAGCTAAGGAGCTCAATTAGTGGGTCTTAGCATCACTTGCATCAACTCTTTGGTTGAGCTTAGATTGAGGTGCATTGAGCTTATGAACTTTCTCACATAGTTCCAAGCCTGCATCCAACTTAAGGTGAGCTAAGGAGCACAAGACAACTAGTTCTTGGACTTTGTTTTTTTTTTAGTTCTTTTCTCATAATCACATTCAAGACTAATTAGACAAAAATTTCTTAGTAAAACATTAAAATCACAAACAAATTATGTTTGAGGGAAAAAATATTCATACATTAATATTACATCATGCAAATGGGATTTCACCCCCAACCCTCCTCCCAAGGGAGTTTAGATACTCATTGTACAAGAAAAGAAGAAAAACACATACATGGATAAAGACCCTTTCATGGTCAACTAAAAAGAAATATAAGAGTGGAGCTTAGAAGATACTAGGAACACTCCGTAGAAGTTCTCCGGAATCCTTCTTCTCCTTCTCAATGTTCCCTCCTTAGGTCTCTAATGCTGCCTTCTTTCTCCTCTTCCAAAGCAAGAGCTTGCCTTGTCACCATTGAGGAGTTCCTCTTATCCCTTGGCTCTCCTCCTTACTTAGTATAATTTGGCTAAAATTGTGAACCCTCCTCTAGTTAAGAGAAGGGGTATTTATAGGACAGGGGGGCTGTCATCCTCCTCTTCATTTCAAATTAGCTTTTTCATATAAAAATCTGAATTCATTATGACAATAACCTTCATTTATGGTGAGGTGATAATAATCCTCAATTATCTATCCAAAACATCACCTCAAAGCTTCCTTTTTCAAATAAAATGGGCTACTGCAGGGAATGATGGCTGGGGACAAAATGCATGATAGAGGTCATGTCCCCAGACGCATTTAATGTATGTCTGGGAAAAATTTGCGGCGGGCCGCTGCAGCGCTGTATCGCACTGTAGCGCGCTGTAGCGCGCTGTAGTGCACCGTGGCGCGTTGCGGCGTGCAATGATCCTTCGCACATTCGCCAAGTCCCACGCTGTCGCGCGCTACCGCATTTGAGCTATTGAAGATGTCCCGCTGCAGCGCGCGATTGCGCGCTGTAGCGGGTCATTCCGCGAAAATCACTGTTCAATTAGTTGAGCCCTCGTTTTATAAAGTTATGAATATTTCCGCTACAGATCGCTGCAGCGCGCGACCGCGCGCTGTAGCCGGTCAAAAAAATACTGTTCAATTAGTTGAGCCCCCGTTTTATAAAGTTATGAATATTTCCACTACAGACCGCTGTAGCGCGTGACCGCGTGCTGTAGTGGGTCATTTTGTGAAAAGCACTGTTCAATTAGTTGAGATTAATTTTCATATAGTTTAGAAATTTTCGCTACATCCCACTGCGGCGCGCGGTCGCGTGCTGCAGCGATTTTATTTAATAAATTTTAAAAACTCTGCAGAAATGCCTTATAACTCCTTTGGATTCTATTTCCCTGAAAAAAATAGAAAAAATTAATTTTAGGAGCAGCATAAAGTTCTTAAATAGATGAATTTTTCCCTTTATTTAGATATAATCTATGGATTCATCAGTTGCCAACTTGAGAGAAGGTGAGTCGAACACTTCTTGCTTTAGGATTCTGTTTTAAACTTAAATTGGGTATTCCTAAAGTATTAAATCCATGCCTTGGGGGTCTCTAAGTGGTGGAGATGGTTTGGCAGAGGCGGACGTCTGCCGCGTTTCCAAGCCAGAGCCACACGCCCTAATGTGGAGAAGGTGACTCTTGGACCGTCGGATCACGATCGATTAATCGACGGTCCAGATTGAAACTTACGCATAACGGGTTAAACCCATTAGGTCTTAGCGAATACGAGTAGCGGTGAGGGATCCGGCCCAATAAGATATTGCGGGCACCACCATTAATTGTTTTAAAATTTTAAATATTAATAATTTATTAATAATATCTTAAGAAAAATAATTTGAACTATTATTTGAGTTCAGAAAAATACCAAAATTTCACCCCTAGCTAAATGAAGGGTGAGGAACACAACGACACAGTCGGATTTTTGATCCAACGAGTATTTAATTATCTGATTTTTCAAGTATTTAAATAATATTAAAATATTTGCCCAAAATTTCAACGACTTCCAAATGCATTCAAAACTTCACCCCTAGCTAATTTGAGGGTGGTGAACGCAATAGCGAAGTCGGATTTTCAATCTGAGGTCAAAATTATTTAAATATTAATAAACAAATTTGAAAAGAAAAATCTGATATTTTATACCCATCCTGAATTAGGTCGGGTCGGACCCGGTTCGCGGGCTGCGTTCTCTAAGGCGCAGTCGCTTCTAGGAAATATGGATTTTTATACCCACATTTCAACACTTAGGTTAGTTAGGGCAAAATTAGCATTTAGGTCATAAAGTAAAATTAATAGTCTAAAATAACCTTGGGTTAATTTTTAATAGTAAATTTACTAATTTTTAAAGGTAAATGACAGATTAGAGTGATTAAATTTTACTTAACTTAACATTTGACCAAAAAGACCAAAAATACCCCTCATTAAGAATCTTAAATGAGACTTAAAGATATAGAGTTCCAAATTGATTTCTCTTAATGCCAAATGATTTCTTACTGTCTAATGTGAAGATTGACACTAAGAACACCTAATTTGACTAAAGATTAAAAGTTAATGAGCTCAAATTGTAATTTAAGCTCATTAAATAGTGATTAGTAAAATTAATTATGAAAATCTAACTTTTATAATATAATTATATTATATTCAGTCTAACAAATCAATAGATATTATGTTTGTTAAAATATGAGATCAAATAGTTTAGTTATGAGCTAATTAAAAAAAAGCCATAAAAAGGTAATTAAGGGAGGGGCCAAAATCTTATTTTCACTAATTGATATTTAAATCAAGCAAAATCAGTGGCTATGAGTTCTCTATAACACATTGAGCACAATGATAGTAAATATGCTAAATTTAAACTTCAATTAATTAATTAAGCCCTAATTATATTTTAGTGTGATTAGTGAGTGTTTAGTAAAATTAATTACAGAAAAATAATTTTAACTTTACAAATATATTCTCCTTTATTTAGTGAGTAATCAAAAACTTAAAACCTGAATATTAACTAATCATTAAGCTTAATATTTACTAATTTATTTTTTAGGTGATTAAGCATAATTAAGAAAATTAATGACAAAAGCTTAAATATTTTTGTAGAATAGTGTTTCTTGCATTTTTTTGATCAAATGGTATATTGGATTATATTATTTGGAGTTTATTTAACTAAGTTATGGCCTTATCAAATTTTAGGATTAAGGGTGATTAATTAATCTAAATGATGATTAGTTAAATTAATCACTAAATAGAAAAATGAATGGCATAATATTAATTCTTGTATTTTTTTAATTAAAATAGTGTATTGAATCACTATGTTTGGAGTTATAATTACAAAGTTATGAGTCTTTGAAAATATGCAAATAAATAAATAAAATTTTCTAAGCTTTACTGCTCCATGAATAGTAAATCAGCTAATTTTGAAAAGTTGAACCTAGGGTATCAAAATTCTCCCTACACAGAGCATCTCACGATGTGTGACAACTAGGGATCGAAGTTTGAGAATTTCAAAAGAATAATCTATAAAATTTGGAAAAATAAAATTTTTAAATAAAATGAAATAATATATATAATATCCAAAGTCCAATTATACAAATAGAGAGAGAGAGCCATACATATATGAATTTACAATAGTTTAATATTTACAATATAGATTAAACATCTTTATTATCTCACATCTCAGTTTGTTCTCTTTTAATACTCAATCAGATCTTCAAAGTTTAATTTTCAAAATCTGAAAAATACAGTTACCAGTCAAGTAGGAGTACGTAGACTATTCTTATAAGAATTAGATTCTAGCATCCTATAATAAGCATAAATTAATGTTAAAGTGAGATAAAGAAATTTTTACATCACAAGTAAGAAAGTAAAGTATTTGCCAAATGAAATTAACTTTTGCCCTGCATATTAGCCTTAAAGTTTCGTATATAAGAAAAGCATAAAATAAATTTTATCATAAGCATTTGTAATAGAAAGTCGAGTCTGTAGACTCCTAAGCCCAAATGGGTAAACCCATAGGCATAACCTTTAGGAAGCTTTCTTGCTACCCATCGGTAGCTTATTCAAAATTAGAAACTGATAGTGCGTCTTTCCTTTGGATTTGCCCACTTCCTAAAAAGGGCTAAATCCCTCCATATGACTCCCAGGGGCTGCTAGCAGGCCCAATATGTATAAATTCTCAATGTTGCTTTCCATCCTCCAAAGACAAACACCATAATAATATAATACATTTCATCTTTTTGTTACATGCCTTATGATAATTTTTGCAAATTAATAAGCGGTAAGCATATTTGAAAGCATAAGCAAGATTTAAATAAAAATGGCTCAAAGTAGATATGCTGAAATAAAACTTATAAGTAGATCTACGTACCTGACTGTTTTGATAAAAATTATAACCAAATTAATTCATTTGATCTGCCAAATAATAATTTAATTCATTAATTTAATATTTTATGATATAACATGATTTGTTATTTATTTAATGTAATATTAGATTTATAAGTACTAAATTTTGTAATTTAGGTTTCTAAAATAAGAAAAATGATCTAAATACTTTTAAATTAATTTTGAATTATTAAGTTACTAATTTAAAATATAAAGAACCATTTTAATTTATTAAAATGTATTTAACTTAATATTTGGCCAAAATGACCAAAATGCCCCTCTTAAAGGTGCCCAAAAAGTGATTTTAAGAATTTGACTTCCAAATTAAATTTTATTAATGTAAAATATTTTCTTACTGTCTAATATAAAGTTAGACACTAAGAACACATAATTTGGCCAAGGATTAAGGCTAATGAGCTTAAAGTAATATCTAAGTTCATTAAGAGTTGATTAATAATTGTACTTATGGAAATCTAAATTTTTTGTTATATTTATGTTGCTTACTGCTTAAGGATTCCATAGAACCTAAAATTTCTAAATTCTGAGGTAATTTGACTAAGTTATGACCAAAATAAGGTTTAGGGTTCAATGTGTAATTTAGGAGATTTATGAATATGTCCAAAAAGCTAATTTATTCATTAGGTGTCCAAATTGAACAAAATCAGTGGCTATAGTTTTCTTATAGCATACTGATCACAGTAAAACTGAGTTTTCTCAATTTGGATTTCATGTGGCTAAAGTTTAAGGCTAATAAGTTTAAAATTAGGATTTAAGCTTATTAATGAATAATTAGTGAGTAATTAGTGAAATTAATTATAACAAAAATATTTTAACTATGTCAATGTTCTCTCCTCTATTTTGTGAGTGATAAAAAAACTTAAAATTTGAATTTTTGGATAATTAATGAGTCTAATATTCACTAATCCATTTTTAGAGTAATTAGGCTAAATTAAATAATTTATGACAGAAAGCAGATTAGTATTTCTTATATTTTTCTGATCGAAATGGTATATTGGATGACCTAATTTGGATTCTAAATGATCAAGTTATGGCTAAATGAAATTCTAAGGTTTAATGGAGTAATTAATTAGCATAAAAAAATAATTAGTTAAATTAAGCATCAAATAAAAAAATTATCCTTGCCATAATATTCTTTGTATTTTTTTTGAGTAAAATGAGATATAATTTTACTATATTTGGATTTGTGGTTGCAAAGTTATGAGGGTTTAAAGTTTTACAAAATTTTAATTTAATTAAGTAAATTTTTTATTCTGAAATCACTGTATGAACAGTAATTTACCGTTCATGGGCCGTACGTGGGCCAGGTGGGCTGCACATGGGTTAGACAAGCTGCATGCGGGCCAGACGGGCTGCACGCAGGCTAGACGGGCTGCACGCGGGCCAGGCGGACCGCACGCAAGCGGACCCATAAGTCGGGCCTGACCCATAGCCTAGATGGTTGGAAAGATGAATAGGGTCACCTTGGGCACTTCATAACTCTCAAAATATGGTACTTCACAAGGCGTGTCATATATCGATGGAAAGCTCTCTTCGAGACCTTTCCATCGGTACCTGAATCAACATGACTAGAGCACAATAACGTTTTAAAAAATGATGCCCTAGCAACACGTATACGGGGAAATCGTGAAATTTAAGTGTATTTACGGAAATAAAACCTTCGATTGGGCTTGATTGAGCCCGATGGTAATTTAAAATTGCATGCAATATTGATTAATAGACAAAAGAAAAGCAAAAATCAAAGATTGAAGGAGAATCGAAGGATATTAAGGTACCTTTGATGGTGTGACGGGAGAAAGAAGAAGAAGAAGAAGCTTTGAAAAATGGAGATCCCTTAATGTTGGAATGGATTTGCTCTTTGAAGTTTTCTAACAGCATACAAGAAAATAATTGCTGCCATTTGAGTGTAGATAAAGAAAGAGAGGGTATGAGCTTGGATGAGGAGATGAGGTTGATTTAAGTAGGTGGTAGGCCCTACCATTTACTTTAATGCTTAATTATTTTAATAATTTGAATTATGTTATGAGTTTAGATAAAGAATAAGTGAGGATGGGCTTGGATGGGGAGATGATGTTAATTTAATTTGGTGGTAGTCCCCACCATTTATTTTAATACTTAATTATTTTAATAATTTGTATTATGTCATTTAAACGAGTTTAAAAAAGAATTCCAAAATTTCATCCTTAGTTAATTTTGGGATGAGGAACGCAACGGCGATGTCGAATTTGGTTTCGAGATCAATTTAATTATCCTAATTTGGGTATTAAAAATATATTAAAATATTTGAGAAAATTTGACGGCTTCCAAAAATTTTCAAAATATCACCCCTAGTTAGTTCAGGGGTGATTAGCATAATGGCGAAATCATATTTTTAATTTGAGGTCAAAATTATTTGAATATTAATAAATAAATTTGAAAGGTATATCTGGTATTTTACACGATGTGTGTTATATATCAATGAAAAGCTCTGTTTGAGACATTTCTATTGATATCAAATACACTTCCTAATTTTATTTATAATTCAAAAAATTATGAGCCATAATTCGGGCAATTTAAGGAAAAAGAGGTATCTTTAGGGTTTGTTTGGAGTTTAGGAAAGGATATGAATAGTGCTGCTATTGTATTCGGATAGATCCCATTAATATCTCTGAGACTTCAGCTCCTAATGGGGTTAAAAATATGTCTTTTGGGAAGCTCAAATGCGATGGACAAGCCCCCCATGCGGATGGGCGGAGATGCAGCCGCAAGCAAAAAAAATTTTAATTTATTAATTATTTATTTATTAATAATTAAATATAATTTAATTATCCAAAATTAAATAATCAAATGAGCTCTACAAAATCTAAAATATTCACCCCTAGCTAATTTGGGGGTGAGGAACTCAAAAATAAAATTGGATTTTAATTTCAATATCAACTTAATTATATTAAACTTCTAATTATTTAAATATATTAAAATATTCGAAAAAATTCGATGACTTCCAAAATTCCCAAAATTTCACCCATGACTAATTTGGGGGTGCGAAACTCAATGGCGAAATCAAATTTTTTATCAAAGGTCAAATTCATTATTTTATTTTTCTTAATTAATTAATTACTAAAAATTAGGATTTTGTATGATTAATTTCCAAATTGGACCAAAACTTTAATGTTTGCTCCTAATGACTTTGAGACTAATAGAAGAGGTTTGAGATTAATTAAACTAGGTTTAGTTTAAGTAATAATCTTGGGTTATTATAAGTGATTATTCAGTTTAGCACAATTTTAGTGGCTTTATTAGCCAGCTTTCTTATTATGGGGTGTTTATTTATCTTTTTCTATTCTGCATGTTCTTACTACTGCTTATAGAATGCTAGATTTGATTACATATTATGCTCAATTTCTGTTTTATGCCACTTCGTATTTACTTTCTATTAAATTAACACACTTCAAATGATTGTATGCATGTTTAGAACTTTCTTTTAGTTATTTTCAGCCAAATATATATATATATATATATATATATATATATATATATATATATATATTATCTAACATTGTTAGAGCTTCTAGTTGATGTATGTCTGTGGCGGCCGCCCTTTAATCATCTGAGATTAAGAGGTGGTCGTCAACGGGCAAACTCTCACTTAGCATTTAGATTAAGGATGAACCTTCCTAATCAAATGTTAAGGGAAGATATGCCCTAATAAAGAGAGCAAAGAGTGAGAGAGAGCCAATCACTGAATGAGCATAGTATAATATATCAGAGTGCAGAAGAAAGACAAGTAATAATATCCATACAATCCAGATAAGAATTTTACAACTCAGAACATATAAGCATAAAAAGAAAAGCAGTTTAAGCCTGTATTATTACAAAACAACTTAAAAGTTAAAGCAGTAAAGTAAGGTCACTCAATCCTCATAAAATCAAAAGAAAGAACTAAGAGTATTCTCCTGCACGCTTCTCCTCCTGAACCAGATCTTCAGAAGGTCCTTCCTCAAATAATTCAAAGTCTGCCACTGTCAGTATCACAATGACAGGGCCCCAGCCAAAGAAAAGAAAAATCTGATTAGATAATAAGTCTAAGTATATTTTAGGTTAAGCATTTTATAATTTTAATGATATCACGATCATCTAAGCAAAGTAGGAGCAGTAAAGCATCAAAGAAAAGTGGTAAAGTTATAATTAACTTAATTATAACTCAAACAATGTGACGGCCCTGCCCCGCCATGGTCATGTTAACTCTTAAGCTAACATGATTACGGTGGGGGGTCATCTAAATAACAAGGTCCCTACTTACAATTAGATTAGACATACATTCTAATCCATCATAATTAAGGACTTTGCCATTTCTCAACGATAATATCACTAAATGAAAATACAAGAACAGCAGAGTGCGGAAGCAAAAATATAAATATCCATTCATCATATAAATACAACAATCCAGAATAAGTAAAGTGCTGAAAGTAAAGATTAACATGTATTATTACATCATTAAATAGATTAAAATAACTAAATTTAAACTCTCATCCTCACAAATGCAGAAAGAAAATCAAGGATCATCAGATACATGCTCCTCCTCCACAAGTAGATCTCCTGAAGGCTTTATCACTCCAAATAGCTCAGAATCTATCATTGTCAGTTTCACAATGATAGGGCCCCAGCCAACAAAAGAAAAAAAATCTTAGTTAGACAAAATGTCTAAGTACATTTTAGGGTAATCAATTTATTAAGTTCATTAGATATCACCATAAATAAGTAAACACAAAAGCATATAAATAGGAGCAAGAACGCGTAAGAAAGAAACAAGATAAAGTTATAAACAAACAATTTATAACTGAAACAATTAGGAAGTAAGCACATACCTCCTCCAAGCAACTGCAACAAGGTCAGGTAAGTATAAAAGAAAGAGTAAAGTAAATGACTATAAAGAAAGTACAGCCTAAATATGCTTATGATCAATACAGAATTATGCTAAGTTATATGAGTGTAAAAACATTATAAAACTGAAAACTAAGTTATAACACATCATGTAAGACTAGCATCCTACAAATGTATAAATAATAAGTAAAACTAGCACCCTACATAAAAATAATGCTAGATAATGCAGTAAAATTGTAAATAAAAGTAGTGCTGAAATGCAAAAAAATGTAAAGTAAAACAATAACTTCAAAACTGAAAGCTGTATTGATTATTCAAACCACTCGAACTGAAAGTACACATAGACTCTCTTAACTTGATGGGCTAAGACTGAAGCTCTGAATGGATAAGAGTACTGAAATTAGTATACCATATCAAATTCTGATAATTCAATAAGTTGGATTGGTCTGACCCGACACTGTAGCCAATCCAAAATGGGTGAAATGAAATGGTATACTAATCAAGCTAGCATATAAATGGATATTAACAACACACTTAGCCTGATAGGCTATAACATAAAAACCAAGTATAAGTGTACTTAAATTAGTATAACTATATCAAATCCTGACAATTCAGTTAGTTGGATCGATCTGACCCAACAATGTAGCCAATCCAGAACGGGTGAAGTGAAGAGGTATACTAATTAAGCTACACCCTACTAAAATATGAGAAAAAGAACAAATGCTACTTATGAATTCTCAAAGTTGACATAAGATACTCATCAAATATCCCATATACACAATATATGCTCAAGGTATAAAACTCAATTACAAAGCATGAAAAGCATCAAATCAAAATGAGCAAGAGACTCTACTAGGACACAAGTGATATCCATTTATTATCTAATTTAATCGTTCTATCTACTCTAAGTTACACAAGTTCAGGATTTCCAAGTCCTACTATTGAGTGTAACTCAGATTCACGACCTTATAAGTTGGAAAATAATTAGAACTGGCCAAGTCCTAATTGATTAAAACACTGATGACTATAGGTTAAATAAATAAATCCATCGACCTATTTTGATAATTTTAAGAATCCCAAACTCATCTTGATTAGCCAAATCAAGATGAAAGGATTAAGGATTAAACTCCAAATGATGGGGCTTAAAGCACATAATCTAAAGGTATATCTAAGGGTCTAAGGTTTAAAACACATTTCTCACAAATAGATTAAGGAAAATCCTAATGATTAAATCAATCTCATTATGATAGATTTCTATCATAAATTCTAAGATTTAAAAATCAAATAATTATTAAATAAACTAAGAAAATCTATAAACTAATAAACTCAAGGTTTCACCTATTGAGTAATCTATTTTACTCAATAGATAAACTCTAACCTAAGATCTATTCCTAATCCTAGAAATTAAAGTTCTTAATCACTAAGAGTATCACTCAGACATACTTTCCTAACTAGTGTTATAAGACCTATGGGAAGCTCTAAGAGTTAAAGGAAGAAATGAAAGCTTATGATTTTACTTAAGATTTTCTTAAGGACTTAAGAATGAAATTTTTTTGATCAAAATCAAATTAAAGTTTGAACTTACATAAATTATGATCTAAATTATTTTAATTACTATTTATATTATTTAAAATATGATTTTAGGGCTTTAGAAAGGTTAAACCCTAAATTTGGGCAAAATGACTATTTTCCCTTACTTAAGGGTTCAAAAGATCAAAACTTGATATATGGTTCTAAATCTAAAATTTTCTATGGCAAAGTGTTTACTACTGTTTAATATAAGATTAGACAGTAATTACACAAATTTTGGGTAAATATTAAGCCTTATGAGATCAAATTAATGAATTTAACTTGTAGGGGCATTTTGGTAATTTGGCTAGATAAAATTTAAATTTTTTTTTTAGTTTAATGTTGCTTACTGTCTAAAATTTCTATAGATTCTAAATTTGCTAAATTCTAGTAAGTATTGGCCAAGTTATGGCCAATACAACCTTAAGGGGTAGAATAGTAATTAAGAATTTTCTTAATTAATGGTCAAAAATCCTAACTTTGTTAATTGGTGTCCAAATTAAGTAAAATCAGTGGCTATGGTTCACCAATAATCCACTAATCATAATGACTATTAGTAGGCTCAATTTAGACTCAAATTGGCTAAGTATGGCCTAATTAGGGTTTAAGGTGATTAGTTAAATTAATCACTAAACCACTAATTCAACCACACTATTAGGTTCTAATGAACTCTGGGAGTTCTCTGAAACTTGAATTATCCAATTTGGATCATTAAATTTGCTAATATTCATTAATCAAGTTTAGGGTAATTAGGGGTGATTAGCAAATCTAACCGTTGGATCTAAAATATTTTTATAGATTACTGTAAATTAAGTTTTTTTGATCTAAATTGATATTTGGATCACCTAATTTGGAACTCAATTGACCAAGTTATGGTCAATTGAAGTTCTAAGGTTATTTGACCTAATTAGGATTAGGTCCTAAAAGTGATTAGTCCAAAACTAATCCAAACAGCAAAATAAATATCACTAAAATAATCCTTAGTGTTTTCTGAGTACTTTGAGACCCATATTGGGTATGTTTGGATAATCACACACAAAGTTACGATTATTTGAAAATTTAGGACATTTAGGGCAATTATGGGAGTCCTAAATATCACTATATTAAATATAAGTCTAAAAGCAAAATTGATAATGTCAAGGTATTCCTCTTTCCTTACTGATCAAAATGATCTATAATTTTAATATTTTTGGAGTAGTAGATTTAGAGATATAAGTGATTAAACATTTGCATTTAAATGATTTAATTTAAATTATGATTTTAATTCATCATTGATTAATTATTAACCAATCCATTTAAAATCACTCGGCAGCTGGAGACAAAAAGGATGCGGGTATGGGACGGCCCACGGGACTGGCCTAGCAGGCTGAAATCATATGGTCCGAAACAAACCTGCGGGTCGAGTTCAACCCGCAAGCTCAACCCGCACGGCTGCAGCCTCCCCGACGAATCGAAAGAGGAGCGCAGCTAGGGCAACAAAATTGCTCGATGAAGACGATACCTTATGCTTCAAATCACATGCCAAATTGACGAGTTTGCCAATACATATCCATCGAGCCCTAGAACTCCTTCAGAGACCGATAAGCGCTCATAAACCATGATGCCCTAAAATCGCTCGACGAAGACTGATAAGCGCTCATAGACCGATCGAGCGGCAGTTTCAGAATTTGTTTAATTCATTTGATCGATTACCATAATTGTAACATATAGAAGAATCATATAATAGAATTTGAAGTCTTATAATACTGAATGAAATTCATGGAAGGTAACTGGAAGTAGGGTACCTTGGGGTTTCAGGAGAATTCATTGAGTCGTATGCCAGGAGGAGAGCTAGGCTTAATTTGCTTCCTCAGCTCAGAGCATACCATCTAAAATAAAAATGGAGTATAAGGAAGGCTTTTAGGCGGCACAATGACACCTGCAGGCGAGAGGAGAAGCTCGATCACCGTGTGTCGAGACGCAAGACACGCGCTCGACAGGGATGAAGGCGATAATTCACGATCATTTGATTGGATCGATTGGATGATCCAGAGAAGTGGCGCATAGATTCGATGGCGTTTAAGGAAAGTGGATGGCGTTAAGTAAAACTATTAAGTACTTAATATTAAATTATCATTTAAATATTCTTAACCCATTTAATTAATTAAAAATAATCAATTAAATGCATTCCAAAAGTTCCCAATAAATCACCCCTAGCTAATTGAAGGGTGAAGAACACAACGGCGCACTCGGATTTTCATTTCGACGAGTATTTATTTATTTGATTTTTTGAGAAATTGAAATAATATTAAAATATTCGACGAAAATTCAATGATTTCCAAATACATCCAAAACTTCACCTCTAGCTAATTTGGGGGTGGTGAACGCAATGACGAAGTCAGATTTTCAATCTGAGGTCTAAGATAAAAAGTGAATTTCTAGGGTTTTGGGATTTTCTAGAAATTCATATTTAATTCAGTTGATTCTTGATTTGACCTAGACCTTAGAGATAAGTTCTAAATGACTTATTTAATGTACTAGAACTCTAATTAAGACTTAGATTAGTCTTGATTGACCTAAGTAATAACTTGGGTTGTTACAAACAAGATATGAGGTAAGCACATACCTCAACTCAAGCTGTAGAAAAGAGTTAAGCAACAAATAAGATATCTACAAAATATAAGAAATTCCTAAGTAATATGATCAATTCAATATATGCTTGTTCTCAATATAAAATGAAAGTACTGAGCTGAAAGTAAAGTTCTAACATTCTAACATGCCATCAAATAAAAACAAGATGTTGAAATAATATAATTTACATGAAATACTATAAGTGCTAAAAAAACTGCTGAATATAATCAAAGTGTTGTATAAAGAAGAAATATACTAAAAATGCTGTAATTAAAGAAGTATGTTAAAAATGTAAAGTAAAACAGCCTCACTTATATGGACATATTTTTACTTAGTTCTGCCAAAAAGTAAATGCGTGTTAAAAAAATCTATCTGAAAATATCTAGGAGAAACATCCCATATCCAATATCACTTAATTCCTTCTGATTAATATACCACTTAATTTCATCTGAAAATCTTGGAGAAATATCCTAAATCAAAGTAATGTCACAAAGTATCTATTGAGCATCTAGGAGAAATATCCTGGAGCAAAAATAAAGTATCATCAAAGCATCTAGGAGAAACATCCTAGAGTAAAAGTAAAGTATCATCTGAGCATCTAGGAGAAATATCTTAGAACAAAAATAAAGTCACACTATCCAGGAAGATTTAGTAAGATATATTCCACTATAAGTTACAAATAATTCATTGCTTTAAACTCTTTCTTTCAATTATGAATATGCTTTATGAATGAATCAAATTAATATAGAAATGTACTATGTTCCATAATGTGTCAAAGTATAAAGTCCAAAATAAGGAAGCAAAGCCTTCAAATTCAATATATTAAATAGTACTAAACAAACTTTGTGATATCTCTTTATTTTCTAATTATGTCATTCCATATAATCTAAACTTATACAAGTTTAGGATCTCCAACATCCAGCTATCGAGTATAAATCCAAAATATCGATCCTATAAGTTAAAATCCAAGTATTGGATTTTAACTTCTTAATCCAATAGATTATAATCCTAATAGTATAAGATTAAACCTAAATTCTCATGGACTATAATTAAGGCTATCTTATTAAGCAAAATCAATCTTAATAAGATGGATCTCTAATCTTAAATCTTAAGTTTTAAAAACAAAAGAATCATAAATGAATGATGAAATTCTAGAAAGCTTTAAAACCAAGGTTTTATCTATTAAGTACCCATTTACTTAATATATGAACTCTAACCTAAATTTCTAAGCTAAATCCTAAGAAAATAAGATCATAAAGGTTTTGAAGTAAGAGAATAAAGAGAATAATTAAGCTTTAATTTTGATAATACTTAACTATTATTGTGAAAATGAACTTAGGGAAGGCGCAGGGTGAATTAATTTCACCTTATAAGACTTAAATTAGGACTTAGAGAAATTTAAAGGATTTTAGGGTGTTTCATAAAATATCATTTTAATGAGTTTAATTATTCTAAAATGATTTCAAATCAGTCACAACACTGATTTTTGAGGTTTAATTATGAATCTAAGTTCTAAGGATACATTGACCTAAATTTCGGCAAAATGACTATTTTGTCCCTAAGTAAGGGTCTAAAATTCAACTTTATGAATTAAGGCTCTAAACTAGAATTTATTGGAAGAAAATGATTACTTGCTATCTAATATAAGCTTAGACAATAAGTACGTCCATTTTGGATAAGTATTAAGCCTTATAAGGTCAAATTAAGGAATTTGACTTATAAGGGTAATTTGATATTTTAACCTAATGAAACTTAAAATTTTTGTCAGTTTATTGAAGAATATTGTCTAAGGTTTTCATATAATCAAAAAATCATTAAATTTTGATAAGTGTTGGCTAAGTTATTGCCAATACAAGTTTAGGATTAATTATGTGAATTAGGGTTTCATTAAAGGGGTCAAAAACCTAACTTCTCTAATTTAAGTCCATATTTAATAAACTTAGTGGATATAGCTTCCCTATAATCCATTGAGTACTTTAATTTAGAGTAGACCCAATTTGGAGTTCATTTAGTTAAGTTATAGCTTAATTAGAGTTTATGATGATTAGATAGTGATTAGTAAAATTATTCATAGAATTATTAAACCAAGGGCATTACTAATTCTATTCTACTTTAGGAGTAATTAAAAATTGAAATTAATCAATTTGGATTATTAATTATGCTAATATTCACTAATTAAGTTTTAAAATGATTAGAGCTAATTAAGAGATCTAACAATTGGATCTAAAATATTTTTGTATATTACTATTAATTAGGTCTTCTTAATCAAAATGATATATTGGAAGACCTAATTTGGAACTCAATTGACCAAGTTATGATCAATTGAAGTTCTAAAGTTAATTAAGGTAATTAAGGTTATGTCCTAAAAGTGATTAAGCTAATACTAATCCAAACAGAGAATTAAACATTAGTAGGTTGTTCTAGAGGTCTTACTGATCACTTTAAGACCCATATTGTTTATGTTTGAGCTAGTGATTAAAAAGTTATGAGCCTTATAAGATTAGGGTTTGGGTCAAAAAGTAATTAGTCCAAATTTGTCTCAAATAATAAAATTAACACCACTAGATTAATCCTGAGGTTTTGCTGACTACTTTGAGATCCATATTGAATATATTTTGGTAAGTGTGTGTAAAGTTATAGCTAATTAAACAGTTGTAGCATTTTTACAATTTTGTTTATACCCTAAAATATTACTGTGTGAAATGTTGATTCTACTAAAAATTAAATGGTACCATAATGTCCTTTGATTTTTGTTGATTAAAATGGTATATTTATTTGTATTATTTGGACATGTATTTTGCAAGATATTAAGGTTTAAATATTTGGAATAATTAGATAAATTAAATCTAATTAACTATACTGATTTTTAATTAAACTAAATTAACTCAGATTACTAACTGCTTGTGGACCCCACCAAAGGATACGGCGCTGACAGGATTTGCTCCGCAGGACAACCGTTCGTAGGGGATACGACCGTGAACGAGAAGCGGGCCCACGTTGCACGGGTTGCCAGCAATGATGGGGCCCGTCATCATTTAACCTTGGGGGGGCACCAGCCACGCTTGTGCCGCCCCGCTCCTTAAGTCCACAATCATTAGACTAAGGAGTGGAGTGTCACTCTGGCAAATCCCTCACTTATCATTAGATTATGTGAGTTCCACAATCTACTAATAAGGGAATGACGTGCCTAGAATAAATAAGATGATCAGTCACTAAATATGACATACATACAGAGTGTAGAAGTAAAAATAGAATAAACATTATATCAATTCACTATTCATCAAGTAAGAAACAAAATATAGCTCAATAAATAATAAAGTGCAGAAAAGTAATCACAGTCACAGTACCTGTATTATTACAACATTTAAATGGATAGTTTAAAAGACTGAATAAAATCGCTCATCCTCACAAAAAGCTAAAAAGGAACTAGACCACATCTGTCTCTTTTAGTTGATGTTCCTCCTCTAAATAAGGCTCCTCTCTTTCAGCACCTAGCTCTTAAAGCCTATCTGAATCTGACATTATCAGTTTCATAATGCTAGGACCCCAGCCAATAAAAGAAAATCTTGTTAGACAATTGTCTAAGTATATTTTAGGCTGAATATTTTAAATGAATTATTAATGTCACTATTTTAAATACTTTAAGCATGATAAAAAGTAAATTAAAAGCATAGGTGCAGTAAGCGTACAAAAAATAGGATAAATTATAAATACAATATTTATAACTAAGCAAAAGTGAGGCAAAAAGCACACCTTAACGCATTAAGTAAGGAACGGGCATATACATGTATATATAATGCAGTAAGTAAAAGTACTGAAAGTAAAATCTAATCCTAAACATTCTGATGATCATATGATATATGCTAATTAAAGACAAAAATATAAAAATGGTGGATATAGTAAGTAGTAAAGTCTAGCATTCTATAAATACATACAAGTGAGCAGGTAAGTAAAGAAATATAGCTGACTGAAACATGCATCAATAATATAGTACACAGTAAGCTAAAATTGAAATAAGTATGTAAATACTACCATATTAGAAAATTGGCCAATCAGGCCCAGTGAAATCCCCAAAGCCTTTCTGGGCTTGGGCAGACAGAAATTCCCATAGCCTTTCGGGGCTAGGGCAGATAGAACAATACCAGAACTGAGGAGGTAGTAAATACAAATGCATAGTCTTTTAGTTATTTTACTTTTGTTTCTATAAACATGTCTAGAAATAGTTGAGGAGTCAAGAATGTCTGCAAGATTATACGAGTTTCAAGCTTAACACACACTCATCAATGAGTAATGTTAAGCACCCTTATGACTCCTTACCCATGTCTATTAGGGTAAATATGCACCCGAATCTACTAGAATATACTGAACTTAAAGGCAATTGTTATTCTAAATATTCTAAGTTTTCATTTCATGCACTAAATTTTCTTACATGATATGTCCAAGGAATTAAGCACAAAATACAAGATATGCATAGCAACAAAATAAATCAAGTAAATAAAGGACTCTTCTATACATGATGACACTATTATTATCTAATTAAACTATTCTAACAATTCTTAGTTACATAAGTTCAAGATCTTGAATTCTTATTATTGAGTGTAACTTAGAAGTACATCCTTATAAGTTAAAAGAATTAGAACTAATCAGGTTTCAATTTAATTTAATCAAATACGACTACAGGTTTAAATCAATAAATCATAATGTCCTAATTTGATGAATTTAGATGCTCTATCTAAGATCTGATTAAGATTTACTAAACTATAGATTATGGATTAAACACCATGAGATTGAGCTTAATCACATAATAAAAAATGATAAGACATAAAATCTAGGTTTCATTCTAAAAGTGATCTATTGATTAGGGTAAATCCTATTAAGAAAATCAAATTTAATAAGATGAATCTCCTAACCTGAAACTAGGTTTAAAAGACAAAATAATCAAAATAATTTGAAAAAATTTAGAAACTAATAAAACTAAGGATTCACTCATTGAATAATCTACCTATCTAATGAATGAAATTTAACATATGAGCTAATCCTAGTCTTAGGAATAGTCCTAATGTGAGGTGTAAAATCCTAAGAAAATACTTAGAAAAAATTTATGAAATTTAACGTTTTAACTTAACAGTTGATTTAAGCACTTAGAATGATTCTACTTTAGTTTTATTATTAGTTTTACTAACTTAGAAGGTAATCTAGGGTGTAAAGATACTTAACCTAAATTTTGGGCAAAATGACAATTTTGCCCCAATTTAAGGATCCAAAAAGCTACTTTTTGAATTAGGATTCCAAATTGGAATTTCTTACTGCCAACTGATTTCTTACTATCTAACATGAAGATAGACAATAAGTACGCTCAATTTGGATAAGAAACGGGTCTTATAGGTCCAAACTAAAGTTTTTGACCTAAAGGGCATTTTAGTAATTTACTGCTAATATAGTCTAAATTTTTATAAATTTTATTATTGTTTACTTTTGTTTACTATTCAAGAATTTCATAGAGTCCAATAACACTGCATTCTGAGGTCAAATGGCTAAGTTATAGCTATTTCAATTTCTAATGGCAATTCAATAATTTTGTCGATCAACGGGAGACAAAAATTGCACTTTTCTGTTTGAAGTCCAATTTTAGCAAACTTAGTTTTTATAGCTTCCCTATAATATACTGAGTGTGTTGACCAGGAGTAAACCTAATTTGAACTTCAAATGTTCAAGTTATGACCTAACTAGGTTTAGGGGTATTTTGGTCATTTCTAATTTTTTAGGTTTTAGACACTAAATATTATTTCAATTTATTGATGACATTAAAATTTTAAGCTAGTTAGCACTTTGAATTTCTGAATTTGGAGTTGAGTTGACCAAGTTATGATCGATTGAAGTCTATGAGCTTTTTGGTCATTTTCAAGGTATGGTCCTAAATGTTACTTTTCAAGCTAAGCTTCAAATAGGAAAACTAATATTTCTACAGTGTTGGGGCTATTCTCTTGAGTATTTTAATATCTATATTATCTATATTTGGACAGCTAGTTAGCACTTTGAATTACGTCATTTGATTCCTTTTATTTTTCCGAGTAAAATGAGACTTATATTTGCTATGTTTAGAACATTGTATAAAAAGTTATTAAACTTTAAAGTTTTGAAAGAATTATTGATTTAATTTTATTTACTATTCATTTATACAATCTAAATAAATTTACTATTCAAAAACATATAAATGATTCCCCTATTTTTAATTTAATTAATTAAATGATATTAAGTAATTAAGCTAATTAATGTTTATTGACTTTAATTAAAAACAATAATTAATTCAATTCATTAAACCTACATAATTAATTAATCATTAATTTTATAAATTTCAATTTACTATTTTAATTAGATTAACTAATTAATTAAATTGAATTAGCTATTATTTACTGTTAATTATTAAAATTAATTACTAATTGATAATTAACTAATTAAATAATCACACTGCTAATTATTAGATTAACTTAATTAAATTAACTAACTGATTACTAATTATTGATTAATACTAATTATTAATATTAATTTAACTAAGCTGATATATATAATTATATATATTATAAATAAATATTTATTTATAAATTTACTGTAGGATTTGACCTTTGTGGGTCCCACCCTGCCACGTGGCGGCACGGAGCAGCCGAGGGTATGCCGCAAGTCCCACCCGGCCGCGTGGCGGCCCGAGGATAAGGGTGACAGAGAAGGCGGTCCCCACAAGACACATGGCGTCACCTGATTTGGCACGGCCCGGGCAGCGGGCCTCGCTTGGCGTCAGGAGAGCTAATCGTAGGTCTCGTCACGCTGCGGCTGCCATGACGCCACGTGGCGCTTCAGGACAGGCACCACTCCAGTGGGGCGGACCCACCGATGCCACGCGAGCACCCCGACTGCGCTCGGGTCGGGCTCTGGGTTGACTCGGCTCGACCCAGACTTCCCCTGCATCCCCGCGACCTACTCCGAGATAGACCATCTAGAGCATGCGAAACGGAGGTTCGGTCGGCCTCGCCGGGGGCTGGCCCGCACGGCCGAGGATAGGTCTCGACAGGACCTACCCAACAGTGGGCGGATCACCACCTAGGTGGTCTGGCCTGGACGCAAACTCCAACCCTAACATTATGTAACAACCCAGGTTGTTACTTTGCTCAATTAAGACTAATCTAAGTCTTAATTAAGGTTCTAAGTCGCTAATTAAGTAATTTAGAACTCGCGTCTAAAACCTAGGTCAAATCAGAAGTCAACAAAGTCAAATCTGGAATTTTGGAAAATTTCAAACCCTAGGAAATTGACTTTTTAATTAGACCTCAAATTGAAAATCTGACTTCACCATTGCGTTCAGAACACCCAAATTAGCTAGGGGTGCTTTGGAGGCATTTGGAAGTCGTTGAATTTTTGTCGAATATTTTAATAATATTTAATACCTGAAAATTCAAATAAATAAATACTCGTCGAAACAAAAATCCGAGTACGCCGTTGCGTTCCTCATCTCTCAATTAGCTAGGGGTAATTTATTGGAAATTTTTAGAATGCATTTAGTTAGTTAATTTTAATTAATAAAATAAGTTTAAAAAATTAATTAAATAATAGTATATTAATTTATATTAACGGTCTCCGTCGATTGGAAGCTGATGCCGTCTCCCGTGCGATTAGCATTAGACGGAAGTTTTGGACCGTTCAAAATAATATTTGATCGAACGGTCGAGCCTTTTTGTCCTCGACGCGTGTCGAGTGAGGCTGCACGCGTCGCCCTGCGCCAGCGTCGAGAGCTTCGCGAACGCCAGATGGCTGCTACCGCTGCATCCCACCGCTTAGGCGCCGCATTAGGAATAACATAAGACCTCTGGGGCTTCGACTTCACCCGGTTTGAACTCAGAAGACCAGATCTTGGCGATCAAAGCTCGAGCCTTCCTTGCCGTCCATCTAAGGTACCTCACGAATCATCATATTGCTTATGCAATTATCCATCTTAATATTCAAATTTCTATTTCAAGCCTTCGATTAACTGTTAGCTTTACCCGATCGAACGATAGATGGTTTGATTCTTCCAATTTCGCAAGTCATCTACAGCGCATACCGTTATACTCTTAACCCGCGACTAGAGCAACTAGGGTTTAATTATGCGCTCTATCCTGACCACCTCAACTTCAGATCTTTGCACCGTTGAGTAGCTAAGGTCATCCTCTATCCAACGGTATGCGAATCGACGACTGGCATCACCGGAAAGCCTCCGAAAAATCGAGCCCTAGCCGTAAGGACTCGGGACCAGGCGCCGAAGGGGATGAAGATTTGGGTCGGGCCGGGTCGACCCGAGCCCGACCCGTTAGCAGACAGGCCGTCCGCGTGTCTGCCTCTGATAGGCTTTTGCTCTGTGGTGGGACCCTCTCGCGTCACTTCGTCTGCGCAGCTGAAGCAGGTGGGCCCCGCCTTCGCTCCAGCGGCGTATCACGGCACGCCACGTGGCCAGCGCTGCTGCCATCTGAACCGTGGGGCCCGCGGTCTCCTGCCCAGCCAGTAACAGCTCGCCACGTGTCCTGCAATTAAAATTTTATAAACATTTATAATTAAAACGTTTATTTAAATAAACGAATTAAAATTATATATATATTAATAATATACAGATTATTTAACTAAATTTAAACAGTATTAATTTAATTAAAGAAATTATGAAACTTAAAACATTAATATCTTGCAAATTATGCATCCAAAATATACAAATAAATATACCAAATTAATCAGAAAAATATAAAGAATTTAATGATACCATTTATTTTTTTGTAGGATCAATATTTTTGCAAAGTGATATTTTAGGATATTAATTAAGTCTAAATAATGTTCAAAACTTAATTAGCCCATAGCTTTGCACCCATTGATCTAAACATATTAAAAATGGGTCTTAAAGTGATCAGAAAACCCTAAGGATTAATTAGATAGTATTCTTTTTGCTGTTTGGATTAGTAATTGCCTAATCACATTTTAGGCCCTAACCCTAATTACTCTAATTAGACCTAGAACTTCCATTGACCATAACTTGGTCAATTGAGCCCCAAATTTGATGATCCAAAGGTCCATTTAGATCAAAAGAAATTAATTAATAGTAATATGTAAAAATATTTTAGATCCAATGGTTAGATTTGCTAATCATCCTTAATTACTCTAAATCTTGATTAGTGAATATTAGTAAATCTAGTAATCTAAATTGAGTGATTTAAGTTTTAGAGGACTCATAGAACCATTTAAAATCAATCTATAAGATTGGATTAGTATTTGAGTAATTAATTTTGTTAATCACTCACTAATCACCCTAAATTTTAATTAGGTCTTAACTTAGTCAATTTAGGTCCAAATTGAGCCTACCACATGTCATTATGATCAGTGAGCTATTTGTAATTCATAGCCACTGATTTTGCTTAATTTGGATACTAATTGGCAAAGTTAGGATTTTTTACCCCTAATTAAGCATCCCTTAATTACCCCCCTTAAACTCTAGATCTTGTATTGGCCATAACTTGGCCAATACTTATCAGATTTCAGTAAGTTTAGGCTCTATGGAAAGCTTAGGCAGTAAAGAACAATAATCTAAAAGAAAATTTAGTTTTCACTTAGTCAAATTACTAATTTGCCCTTATGAGTCAAATTCACTAATTTGATCTCATATGGCTTAATAATCACCCAAAATTTACTTAGTTGCTGTCTAATCTTATATTAGACAGTAAGAAACACTTTCCAAAAAAAAATTTCAAAATTTAAGCCCTAGATTAAAAGTTGATCTTCTGAACCCTTAAGTAGGGGCAAAATAGTCATTTTGCCCAAATTTAGGGTTTAGCCTTTAAAAGCCCTAAATTCAGTTTCTAATCACTAAAATCAGTAAATAGAATGATTTGAAACTGAAATTAAACAAATTCAAGTCTAAATAAGATTTTGATTAAAATCTCAAAATATGCACTTTAAGAAAATTCTTAAGTAAATTTTGAGTGTTTATCTTTCCTTAATCACTCTTAGATCTTTCCTTAGGTCTTATAACATTAATTAGGATGTGTGTCTTGAGAGATACTCTTAGTAATTAAGAGCCTTATTTCCTAAGATTAGGAATAGATCTTAAGTTAGAATTCATATATTGAGTAAATTGAGTTACTCAATTAGGTGAAACCTTGAGTTTTCTAGTTTCTAGATTTTTCTTAGTTTATTTAAATGATTATTTGATCTTTAAACTTTAGAACTAAGAATAGAGATCTATCCTAATAAATTTGATTTATCATTAGGATTTGCCTTAACCTAATCTGTGAGATTTGGGTTCTAAACCTTAGACCCTTAGATTATACCTTAAGATTAAGTGATTATACCCCATCATCTGGAGTCTAATTTTTAATCTATTCATCTTGATTTGACTAATCAAGATGAGGTTGGGACAAATTAAATTACAAAATTAGGTCGCTGATTTATTCATTTTAACCAAATAGTCGTCTTTTGATTAAGTTATAATTAGGAGTTGGCCAGTCCTAATTATCTTCAACAAGTAGGATTCGTGATTCTAAGTTACAGAATGTGTAAGAATTGATGAATTCTGAAACTTATGTAACTTATAATAGATAGAACGAATAAAGTAGATAACAACGGATATCACCTGTGTTTTAGATAGAGTTTCTTGCACTTTGATTTTGATGCTTCGCATTCCTTGATTTTGAGCCTTATACCTTGAACATATATTATGTACTTAAGATATTTGATAAATATCTTATGTCAATTTTGAACATTCATAAATAGCATTGTATTTTTATTTCACAAGTGGTTTGTAAGGTGTAGCTTGATTAGTATACCTCTTCGATTAACTCATTTGGGGTCGGCTTTTTGTAGGGGGTTTCAGTCCGATAGTCTATGCCATGCCTAGTCCATGGGATATGATGGATAGACTCTTGCCCTACTGACTATATAGTCAGGATTTTGATATGGTTATACTAATTCAAGTACACTTACATTCAGTTCTGTCTTAGCTCATCAGGCTAAGAGTTTCAGTGATGATTAGTTCAGAGTTTCTTAGCTCAACATGCTAAGAATTGCTGAGTTCGTGTTCAGTTCAGATGACTTATATAGTTATTGTAGTTTCAGTTTGCAGTTACTGTTTTACTAGCATATTCTGCATTTTAGCACTATTTTACTTACAGCTTTCCTGCACGTGTTTTTATATAGGATGCTAATTTTACTTACTGTTTTCATATGCTCATATAGTATGTTAGTGTTTCAGTTTTATACTGTTCAAAATATGTATGTCACCTAGTATATTTTATTTTGATCATAAGCATGTTTAGGTTGTACTTTTCTTACAGTTTTACTTTTCTTTTACTTACCTGTTTTTGTTGCAGTTGCTTGGTGGATGTATGTATTACTTCCTAGTTGTTTTAGTTATAAACTATTTGTTTATAACTTTATACTGTTCTTTTGTACGCTTTTCTGCACCCATTTTTACTCAGTTCTGTTTTTATGGTGATATCTATTTAACTTAATAAAATTGTTTGCCATAAAATGTACTTAGACATATTGTCTAACCAGTTTTTCTTTTATTGGCTGGGGCCCTACCATTATGAAACTGATATTGGTAGGTTCTGAGTTTGTTGGAGTAGCAGTTCTAGTAGAGAACTTGCCATTGGAGGAGGAGCCCGTTCCTGAAGATCTGTAGCTTTAGTTTTTCTTTCAGTGAGATTGAGAGTTCATTTCAGTTCTTTTAAACTTATAAAATGTTGTAATAATACATGTTTATATTTCTTTTTCAGTACTTTACTTATTCTGTATTGTTGTATTTATACTGTATTGGATGGATGTTATGTTTTATGCTTCCGCACTCTGAATTCATGTATGATCATTTAGTGATAGTATTTTTGGATGAATGGCAAAGTCCTTATTTAAATTGTATTAGAATGTGTGTATAATCCAATCTTAAGTGGGGACCTTGTCATTTGGTGACCCCTCCACCGTAATCATGTTAACTTAAGGGTTAACAGGACCACGGCGGGGCAGGGCCGCCACACATTAGGGCTCGGGCTGGCGACGAGTAACAAAAGGGACTGTGGATCGATCAAGAAATTGGCCCGATTGATCGAGACATAAGACGATCAGACTCACTCGATAGACAATCAAGACCATAGAATAAGCATATAAATCAAATAAGAGGTGATTCTCATTGAGAAGGATAGTAGTTGGAGGTACCTCGATTAACGGCTTGCGAAACTTTGGGCTTTGGAAGACGACCCGGGGTTCTGTCTATCCTGATTTGCGCAAAGGTAGCAACCCTACGAGCTAATGGGTGCTTAAGGGAAGCGGGACAAAGCTTACAAAGGTCCGGAGATGCCGGATTGGTCGCGGCTGGCAGTCCGGGCGATCTCCGCGATCAAGGAGAAGTGCAGGAGCCGTCTGATCCCCGAATCAGACGGCTCAGATCGTGCGTCTGATCAGATGGCCATCCTCTAACGGCGCGCCCTAATAAGCGGACGGCATTGGCTAACTAACGACACCGCAATTATATATATATATACTTAATTAATTATTTTAAAATTTTATTTTCATTAATTAAAATTAATTAATTTAATGGCTCCCGAAAATTTCCATATATTCACCCCTAAGTAATTAAGGGGTGAGGAACACAACGGTGATGTCAGATTTTTGATATGATGGGTATTTTAATTTCCCAATTTTTGAGGTATTTAAATATTATTAAAATATTCGCCGAAATTTTGACGACTTCCGATTGACATGAAAATATCACCCATAGCTAATTTGGGAGCAATGAGCGCAATGACGAAGTCCGTTCTTTGATTCGAGGTTTATTTAAATATGTCAAATTTTATGGTTTTATGGATAATCTAGAAATCAAGTTTGCTCCATTTGACTCCTGATTTGGACTAGGTCTTAGAGGTTGATTCCTAATGACTTGATTAACACTTAGGATCGGATTAAGACTGATATTAGTCATAATTAACTAAGGTAACAACTTGAGTTGTTGTAACGCTAGATCGAGACACGTGGCGGTCCATACTGTCCTCGCGGGTCGGGCCATCCCAACCCGGCCCGAGTCGAGGCGACTGCTTCTTCATCACCTTCAAAGTCAAAAATTTAGGGCACGCAGATTCATGAATTTAATAATGACAGTTGGTCCTGATTCGTATAGCGACGGAAAGAGCACTTCTAGGGCTTCCCGTCGACTACTAAATCTCGTCATGAGGTGACCAGAGCTTCGGGAGAAATTCAACCCTATAATCTAGGTTTCGGCTAACCTACTTTAACGGTAAGAACTATATATATGATGACAAATTAGAACAAATGTGAACACCTAAGCTCAATCGAAATCACACAATACTTAATCCATCCAATGAAATAAGAATTCGAAATCAAGTGATATAAAATGCCGAATGAGATAGGATGGATTGAAGGGGTACCTGTTCGATGGTCAAGAATGATGGTTCGATAAATGGCACCCCGATTCTCTGTTGAGCTCCAGATCTGGTAAACCGCACATCGGGGAGCCGATCAGGGTACTTATGACAGACTTAGAGCGGTGGAATTGCAACAGCGGGAGGCACTTGGCGAGCGGAGCTGGCTGTGCGAGCGGGCGATTGCCTGCGCTCTGCGTGTTGCGTGAGTCGGCAGGGACGAAGCGATCGAACGGCCGAAATCAACCGTCAGATGTAACACCCAAACATAAACGATGCGCTTTTGTTGAAACGGCGTGTGGAGGCGCCGTTAAACATAATTAAATAAATTATTATTTTATACATATTTTATTAATTAAATTAAACTAATTAAATGTATTCTTAAAATTTCCAACAAGTCACCCCTAGCTAATTGAGGGGTGAGAAACACAATGGTATAATCAGATTTTTGTTTTGACGAGTATTTAATTATTCAATTTTTTGGGATATTTAAATAATATTAAAATATTCGATAAAAATTCAACGACTTCCAAATGCCTCCAAAACATCATCCCTAGCTAGTTGAGGGTGGTGAATGCAATGGTGAAGTCAAATTTTTGATTTAAGGTCAAATTAAATAGGTCAATTTCTAGGGTTTCTAGAAATTCCCAAAATCAGGATTTTATTCATTTAATCCCTGATTTGGACTGGATCATAGAGGTGAGTTCTAAATGACTTAATTAAGATATTATAATCATAATTAGGACTTGAATTAGTCATAATTAACTTAAGTAACAACTTAGGCTGTTATAATATTCTGTTACATATTTCATATAAAGTTATAAATGCTTTATTTACAACTATTCAACTTTTCTTTGTTGCTTGTTTCACCTTTTGTAGTTGCTTAAATGTTCATTAAATATGATATCTTAAAAATGTAGATTTTATTAAATCAGCCTAAAATGTACTTAGACAAATTGTTTGACGCAAATTTTTCTTTTCTTGGCTGGGGCCCTAGCATTGTAATATCAAAAATATCAGTTTCAGAGCTGTTCGTGAAAATAGCTTAAGGTGAGGAGTTGAGCCAAGAGGAAGATATTCCTTTTGTTGCTGAGGCTTAGCTAATTTTTATTTTTTATTTGTGAGAACGAGTGTTCCTTTCTTTTGAACTTTTAATTCAGTATTGTAATAATTCATATTCTTGATACTCTTACATTTATGTACTTTTATATTGAGTTGAACTATTATTCTTTACCTTTTACACTATGAAAATAGATATTATAGATATTTTGCTTCTGCACTTTGTTCTCTTTATGCATGTTGATGAAAGAGTTACAAATACATGTGGCATATTATGTAGTTATCGGTGGATTAGGTTGAAAACTTAATTCGACTATAATTGAGAATCTATTACACTATGACTGTTCTACTATAATCATGTTAATATTAGTATTAACATGCTCACGGGAGGGATAGGGCTCCACACATAATACATAATATGGATGATGCATATGAAATTTATAAGGCCCGACAGTAAGTAATATGGATGATGCATGTGACTTATATTATATGTTTTTATTAGTAAGTTGAATTGTTGGATATATGTTGGATGGCTCTGAGACGAATAATTATGTGAATATCGTTTTGCTTGAATAACCTAATAGGGTCATGTAATTTGAGATTATGCACTTAGAGGTGAATTAACTTTGCTAATTCTGCGTCAGGTCGTCACACCCATTTTGTGGAATTAGTAAGCACCTAAGATTAGTCACTGCATTTCTTTTCTTTTAAATTACATATATGAAAATTATATTTATAAACATGGTATAGTTCAATGGTCATATTAGTACATTAAGTTAATATCAAAATTAAAGAGCATGTTAGTAGAATAAGTTGTTGCAATTTAAATGCACAATATCAACAATAGTCAGTGATGCTCGATAGACAATCACTTATAAACTGATAATCGATTGAAGACAACAACGATAATGTATAACAAGAGGGCATAAACGTAATTTTTAAATGTCAACGATATTTTTGGAAATTATTATTTTTGGAGAGTCTAATATATACAAAATAAATATAAAACAATTTCCCAAATAATTAAATTAAACAAAATAATTTTTCATAAATTGCACTTTGTACCGACAAAATATTTTACCCAAAACCAAATAACTGTGTAGCCGATTCCCTTAATCTTAAATAAGAAATTAGAGTGAAAATTAGATATTCAATATTGTGCATAATATACATTCCTACCTAAGATTATATATAATGTGGATTGATTTTGAGTTAAATTTGATTGAAGAATCAAAATCTTCAAATTTGACTAATTTTGGATTAAATGGAACTCGAGTTTAAACATTTTGATTTTGAATTAACTTGAAATAAATTAAGTCAGCCAAAAAAAAATGTAGGGATTGCTTTTATTGAATAATAAAAATTTGACTCACAAAAATCTCATTAAGAAAAAAAACAATTATTTTGAATTAAAAATAAGAAGAAAATATCGGCCGTATAAATTGTATAATATAATTGCATAAAATTCTAAACTTCAGCTCATAATATTTAGCATAAGAGTACGAGTTTCCTCTTGCCTTAATAAACTACTTTCCTCTTCTTTGTAAGCTCTTGCAGCCTTGTTACTACGTTTATTTGGTGCGACTGCAATGGGGGAGGACGACAACAACTTTGAGGACGATCAGTTTGCGGCAATGTCAACTGAAGATATAATTAGGGCTTCTCGCCTTCTAGACACCGAGGTCCGAGCTATCAAGGTCAGAGGAAATGACAGAAACAGAGAGACAGCCCTAGATCTTACATATATAAAACTTTCTTTTCGATCTTATAGTCCCAGGGTTCTGTAGTTTTCTATGATTGACCTGGATTTGCTGTTTGTAGGAAGAGTTGCAGAGGACGAACCTAGAACTGGAGTCGTATAAAGATAAGATAAAGGAGAACCAAGAGAAGATCAAGCTTAATAAGCAGTTGCCCTATCTTGTCGGAAACATAGTTGAGGTCGGTATCTCTCTCTTAAGATTGTGTTGCGTTTATATATCTTTCTTTGCTATGTTTTGATAGTTTCTTCGTATGCGCTACTGAGGATTGGCTATGTTTTGGATTATTTCTAACATGTTGACTTTGTTGCAATGGTAGTTTAGTTGATGTTCAAATTGTTATTTGTGGAATATTGGATTATCCAATGGCAGGGTTTTTGGCCTGAAGATTTTAAATTTAATTTATTTATCTTTGTTTATCTTTGCTCATTGATTGACCATCGTATGTGATGTTCTTGGTATAGTTATGTAGGTTTCATTCGTTTGGAGGAATTTTGGAGCTCAATCGAACTGAAACTTCATATTACCGTGATTCACTTTTCTAGTACTGTCTTGTATGTTCAGGAAATTGTATTTCTTATCGTATGTGCATCTGTTATGATAAATGTAGAAGACCAACATTTTGTCTTTTTTTTCTTGTAATATAAAAGGTTTTGCTAGGGGTTACTACAGCTATCTAAAGAAGCTATTATGAAATTATTGTAAAAGAAACGGCTCAGAAGTTGATGCAGAGGAAGTTGTTTTTATTGTTTAAATGTGCTACCGTGTAAGACATCAACAGTGGCTGGTGGTGGCCGATTGACAGTGTATTGGCGAGTGCACAATTGACGAGTTAGCGGGCTTTTGCAATGATGGAGGGTTAAAGTGAAACTAATAATTTTCAAATAATAAACAGTAGAAAGCTGTCAAACTGCACTTTAAAAATTACTTTTTGAGGGGTTGCTTCTTGAAGAAGAAGAAGATAGAAAGAAACTCTCCTAAACAACATAAAACTAGCAAAGAGGAGGTTTACATAAGGCACAATAGCCAAAAAACTGCCTTATATGCAGTCAAAGTTGTATTGTAATGGTGATTAGAAGAATCCTTTCCTTTTCTAGCTTGGTGATACCTCTCTATAATTTTTTTATGATATAGAAACCTTACATATCCTCACAAATTTTGGTGATCATATATACATACATATATATATATATATATATATAATATTTTAATAATACTAATACTTAGATGTTATATCTTCGTATTTCAATCCTGCAAAACCTAATTTTTTATTTGAAGGGGATGTTAACCATCTAAATTAAAATAATAATATCAAAAGAGTGCAAGCATTAAATTGTTCAAAAACAAAAGAGCGAAGCAGGTACACTACAAAACTATCCCAATCTTCTTGGAGAATTAACTTATATTCCCCCAACAAAGATTTTTTTTTTGTTGGATTATTTCATATTTGTGTATCACCAAAAAATTTATTTGCTCCTACTCCATAATTGAAGTGCTGAATTTGTACCATTTTATCAACAAGCATAATCACAATTTCAGGGTTGCTCAGAGCTTGCTATATTACAAAATAAAGCATTCTATATTTATGATGTGTTCACCCTCTTATGCAATGACACAATCTCAATGCTTTTGTATGGTTAAAGTTGTGTTAGTCTGGATTAAGTGACAATGAACTTTATAAATTAGGCAACTGCTATTTAAACCATTAAATCTGATTGTTAACTAAGCCTAAAATAAAGGAAATGCCTACTTTCCGGAAAAATGTTCACACTGTTAGCTGCAATGTCATACTTTCTTTTTTCTTTGGAAAAATACAATTTTTTTGTAAACAAGCACAAAAGAGAAAGAGACAGTTCTCCTATTAGGCTTGTATTCATTTATACAAGTGTAGCTATTTTGCAGGTCTTGAACCACCTTTATAATGTTGCCTTTCACAATAATGCCATTTATTTCTCTTAGCAATATCTTAGAAACTTTCTTCAGGAGTTTAATTGCCATAGATTCATTTTTTTAAACACTAGAAGCTAGACATTTTTGATAGTCATCAATAATCAATTCAATTTTTCATCTTGAATAACCAGACAACAATGAGCCTCCATATAAACTAAAGCATCGTTAATGATCATCTTTATTTGGTTAGGGGGAGGTCGGGGTACCGTTTAGTCGAAGATCAGGGATTTTTAAAGGCCATGGTGTCTAGTTGTCTAAAGTGAATAGAAAGTTTAATGCGGAAGCAAGGATAGTGTTTGCACACTGAGCTAGAGTAATGAGGCCTACCATGCTTCTTTGCTAATTAATGTCTTCACGCTTGATAAAGAATATGTAACACTACATTTGTGATTCTTTAATGCTTTCCACTTCTAGCTGCATTGGTGATAAGCAAGTTTATTAGGCCAACAGGAATTGTTGAAGCAACCAATGTCTGATGTGTTTTTTATGATGCTACCAGTACCAATAATATGCTCTTTGTCTCCACATCCTGACATTCCCAAACACGTCACACTGTGCTAGGCATATTATTTTCAATGTAGAGAGTAATGATGCTCTTAAAAACTTTCGACAAAAACAATGGCTCCCTAGATCTGAGATTGATCATCCAAGCTGCATGGCACATCACTGAAACCTGCTTAAACTGATGCTTATACGCCGTTTAATTGACCAAAATGTGTATAGTGTTGAGTTTGGGCTGCTGTAGTTGCTATCCGATAGCTGCAACTCACCATTCTCTGCATCTTGAAGCTGCTGTAACCTGGTAAAATTTAATCTCCAAGACTTGTTCAGAGCATTGCTGTCCCAGTATAGAATACTCTAAAGGTGGGTGTTATTGCAATGCCTCTCAATGTGTGTTCCTCTTGCCATCTTGATCGTGAAACCAAACCTGATTTTTGAAATTTATTGCATCACCCGATAAGTTCATCTAGAAGAGATTTTATACCTTAAAAGTACCAAGCTCAACTATCTTCATTCCTTTTTATTATTAGCATTTTCCATGCCAACTTTTAGGGTCAGCATACCTTGCACTGAAGAGTAATAAAAATAGGAGATTACTTGTTGTGCCATCTAACAATGATTTCCAATGTTTTGTCCCAAAACAAAATCACCGTGTATACTACCGTTGTCTCAAAACAAAATAATCATGCTTGAACTTGATTAAGTTGTTCATGAAGAACAGTAGCTGCTTGGTACCGTTGTACCTCTTACACCCTTTATCATTTTTTTTCTAAAATCTCCCAACTCTACTTCAAGTTTATTAGCTTCATTTTGCAAATTGGATAATAGTCCTCACTTCATTTTTTAAGAGCCCTAAACATTCTGGAAATTTTCTTCTGAATTTCTTGTATCACCGCAAGGTTTGTTCTAGATTTTTTGAACAATAACATAAATTTGCTTGTATGTTAACCAAGCATCTTCATTTCTGCTCTAGATGCAAAGAACTTGTGTTAAGAAAGCTCAAGTTGGTGAGGCAATATCTAGAAGCCACTTGAGTAAAGGTGCCAAAAAGTTTGAGCTGACAAAACTATTAATGGCCACAACATTCATAGAACAAGGTCAAGTTGAGACCAAATATTCCTTTCCACCTTCTCTATTGGTGCATTAAGTGAACTTATTGTTGAAATATTGGGGTCATTGTTATGCAAGCATTTTTAAAAGCACTGAAAAAGATTTTCACTGAGCTTTTCTTCATATCCACCAATTAAGTCCAATCCATCGTGTTCTGGATCCAAACATTAACAAGAACTTCTTGTTTATATCAGAGCACACCATCCCTCCAAGCAATGATTATCCCACCCAATATGCCACTAAAAGGCTGTGCATCAAAATTCCAATGCTTCTCAAAGAGTATCAGCATCACAATGATCAAACATCTCTATTCTCTTCTCTACATGACCAAAAAATGGTATTATGAAGGAGATGAAGAGTGGGGATGTGATAAAGTGTGGCAGTGTTCCTCAAACTTCGACAATTACAAATGAACTTATCATTCATTAATCACCAAATGGGAGGCAAACCCAATGTTTCTTTTTTCTATATTCGGGTCATCCATTTCAATGCAAGGGTTAACAGCTCTGCTTCTGCTATGTCCTGCAATAGTTTGAAACTTAAGGATAGCTTTGGATGAAAAAAGAAGGTTTTTTTTCTAAACCAAAAGGTTGTTTCTTTTTTGCCACACTAGCTGAGACCTCACAAAAAGGGCTAAAGCCACTTCTCAAATGGGGAAAATTTTCCCCAGTTTTTCTACCTGGCACGTGTTTGTTCTGTAAGCAGCTATATCTTTGATTTATTTTTCATCGATTGAACTACTGTGCATAGACCAATTGACTTAATTTTCACATGAGTAAATTGGCTGCACTGTTCCAGTAAACTTCTGGAGAGTTTCAGTCGCAGCCAAGATCATCCCTAAACTGAACTAAAACTTGATTATTCACAGATTTTTCAAGTTCAGCTTTTGGCCATCAGAACAAACGCTTCCCACTGCTCTTTTACGGTTATGGTTATGAAGGTGAGTCCTGTCCAACCCCAGTAAGATGTTCCTAAGGAAAACATTCATCTTTGTGGCCTACCTTATGGCAAGTATAGCAACACACTTTAAGTCCTTTGTAGCGAGCTATTGATTAAAGATACTCTTTGAGTTATCCACCTTGATGTTTGGAACGAGTTCCATAGGTAAATCAATCATATACAAACACAAGCATAAGAACCCATATTTCCACCAAGTGTAGTGTTATCAATCCATGGAATTTCTATAATTTCCGAGGCCTTAAGTAAAAGATTTTTTTTTCCCCCAATGCTCTAGAGGAAACTAGGGAAGCATATCCACGCAGGCGTAGAGAAAGGAACATTTTGACTTGACACAAAACCTGATTTCCAATCATCAATCCAAAGAACTTGCCCTCCAACGAACCACGACCTCCCAATTGGATATAGTGTTTACTTTCAGCTTTGTCAAACCTGGCCAGCAGACAATCATAATCCAGCTCCATTACTTTGAAGAAGCCAAAAGAGCTATATTTAATTTTCAATTCGTTAACCAGGATGTGGAAAGGAATACACATTTTAAACAGTCTAGCCACAAGAGCGCTATCAAATCTTCTTGATTGCTCAAGGTTGTCATTTATGTCAAGCATAATTACCCCGTTCTTAAGATTAGCTCTGGACAGGATTTCTTAAACGATTTTACACTTCAAAACTGAGGAATTCTGGCCCAATTGCTGTTGGGTGTTGTTGAGGCATTTTGTGGAACACTTCCAGTGCGAAAAACAGAAGCAGAACTGTTTAGTAGTGGAAAATTGAAATTACTCACCCGCAGTATTACATCATTCATAACCTTATCATCATCACATTCTTGTTGGTTTCCCAAATCACCCAAATTTAACACAGAATCAGAACAGTTCCCCACATTTGCATTAAAAGAAAAGTTTCTTTAATGATTCCAGTAATAATGGTTTCTGCTATAATCAACAGGTATATGAAAAATTCTGATACCTATGTTGCAAGTTTTATTGACTCATCAACTATCAATTTGATAATACTCATATTTGTTTCTAAGTAATGCATCGTGTTCTTTAGATATTGGAGATGAATCCTGAAGATGATGCTGAGGAAGATGGTGCAAATGTCGATTTAGATTCTCAGAGAAAGGGAAAATGTGTTGTTTTGAAAACGTCTACTCGTCAAGTAAGCTGTGATTTCTTATTCTCTAGAACTCTTACATATTTTTTTTAATTACTTTTAAGCCGCTATTGAGCTGTTCTGAATTTATTTCTTACGCTTAAGTAATAGCACTAAAACTAGTAGCACTTACATCTAAATAGATTAAAAAATTGGAGTCTTCTCTTCGTGACTTATCTAGCTTGAATTTGAAAAATTGAAAATTGGCACATGAAGGTTGAAAAAGTTAGCAATTCTTCTTTGGCTGAAATTTAGTAATTTTTAAATGTGGCAACCTAGTTAATAGGAAATTTAATTAATAATGTACATGTAGTCTTTGTTCAGTATTTTGATTGATGTTTACATTGCTTGATGCATGCTTTTGCTTTTTTTTTTTATATTAATCCCTTTGATAGTACTATCAAGTACTAATATTTTTAGTGATGATAACACATAGTTCAATGACCTCTTTATGTTCTTGGACCTATTGCTTCATAGTGTCATTTCTTAACTCTGATTACTTTCATGTTTTCATTGACTTAGTTAAATACTATGTCTTGAGTTGAATCTTTTGCTTTCAATACCAAACCGTGCTAGTTTAATTTGTTTTAACTCCTCTTGGATGCAGACAATCTTTCTTCCAGTTGTTGGGTTGGTCGATCCTGATACTCTGAAACCAGGTGATTTGGTTGGCGTTAACAAGGACAGCTACCTGATATTGGATACTCTTCCTTCTGAATATGACTCACGTGTAAAAGCAATGGAGGTTGATGAAAAACCAACAGAAGATTATAGTGACATCGGAGGCCTAGAAAAGCAGGTGATTCCATAATATTTATGAGGTCAATGTTCTTGTTTAGATTATAAACCTTTTGTGTTTAGCTTAAGTCTTTTTATTTACTGATTGATTTCCAAGTTTTATTGTTTGAATGTTTTGGTGTTTCTTTGTTGTACGCTTTGATTTTTAGAAAATGTTCTTATAAGAGGATATGGTCTTTGTTTTTTATACACCCATTACGTCTATTATCCTGCAAACAGACCCACTTTCAGCGTATTGTTATTTGATGTGGCTCTAAAATCTTTTATGCCGTGCTCACTAGTGAGCATGCACAATGCTCAAAGCATTGTCTAACAATTGCCTAACAATAGCAAGTTTGCTGCCTAACGGTAGTAAGTTTACTTGTTAATTTGAATGCATTTTGCTTGCATATGCAACTATTTCATGAATAGTGCAACACTTGTCTTTTACCATAGGTTTTTTTTTTGTTGATGTTAGACATCATTTAAATAATTTGTATGTTAAACTTTGTTTATTTGGAGGATGTGGATGTGCATTGATATCAATTGCACAAGTTTCTACAGATAATTATGTAAGTCTGTCATCATCCTTTACACCACCAATTTTCCCTCGGTTTTGGCACTCATCATGTTAATTTTTAAATTCTGTAGATTCAAGAACTTGTTGAAGCCATCGTGTTGCCTATGACACACAAGGATAGGTTTCAGAAGTTAGGTGTTCGACCACCTAAAGGAGTGCTTCTCTATGGACCACCTGGCACTGGAAAAACATTGATGGCACGTGCTTGTGCTGCACAAACAAATGCAACTTTTCTAAAGTTAGCAGGCCCACAACTTGTCCAGGTTTGTGCTTATTAAAAAGTATCTCATCATCATTGAAAGTATATGCAATGTTTCAATTAATTTATGTTTTTGCTATCAAAGAATTTCGGTGGAAGTTGTCAAAGGTTCTGTTATTTAATGATCATCTATTGCGCTAAGATGCTTGTGCATCTTCAAGTATTAGAATATTAGTGATCAATTTCAATATTTTGAGAACCCTCTCCTTCATTACTGTTTTTTTATTTCCAAGGAACACAGTTCATATTGAACACTTTAAAGCTGTGACCAACGAAGTCCTCCTAATTTAGCTGTAATGTAGGTTCTTTTTTATTTTTTATTGTGGATGTGAGTTGGGGCCTGACTTTGGCTCTTAGAATGTTGTGAAGCATTTACTTGTTTATCTTAATTTTGACTATGACATTGTGCTAACAAGTTATTCAAACTAGTCACTCATCTTGTTTTTTCTTTTTGTGCACTTGCAATCTTTTTATTGACCATTGATGATTGTTTGACTTTATTAAATGCCTATTTTACGTACTTTTATGAACCCCTTCTATTGACCAGCCATTCAGCCTTCTGATGATCTATTTGAAATCATTAGCTCTCCAAGGCATAGGATCAGGTTAGTGTCAACATCAATGGTTCTCCCCCTTAGCTTGATCATCGTTGACCTTACATTGGTTTAGCAGAGCAGAGGCAGTTAAGGGGGTTTCGAAGAATGGGATGGCACACATAGAGGCAATGTGTGGAGACCCAGTATTCGGGTTAGATATTTTACCCTAATACTGGGTACCACTATAGTACTTAATAATAAATCAGTATATACTAATCTACTATTAAGCACTACTATAGGCAAAGGATCTATAAGTAAGAGAAAATATAGGTGCATTTCTAAGTAATGTTAATAAAGCAGACATTCCATTAAAATCATCCAGCATAAAATAAAAGGGAACATTCATTTCAGAGTCTTTAAATGTTATAAACTTAAATTGTTACATTAAATATTTATAAATAGATAAAATAAATCACTCTTCATTTCACATGATAAATAGTGAAGTAAAAAGAGCTCTGTAGGTCTTCAAATCTGTCCCTGGAAATCTAGCTCCTCTCCTTGTTGGTCTGTCAGTTTCACTCCAGGCTCCTGATCTACCGTGTTTGGTTTTTAACACGATAGGGCACAAGCAATAAAATAAAAAATCTGGTTAGACTAATAAAGTCTAAGTACATTTTATAGTTTCTACCCTAGTTGGTTTAAGGATATCACATAGGTGTAAGCAGTAGGGTGCACAATGCATTTAAAGGAAAATGAACTATTAAATAAATTATATATGATGAGTATTTAAAATAAGTAGATGAATGCTAAGGCACACTAAGCAACCCCAAAAAAGAGTGATTAAACATGAACAACATCTATATGAAAGCTAAATAATGTGGAGGCTAGCATCCTATATGCGAGTAAGGGAGTAAAAGACATTTTCTAGCATCCTAGAAACAAATATAACAAATAAACAAACTGAACTGTAACATGCAGAAATAAGTATATAATTCTGTAATGCAACTGATTTATATTTACTGTGTTAGTTAATTTATGTTGTATTATGTTCTGTGGGCACTATCAGAACAAAAGAGGAGTTAGGTACGTCTACCCAACTATCTGAGACGAGGTTTTCTGTATAACCACACACACTCCCCCTCAAGGATATGTGTGGTCTCCTGATCTCTCCATAGCCAGCCCTAGCTCAAATTATCTGTACAGACTGATCCACCCTGAATTGAAACCCCTTAATCAATTATATTTGTTATATGCAATGATTATGATCATTTGGTTAAGGTTTCAAAGCATAGCAGCATTCAATGGGAATGCCAAGTAAACTAAGCAGTGATATCCATTTGTTGTCTAATTTTAATTATCTACCTTAATGATTGGGATTAATTGAACCCCCCAATTAACTTAAGACATTGATCTTAAGTCAATTGTTAGATACTTATATATATATATATACACGTATGGTTTTTATAACTTGAAAATAATTTATAATATTAGACTAACTTAAGACTCTCTAACCTAATCTTAAGGTTAACATCCTCAACTTCATCAATTTTCATTCCTTAAGCTCTTAAATTAACATGTACTATCTTAGTAATCCAACCTAAAGTCTAGGTTTAGTCTACCTCAAAAATTTCTAGGGCTGAACCTCACAGGTAAATTACTCTTTGCTAAACTCACTTCAATCTTTTAGACCTTTTCAATACCTATACATTTACCTAGGAATTTCCATATGATATCCTAAGAACCTAAAGTCGCAATTCCTAACATTTCATATATAAAGATCTAAACTATTTGCTGATTTAACCACTTGATAAATATAAATACTTTACCAAAAGTAAAGTTCTCGGTACAAATATACATGTTCCAATAACCTGATGTTCCCAAAACTTCTCCCTTCCCAATTCTCCATAATTCTTCTAAGGGTTCGTCATTATTGCTTCCTCACCTAGGTTGACTTAATTGCTACTCTATTTCTAATGTTGAGATCACGTCTATGACAACCTTCTCAAAATCCACAATTAATAAGTATTTTGACTCCTAAACATCATGTTCTAAGTTTGTTGTCCACTTTGGGACGAAATCAGTTTCTTAACTCTCTCTATAGTACATTAGGGATTTAAAACAACGAATATAATTAATTTGGAATTTAGTTTGAGTAATTAGGGCCTGACCTAATTATTGGAAATACTGAAAATATAATTTAATAAGCATATTTTAAATGGCAATTTAATTGTCACCATAATATTCTACATGATTTTCTGAGCATTCTAAAATACAATTTCAATACCTTCTGATCACTAATCACCAAGATATAGAATAATTAAGATTTGATTAAATGGGTTTAATAATTTCATAAATAAATTTGTTCTTAATAAAATTTTTCCTCTCTGTTTCCTATCCTACTCACGGTTCCGTCCCTCTGCGCACTCAAGCAGGCAGGTGCAGGTGCAGGCGCAGGCGCTCGGCTCAGACGCAGGCCCAGGCGCTCGGCTCAGACACAAGCGCTCAGTTCAGGCGCAGGCACTCGGCTCAGACGCAGGCGCAGGCGCTCGGCTCCACCTCCTCCGCTGCTAGGGATGTCAGGAGTCGATCCGGAGTGTCGTCTTCCTCTTCTTGTCCGACGGTCCTAGGAGACGCGTACACGCAGGTAGGCGCAACTCCCTCGTGGCCCCTTAATTATCGGCTTGACTGAGGCCGATCGAGACACGATACTTACACGCAAGCAATTCGAAGGGCATGGAAGGTAAACGATTGTAAGGAAATTGAGTACCTGTCGAGCACCGTCTGAATGTCCTCCTTCCGTCGCGTTTTAGAATTTCTTTCGCTCGAATCGCTCTCCTACGGTACCCCTTCCCTTCGGCAGCACCTGAGCTCATTATCCATGTAAGCAAATGTACGCATAGGAGGGATACGATCCTTATTTGATCGCTTGAATTGACGACATGGCGTCGATTCAGGGAGACGCCTCTTCGTGAACATGACGATCCAGATTTTAATCCGGACCGTTCGATCCTTCTGAGGTTAGCGACTGATCTTAACGTTTTAAGCATTTAGCTAACTAATTAATTTCTGGCGGTTAACTTCTTTTTCAGCTACTATGGGTCGTTACACAATGTTTGCTAAAAGCATGCTTTATTTTACTTTTAAAGTAAAACCACTATTTTGCAAAGTGACATATTCTCCATTGCGATTAGGTAGGCAGAGTATTCAATAATACATTCTTTTTTTATTAGATAATTGACAAAGAAGCCCAAGCTCTCAATTAAAGATGAAATCTTACAATTTTCTCAACAAATGTGTTATGTTTTGCAATTTATAGGTTGTTTATTTAAAATTTAATTAAATGTTCGTAAGTGGAGTAATTTTTATGAGACTATTATAGTAATACCAAGAATAGATACTATAAAAAATAATTTGTATTGGATGACCGCTTGGTTCTCTACGGCACGTTGCACTTTGCACACCAAATTGAACTAAATATTAAGGTATGCATTGTTAATTACACATTGCGCTAGGAAGACAATGAGTGGAGGCAAATTGTTTATTTTAAAAATTTTTCTATTTAAAAGATTTTAATGAATTTGAAATAATACATAGCCCATATCCAAAGTGTATATTAAAAGGGATTTTTACTTAATAATACCTTAAGCTTATTATGTGTATCTAGCACCAAGAGCTTTAATATTTATTAAAAAAGCACTCTCATTTTATTATTCTTTGAATTCTTCTAATTATAAGTAGATATGAGATGTCATGCACAGTAAAATTGAGAAACATTAGTGTTTTATTTATTAATATTAAATTTTAGATGCTGGGATGAGTATATTATAAAGATTTGGGCATTACTGTGTAAATCTCTCTAAAATAATTTTACAATTTTGTGGTATTTTTATTAAACATTATTAAATAGTTAAGTCATTAATAAGTAAAATTATGTTTCATTGATCAAACCATAGAGCGAATTTCACTCAGGAGTCGAACCTATGGGCAATTTGATACAATTTAGTTCTTGATGAGTTTCATACGTTGCAACTGTTGTGAGCACGCGGCCGAAGTGTTTTTTGAGAACTCGAGGACCAGGGTTACGTTGACGGTTACTAAACAATAGATGAAATCAACCAAGCACAAAATAAAGCACAACACAATCACATGCACAAACCATAAGCATTCAAAACACAAGGATTTTATGTGGAAAACCTAATGATGGGAAAAACTATGGAGTTACACCACACAGAAAATTTTCATTATGAATCAATAAGATTACAGAGTTATAGAGAGCTTCATCTTTACAAAAACAATAAAGATTTACAGCTTACATAACCTCCCGATCTACTTCTTCTCCATGGAACACCAACTCTCACTCTAGGTTGAAGAAGAGGAGCAGCAGCCACCATCTGATTAGGGTTCTCTCCAACATTCAAAAGCCGTTTAGAAACATCTCCATAATGTTCTCTTAAATTATTCGACACTATTCAGACCCCAAATGGTTCAAAATGCTCCCCAAAGCACTTATGGCAGTGCCTAAATCCATAGTAGAAACCCGTCGTGCCGTAGCGCTCAGGTCTCGAGTAGGCTAGCGTCAAGGAGCGCTGTAATGCCTCAGTTTCTGGTAGACTGGCGCCAGGGCGCGCTCTAGCGCCCCAGTCTTTGGTTGGTTTGGCGCCAGGGCGCGCTGTAGCATCCCAGTTTCTGGCTGGTCTGGCGCCGCGGTGTGCTGTAACGCCCCAGTCTCTGGCTGGCCTGGTGCCGCCGCGCACCATGTAGCGCCACAAAGCCTGAAATTTCAGAATTTGTCCCATATCACCTCGGGACCTCCCGAAAGCCCACAAAGCTCTATTAGTACCTCCATGATGATCTGAATGGTCTCTACATCCCAACAGCAATTGCATAGGTTTTACTACGCTCAAGCTAAAGCACAATTGAAATAAAACACAAACTAAGTATAAGACTGAGGATTATTAGGCTTGACCAACATGGACCCAATGTTCAATTGGGGATGGGAGTCCCTAGATGCACTGGTAACCAAATCTTGTAAATGCTGTGTTGAGATGACAAGCTATAACGATCTAATTAACAAATCTTGTAATGCCATTGGGTAATCAAGATGACCTAAGATTAAAGGGTTCTTGGGTATATTATGTTTGATAGAAGCCCTAAGGCTCACAAAGATACAAAAGATTCAATTTAGGGCTAGTTGCTATGACTTGCCTAGTTTGAGTCACATGTTAGCTTAGTCTGCTAGCAATGGCCTAAGTTTAAGAGTAAGGGCTTTGGTTTTCTAGTGTTTAGTAAGGTCAGGCTAGAAGTAGCTAGTTCTTTCTTGGCATAGTTATTTCACCAGAGGTGAGAATGATTTCAGATCGACCATAAAAAGCTGAGTGAGTAGCTGATCAATGTAAGGTTTATTGATCATTTAGTCTGATAGGTACTTGATGAGTTCAAAAAGGTTATTGATGGTCTATATAGAGTTTGTGAATGGTCTATAAAGAGTTTGTGAATGAACCAAGATAAAGCAAGATGAGTAAGTAATTTCAATAACTTCTTATCATAATGCCATGAGCCAAAATAGAGGTCAACACTATTACTAGTTTTATTTTTTTTTTTCGAAGTTGACCCTGAATGTGGTGAATATGTGGCCAGTGGAATTTTAACTCTTGAACTTTCAAGAATTGAAATAAAAGGGCCTCAAACTTTGGGCCACAACACCAATCACTGCTATTAAGCTTTATTGGTTCATTTTTTCAGCTAAATAAACATCATGCATTAGTAAGCTGGTCAGGTGCTATTTTTATAATTTCGATGACTGTTACTGCTCTCTTTTGTGATTGCCTGTTTTGGATTTTGATTACTAGGGTCACTTACATAGCATCTTTCTTCATCACGTGCAATAAAAATGTTTGGCTTGCCTTTTATTTCTTTTACTTGGTGTATGTGCTGTTTGGTTTGGGGGTGGGGATGAGGGTGTGGTGGGTGTATTAGATGGAGGTTTTCTATCTTTTAAAACTTTGTTATTTGAATTTAAATAATATATGTATTTTGGATGTTTTGCAGATGTTTATTGGTGATGGGGCTAAACTTGTACGCGATGCATTTCAGCTTGCAAAAGAAAAATCTCCTTGTATCATTTTCATAGATGAAATTGATGCAATAGGGACCAAGCGTTTTGATAGGTATGTTTACAACATCTATTTAATTGTAGATGCATTCCTACTCCATGATTTAAAGATTTGTAACTTTGATTAAGGCCAAGAAATTTGAACAGTTCCAATAATGACTCGTCGGTTAGTATTTGCTACTTGTAATTGCTACATTTTATGTTCAACTCTTTTTTTTGTTCATGTAAAATATGGAGTGAATAGTTAATTTGTGTTTTATATTTTGAGATCTCAAGCTTGTTCTTAGGAAATGGCCCATCAGCAAATATAGGATAATTTTACTTGCACCAGTTCTACGTTGCTAAGGAACTTGAGAGTTAGATATTGCATAGCTGATAAATTTTGTTGGTGTGGTAATACCAAGTGATTGATCTTCACCTATAATCTTAAACTCTTGAATAGAATCTTTAGTTTAAGAGCTAGTTTGGTTCAAAGTTATTAAATGTCAGTGTAATATGTCATAGTTATTAAGGATGTCAGTATTTATTTGATTATTGCTATTTTTTAAAATTTTTGCTGCTATCTAATAGCATTGGATTAGTGGCATACTTGTAATCTTTTAAAAATATTAAGATAACATTATCATTAATCAAACACTTGCATATCATAATAACTTTACGTAGCATTGCAATGCCTATGAACTAAATGGCCCCTCAGAGTATTTTATAACTGAATCCACCATTGTTTTCATACTCCTTAATGAGTGATATGAAGTTAAATTTTCATTTGGTGACAATCTAGTTCAAGCTACGTCCTGTTTAAGCCTGAGAAACTAAGTGTGATAAGCATGCTAGACTTACCAAGTTGTTTAGTTACTTATTTTTTTTATATAAATTATGCTTGAAAACTTTTTGGTTCATTTATATATTTAAATACGATGTGGCAAAGACTTATATTATTAATTGACATTTAAAAGTTACTAATTAATATTATAAATCAATAATATATATATATTATGAATAAATTTAAAAATTTTAAGTATCAACCATTTGTTATTATTAATTACAAAAATAGTATTTATTAGTTATTTTATATTGTATATTAACTAACAATTATTACATAATTAATTAATTAAGCAATGTTAATTTAATCATTACATTAATTTTATTAATTTAAATTTAACAAATAAGCATTAAGTTAATTATATTAGTTAGTATTAGTATAATGCAATTTATTATTGTTATTTAGTAATGTTAATAGATTTTAATTAATTTATAAATTTAAAATAATTTTTTTTAATATATATATATATATTATTTATGTTTGCAAAAGCAGTCTTTACTTTTTATTTTATTTTTTCTTAAGCTTGTGATGCAAGCTTTTTTTTATTACAAAATATTTTTGTTCCCTCGAATAGATGTTATTTCACAGATTATGAGATGGATAGCTTATTAATTAAGCTGCTTAAGCACAGAATTAAAATTTGCCATTTGCACTTAGCCTAATTTTTGCTAAGTTAATGTTGGAACCAAAATCTTTATTTAGGTGTATCATTTATAATAGGGTGCAAATAAGGCATTGCTAAGGGGGTGCAATCATTAATTTAGATGAAGCATAAGTTTATTTCTTACTTTAAATTTTTTAAAAATATATTAAATTCGCCTTCTTTTGAACTTTCTTCCATCGTGTGAGCTAAGCGCCCAATCAAACATGTGGTTAGGATCATCGGTTCATCAAACATGCTTCTTGTGGGTTTTGGGAGAGTTCTTCGGTGGTTTTAAACTATCAAAGTTTAAGCGAACTTGGCCCCTGTTTGAGCTCAACTTTTATTTTATTTCAATATAAGTGATGCAGCACAACCACCATTCATTCGGCCCCACATTATGATGCGAGCTTATGCTAAAGAGATGAATATTTGAAGAATTGAATTTAGTTTATTTTATGGAGTTTTATTGTATTTTTTTCATAAATACGTGGGTTGCGTCGGCTCATTTAATCGGTCATGTTTTGAGTTTTTGGATTGATCAGGTGGATCTTATTATTTATTTTGTTTTATTTTTATATTTTCGTGGATGGGGTTGATGATTAATGTTCTCATAATGCATTGGGTCGTCCTTCATCAAGGTTAAGGAGTGAAAGAGACACTTGGGAATCCAATGGGTGTTGTGGAGGGGTATTGTGGCCATTTGATTACAAGTTGGCCCTAGGGTTTGCAAGGGCTATATTGTAATGTTTCTGAATTCTAATGATCAATGTGTTTCTTCTATGAATTTTGGCTTAAGCTTTTGAGTTTCGGTGTGGACAACCGGATACGGTCGTTAGTGTGCATAACCGACGAAGCTTCGAGGTGTGTACAATCTCGAAAGGCCAGGGTGTGGATAATTCTGGTAGTTATCATTTGTTTTTTTTTTTTTTTCATTTTCTGTGATTTTTTGCTGTGTTTCGAAGTACTTTATATTAGCTTCGAAACACATCCTGTTTTGTTTGATTCTGACTCTGTTTGCCCATTCAATCATCCACTTTGCGAACATCTTATGAAATGTGATGTTTGGACACTACACCCATCATATCTCTCTCAAATCTCCACTAACTCCTTTGAAATCAGTGCCTATATTTTTACAACGTCCATCCACACAATATTCTAAAATTTTATAATATTTCGACTTCGTTTGGTCCTCCAAACTGCTGTTCAAAGTTAAAACGGTGGTTTGCCCGCTCGCAAACCACCCTCACCATTTCAGCCCATCAATAAGCTTGATTGGTGCTTGGCTATGGTTGCAAATTTGAGCTGATTTTGGTTTGCTATGAGCTTGTTAAGCTTATTTTCAGAAAGAATGTCTCTAATGTTCAAATTTTACATTTAATAATTTGATATATATTACAAGGAAATATAGAAAAAGTTTATTCTATTTTTTTAAAATTATTTCCATTTTCTGCTTATGAAAAGCCAAGCACATTGATATTCTCTATGAGGTCGGACTTGCTTTTATTAAATGCCAATGCCGTTCATTGTGCCTCACACATTAGCTAAAGTCTTAGACTGAAAATGAGTTTAACTGTTTGTCTATTATGCCCATCTCTAGCTCATTTTTTGCTTCACGCTCCTTGAAGTTTCTGAAGTTCCATGCGCTGAGTGCACAATTGTGAAACTCTCGTGAAACTTCTTTTATTGTTTTCATGGAATGTTTCAATGAAGCTGGCTTAACTTCGTCGGTTTCAACTAGAGATTTGAGATGTAACCATCAAATTGAGGAGAGATTAAATGAGATATTTTTAGGTAATTCGAATGAACTTGCATAATGATTTGAACTTTATATTACAATCAATCGATTGTAAGCTAATAATTTATGAATATTCCCCCTATCATATCACAGTTAACGTTGCACGAAATGCATTTCCCTGATTTATTAATAATATTTTTGCAGTGAAGTCAGTGGCGATAGAGAGGTTCAACGCACCATGTTAGAACTGCTTAACCAGCTTGATGGGTTTAGTAGCGATGATCGGATAAAGGTGGTCACACTTTCTTTGTTTTTCTTGCTTTTATAAAATCTGAAATTGTTGCTTAATTGCTCACAATGGAGACAATCATGTACCTGACCCCACTTGAACCTTTTTTTTATATTTATTTTTTTATTCTTGTTACCATTACTGTAGATGTCCGAATATTTTATTGCAAATTTATCCCGTATTTGCCTTACATATCATTGGGACTTGTCTGCAAGTCTCAAAATTATGAACATCTTTTAAGGCCAAGTTTCCTTGGAATTTTCATGATGATGAAATGGGACAATTGCTTGTACTCACAAATTAACACTTAATCGTATCTCCCGTGCGTGTTATCTCATCTGCTTGTAGTGTTGGAAGAAACCAACTGGTGTGATATTTTTAGTGTAATAATGAGGGTTTTGGCGGTAGTAAAAAAATATATTTGGGGGTCGGATAAGCAAATAAGAGAGATTTGAGTGGTGTGATATTCATGTAATTCTTCCTATTGGAATTTGACAAATTATGGGTAAGCTATCAGTATTAAAATTAATTAAAAGTAATGCAAGCAGTTTGAATTTGTGAAGCTGTTGTTTGCATTCAATGCTGTCATTATTACTTGTTGATTCTGATTTGTAATGACATTCATCCACTGACAGGTCATTGCAGCAACTAACCGGGCCGATATTCTCGATCCTGCTCTTATGCGATCTGGCCGCCTCGATCGCAAAATCGAGTTTCCTCATCCCTCCGAGGAAGCAAGAGCCAGAATTTTACAGGTAAATCACTTTGTTTCTGCATGCTTCTAAAAGGAAAATGCGATATGCTGTCCCTTATTTTGCACATAAGTATGAAAGAGCTTATAAAGAATGGATAAATTTTTAATAGGCTCACAAGTAAAATTGCATGAAACCAAGCACAAGATGCTCTTCTATAAGATATATTGTCAGTGTAGCTAAATCCCATCTTAATTAAATTCTGATTCTGCTATCTAAACTTCATAGCAGAAAATAAGTTCGTTTCTTTGCTTCCAAATAGGAACTGCATTCTTTTGCCTGTTTTTCACTGGCGCAAAAGCAGCAAAAAAGCTGCTGCCCCTAACGATACCCTTGGTATAACAAATGAAAATCTGCTTTTAAGAGTTGCCACTAAATATGGAAATTCTCTTTCAAACAATGAAAACATCAGATCCACTCGAGGAAAATGAATGTGCACCCTGATGTCAACTTTGAAGAGCTTGCCCGCTCTACTGACGATTTCAACGGTGCTCAGCTGAAGGCTGTTTGTGTGGAAGCTGGCATGCTTGCTCTACGCCGAGATGCTACCGAGGTTCCTTCCTATAAACTTTATTAAGTTTATTTTTCTGGCAGTTGCAGGCCATGCATATATAATATATATATATGCTCATATATATAATAATTCTCTAACATTTTTAGGTGATGCATGAAGATTTCAATGAAGGCATTATTCAAGTGCAGGCAAAGAAGAAGGCCAGTTTGAACTATTATGCTTAGAAATAGGAGTCCTCTCACTGGCTCAATCTGCACTGCTTCCGCAGCCCTATACGTTTATAATAACATTAAAAAATTTAAATTTTGGTTAGTTTAAATATGGAATCGCCTTCATGATATTGAAAGTGAGAGATCTGTAATATTTTCCCGAAAAGGATATATATAGTCTTGTGTTGGTGCAGGTTCATGAATTTGTAAGGCTTTTTCTGTCTGACCTCTTCGCTCCAGTAGGAAGCAGAATTTTCAGTGCACAGCATGCTTCAAGCAGGTTATTGTATTTAAAAAGATAAGATAAGACTAAACTCTTATTATGCTGCTAACTGCATTACATATTAGCTTGCAAAATAGAGTTTGAAAATTCCAAAATTAAGAATTTAAAGGTTGATAAAGATTATTCTTAATGCCTTTTTTTAATTAAAATTTAGCTAAATGATAGTTTAAATAAGGACAGATATGGATTTTGATTTTTTAAATATTGTTTATCTTTTTAAATCTTGTCATCCAAGTGAATGAAATGATGAAATCCAAAATTAAAAAAAAAAAAGTCAAATTTTAGTGCAAGTTTTTTTATTAATTTTTAAATTATCTATTAAACTATTGGAATGTAGAGATTGGTAAGTCAACTACTAGAATCACAATTAGCCGCTCAACCAGTTGCTGTGAATCATGAGAGACAATTGTAATTGAGCTGTATTCTTACTACACTATGTTAAGACATCAGCCCTAGCACTCCAAACTCGATCCCCACCGGTGAAGATGAGGTGCGATAGAAAGGAGCCCAATAAAAATGGCAAAACAAAATTTTGACCTTGACCACGACCAAGGTTGCAACCATATGCTACTCCAACCCAAGCACCATTGCAACACCAACAATGGCAAACCCCAATGACATCTTGGATTCACTCTATAATATTTATGTGTATGTGCAAGACATGCAAGTTCCAAAATATTGCAATCAAAAGCCAATTTGGAATAAATACTTTGTTTCCCATATAGGATAAAAATCTTCTTCAAAGACAAAAACAGAGAAAATCGCAGTGGCAACCAAAAAAAAATGGCTCTTAATTGGTGTGCAATTGGTGAGTGATTTATTAATTAAATTAATGCATAAATACATACATGAATACATAATCAAGATTATAAAATTAAATACTTTGCATTATACGAGTACGTTATTAATTAATAATTTTTATCAACAATATATGTACCACTATAATTCATCTTAGTGAATTTATATTGTTATTAATCTATAAATAAATTGCAATAATTAAGTTGATAATTTTGAAAATGAATAGTTGTACTAATAAATATTATTGCAATAGCACGAACATGTAATATAGGTATCATTATTTACTATAATGAATTCTTAATTATTACTATTTTATCATGTAAGCAGTTTATCAACAAATAAAATTAATTGAAATGATTAAATTAGTATTAACAAGAAATCATATTTTTAAGTTTAGATAATCACAAATTTAATACTAATAACAAATTATACAAATATACTGTATCTCTATCTTAGTTTTTAATATTGTTTGTAATATTTAATATAATAGACTTAAGTTGGTTAAATAGAATTATACAATTTTCAACAACATAATATTTTAATTATAATTATTGGTAATGACTAGTTATTGGACATCTTTTTTTTACTCTATCTACTAATATATTTAGTAATTATGTGATGCACTAGGACATTTGATGTTCCAATAAGAGAAATGCTATTTATATCTGTTGACGCCATAGCACCCAAAAAAACCCGTCAAATAAAATTTGAACATCATTTCATTAGTGTTTATTTATTTATATTAAAATAATACAAATAATCAACTTAGACCACCCTACAAAATAGGTGCAACCAAAAGTAATTTTGTCACCATCATGTAGGTTGTGACGGTAAAGGATTTTTGGCAATCTCCCCCTCTTTCTCAAATGGGACAGGGACCTTGATTATCTATGCATCGTGGTTGAATCGTTGGTTGTGCCTTCTTATGGGAATTAGCATGTTAGTATAATTGATCAGAAGCTTGCGCTCATACGACTATGATTAACACACATTCTCTAATTCTCCCATCATAGTGAAAGGTTTTCATATGCAATTTTAACCAAATGGTCACCAACATCGTTCCAATCACCAAATCCCCCATTATACCAATTTGAGTTGCCTTCCCCAAAAGCTTACACTTTAGTCATAGAAGCACAATTAGTAAGTCCCCAATTGGATAATCTCGCCAAAAGGCTTTCCCATCCTTCAAGGGCTTTGATTCTAATCATTCTAGATTACTGAACCTTCCTTGAAAGTAACAATTGGATCGAATTGATACAAGTTAGGATAACCATTACTTTTTGTGATCTCCCCAGGTATACTGTGTTGCAAAACAAGCCATGATTTATACAAGAAGCTTTATTGGCAGGCCTAGCAGGGGTACTGTTGGTTCAATGGAAGGTTTACATTCCACCAATCTTCTTATAGATTACCTCTCTTGAGTGGTGCATCCTTTAACCATTTTTTGTTTTTTCTGCTTGGTAAGGATAATATTAGTGTTGAAGGTAAATTTGTCATCAAGTTGCAAGCCTTTGAATTATAAGAAGACCTGTGTACTCTTTCATCACATAAGTATTAATCGAATAGAACTTTACAAACAAAAAATAAAATTTTTAGCTTATGCTTATAATTAAAATATTAAGTAGTTTGTTGAACTTCTACTATGGCAATTATATAAATACATTTTTAGTTTAAGCCATCTGACTTGACATCTTATAATAATTCAAAATAAAAGCAATGATTAGGTGTTAGTTTTGTAAATAATTGAGATTTAGGTATTAGATATGTGAACACATGGTTTTTTCATGCAGGGACGCCTACTTTCTCTTAGTGGCAGCAGTCAATCAGTTGCTCACTTGACCATAAAAGAGGCTTTGCAGCTGCATCCCCCAACAGCGTTTGGATTAGTGGTGACCTGCAAAATTACATCAGACATATTTTCAATAATACAAGTTATCATGAATTGATCATGGCACCATTCATGATCAGCTTAAAGAAAAACAAAAGTGCAGCTAAATTGAAGGTGCCAAAAGAGTATTTATGTTTATCTGATTTAATATTTGATGCATCAACTCGCAGCATTTAGAGGATTCCTACTAAGATGATCACTCAATAATATACTTCTAGTAAATAGCTGAACAAAGCCAAACAGAAGTACTAAAGTTATGATTGATAGAGTTCTATATTATTGTACAAATCATTTGGTGTTAGAGGCACTATTTTAATCAGATTATCAAGCCCTGCAGTATTTTGGTTCCCAAAAGAAAAGACATCTACATGCAATTTCAATAAATAGAGACGACATTTTGTTGTTGCATTCCATGCAAATTATGATAACGGGACTTGATCGTGCATTTGGTTTAATGTAAAACATATGAGGAAAATATTTTCCCCGCTCTTCACAAAAAAGGGACCCTTGGTTTCCATCCAAATCGGGCGGAAAACTTTTATGCCGTATGATTGCAGCGTAAAGGTGTGTAAAGACAAAATCGCTCATGTCTTGACCGTGTTCGCGAACACCCTTGTTTGCCGTCGTCAATCGCACAAGTTGGCCATCGTCATCGTCATCAAACGCCCTCGTTTGTCGCCGTCGATCACCCTCAACGAGCATTAGTTGTCATCAATCGTTTGCATCTCTCCTGCGGACGCCGATCGCTGATGTTGATCCTGTGTCATCATCATCGATCTTCTGTAGTGTCGGCATCGCGAGGAGAAAATATCATTGAGAGAGATATGAGAGGAGAAATTTGGGTTTTCTATATTTTACCTGAAAAATATTTATGCCAAAATTATTTTATTCTAGTAAATTTTTTACAGCCCTTAATAAGTTAGCCTTGCAGATTTCTTGGTTCACATATTGCATGCCAGAGGTGCAGCATGCCATTTTGTTGGAAATAAAAAACAACATTGATAATCAAGAACAACTTATATTGGCACAACACTAAAGGAGATCATCAAAATAAAAGCTCAATGTAAGATTTTTCAAGTAGCCAAAAATAAAAAACAAAATGTGAAATTCAAACAACGGGGGGATGTTAATATGAATTTTGTGTTAAAATTATCTCATACACTCTTGAAACACAATTATATTTTTGTAAAGCAAGATACTTCAAAATAGCTCAGTTTTTTCCATGTCAAAATTATCAATGTGTCCCATTACCTTGTTAGATTCCATAAAGCAGTTAAGCTGCACAACGATTAAAAAAAACTATAGTTGCAAACAGGAACAATAAGTTTGTTAATTACTCCAACAAATCCTTCTAAAAAAGATATGAAACCTTTTAACCTTCATTGCATATCACTGATTGATCAGTTAGCTAGCCTAAGAGATAAATACAAGTTTATAAGATATATTGTGCTGTCAATTAAGAGAAAGCTTCTGAATGAAATTTGATCAAAACAATAAATAACTCTGTAAGCAATTCGTTTACCAAAACGATTGCAAGCATTAATCCTTTTAAAATGGCCACTGATCGTCAATTTAAGAAGCATACTGGCCTTAGCATATTTACTTGATGCCTACTCGGTGATAATAGATTAGTAACCAAGTACAAGTACGAACTGTGCAAATAGATTAATAAAAAGCATGTTGAATCTATTATCAGTGACAAGAAGTTGGTACACAAAATTTCATAAAGGCTTCTATTTAGAACCTAAAGTTAAATATAAGTAGAACAAGTTCTTTTAAAATAAACAAGTGATCTGGTATTAATATTTAAAAGGTTGAAGGCATCTAACTGTGTACCAAAACAAATCACGAACATCAAGAATTCTTTCAGATTTTCACCCTAACTTGTTTGAGAAACAATACACAAGGGAAAGAACAAAATCAAAATTTGTGGCGGATTCAAAAGATATCGTGTCAATTAAAAAAATGTGTAAGCTTAATGACTCAAATTATTTTACATAAAGCTCAGAGGCTGTCAATGATGAACACAACAACTTTAACAAAGCTAAATTTTTCAAGTTGGGCAGAATTGATGGGAATTGAATCCAGACTACAATTACAATAAATTATGAGAATTGTACATAGGTGTAAAACTTGTGAGTTATCTAAATTCTTTATTATGGCACTAGCCACTTATTTTATTTAAGCATAAATGTATAATGACAAATCCGCATGAGCCTTGGAAAATTGACCACAGTAGCAATTAAATCCCTTTGTAAACCCAAAGTTATGGATAGCCTAATTTGAGCATATCCACAAAGAGAAGCACTTCAGAATGTGAAAATGTATGGTTCTCTCATAAATCCTGCGGCAAACACTTTTATGTACCTGGTAATATCCAATTACCAAATTGGTTCTTCTTTAAATTTTTGTTGATTTTTATTTGGGACTTGAGAAGCAATCAAAAACTATAATTTAATAAATTGTTCAAGCTTTTTTATATTGTGTTGTTGTTGTTTGGTCCCAAATCTTGTATGAAAAAGGAGGGTTGCATTAGGTAGCGAACAACCAACATAAAACATTGTCAAATCCTATTATGTCATGAATCCTTTAAACAACAATGATACTGCTAGGATATCCCCTATAAGCGACGTGCCGCACTGCTTGAATGTAGTGAAAACGTGCAAAGGCCACTACATCGGCGCTAGGGTGTAGTGTAAAATAAGCAAAACTTCCCATATTATGGATGAATAAGCTAATTTATGATTATAAATTAAGATTAGATAGTTGAATAATTGGTACTCTAACTGGCAAGTTTTTGAAGTTAGTTGATATTATGATAAATAGGAGAATTAATATATTATACTTTCAATAAACTAAGAGGGTGAAGAGAAAAAAAAATAACAATTTAGACTTGAAGCTCTAATAACCATCATAGGAATCGCATGTTCAAGTTAGAATTAAAGATAAAAAAGTGCATTATAAAAAAAGTTTAAAATAAGACTGAACAGAATTGGATGAAATATAAACTAGCTTGCTGCAAATCCAAAGAAACAACTCATGATGCTAATAGTGCAACATTCGAGGATTTATATAATAAATTTAAAATTGCTGAGAGAAACATATTACTAAGGGATTAACAGAAAAATGAATCAAAGTTTGACTAATGAAAAATATATCAAACATGATAAAAAAAAAATTTAAAGATGAAAATATTCAACATCAATGGATGGATTATTTTACTAAATATTTTTAATGAAACTTGAACACTATAATTTATATAAGTGAGTAAAATAGTTATAAGATAATATCAATTACACTTTCATTTGGCATATTAGTAGAGTAGAGATTTAGAACTTTTTAAAAAAGAAGAGCAGAAAAGCAAAATATTATCAGATGACATATTGTAACAACTCTATGTTGTTACCGCACTTAATCTGAACTAAACCAAGTTCTAATTAATATTCCATTAAATTCTAATCATTAGTAGGACCTAACCCTGAAAATATGGGATCCGTCAAATTTTGTTTTGATCAATTGATCATTTAGTCGATTTATTGGCCCAAAAAATTAGTTAATTTAAACTGATCTTCAAATCAAAATCTGAGTGCATTTTTGAAATATTCACACCCAAATTAGCTATGGGTGAATTTTTAAAAATTTTTGAAAGTCATTTAAGCCTAAATTGAAATTATTTTAGTTAGAATTAGCTAATTTATTTATTTATTTAAAAAAAATCCTAAATCTAACGATCGGCAGCGAAAGTCAGCGGAGATTCCAGCCGTTCCGCGGTCCTTAAACCCTTAATCCAACGGTCTACCTTCGCCTTCGCTCGAATCCATTGCCAGCCGTCAAATCGCAGTCGCGATCCAAGGCTGCAATTTGACCCAATCAATTAGAGGAACCATCATGACTCGATCAATCAGACGGCCTGGACACTTCCGTCTACTGTTCAGATTCGTTCCTGATTACCTGAAGTGGCCCCAACAGCTAGTCCAGTTGTCGCTACCGTGGCAGTACGAGCAAGATTCGTGTTCCCCATGATCTCCCGCATAGCAATGGCCTAAATGAAGACATGGATTTCCAAGTCTGCCCTCGCCGTGCTAAACACAAAAATCTGGAATCTCAAGCCAGTCATCGATGGCCAGTTCAAGCTTCCCTTAGAGCTCCAAGCTATAAATAGCCCTGGGCTTTCTCAGTGAAGCTCTTCTTGCTTCTCTGCTAACCGGTTGGCCTCCGGCAAGCTCCATTCGCTCTCACTGGTGTGGTAGTGGGTATGTCTTGGTGTTCAAGACCACAGTTGATCGCTAGCAGCTTGTGGAAGATTCTACAATTCAAATCAGCCTCTGAAGTTTAGTTGTCCTCTCGCATTTGCTTTTTTCTTCAAACCAGGTACTTGCCTAATCCCATTGAGCTGTGTAGGCTCAATATTCGTCAATTGCTTGTCGTCTGATTGTTCGGTTGTACTGAGAAATATTTAGGATGAACAGATGACCATCTGGGCGTTGTTGAGGCATGGCCGCAGTCTAGACAGTGAGAATTCACGTTATGGACGGGGCTATCGACCAGTGAGGAAAAATGGCTTCTCACTAGCAATTGGAGCCCCAATTCAGCACGCCTTGATTCGCCAATGCATTCTCTATCGATACGCAGCGATCGATAAGGCTTTGAACCCTCGGGTTAGCCAGAGTGGCTGTGGATTTGTCCATCGGGCTATAGTACTGAGTCCGAGTAAGGACCAAGCATCCTAGTACTGCTCCCAGCATGGTAAAATGAGGCTTGCTCCGTATCGACACACTGAACGAGTCGATATCAATAGCAGGGCATATGGTTGACTCTGTGGGAAGAATTAACTCCCCACAGTAAACCCTAAAACTAGTTAGGGCATCCTGCATCTCGACGTCTTCGGCCTTCCCTCAAGGAACTTCTGTGTGTGCAATCGGCGCACCTTGATGTAAGGATGGTCTGGAGATTAAGTTTAGGCCGAGAGGTAGACTGTCTGTCCGGGAATTCAAGTTAAAACCTAACCCTAGAATCCTGGCGTCGGGGAATTTTCGGAGAAGAGATGTACAGTGTTGGGCCGAGTCGAGCCCCAACCCGCGCCGTTTCGTTTGGGTTACTTAAATAACCCGCGTATTCTAAACTATTTTCCTTCTGAAAAATCATTAGATAATTCTAAATTCCTATGATTGCATAATTAGGAAATTTTCATTTAAATTAATAAAATAAATCAATCAATTCAAATCAAATTTTAATGAACCTATATACCATTTTGATCAGAAAAATGAATAAAATCTTAATCTGCAATACAATTTAACTTTCAGTGAATAATTTTCTTAATTAAGTCCTAATTAGCTTAAAAATCAATTAGTGAATATTAAGCTTAATCCTTAGCCAACTTTCATAATTAAGGTCTCATTCTTTTCATTTAACAGAGAACTTGATTATGGAATTAGAACTTTTTTTTTTAATTTATTTTTGTTAATCACTCACTAATTACTCTAAACCTTAATTAATAAATAATTAGATCATATTATTAAAATTCTTCAAATCGTCACAACAACCTTCATTACGTAACTATTGTTCATATGTTGTTTGATTTCTACATATATAAGCCAAATACATGGATGTCCCACAACCAATGTATGGTCTACATGCAATTCTGGACATTGTTATATACCCGATCCTATAAGAACATATCAAACTACTACAACCTATACATTTTCTAATCTAGTTATTGATATTTAAGTTGAGAGATCTCATCGCAGACAACATTACTAATGCAGGGCAACATTATGGTTTGGTGTTGCCGGGCTCTAATGCAATCCAAGAGTTTGTGAATGCTTGTGAATGCAGATTTTTAAAATGTATTCGGAAATTTAAGCACTTTCGCGCAGCTGCTTCAGATCAGTTAAGCTTTAGCATTTGCCTGCAGAATATTCCACAATAATTTGAAAATAACTTTTGTTGGCAATAGGGTGTCATGAGTCACAAACAGGAAGAGCGGTCGGCACCGGTTCCGGATCAAAGGAAAGGCTCCGGTTCGAAAAGGTAACTCGTATTTCGAGTTGTACTTAACATGCGGGTGTGTTCGGAGGCGTTTCCGTTTCAAAACCACTCACAGTGACCGGATTTAGATTTGCGCTCATACAAATAATTTCTACCGGAAAATCGCACGAGAAAATAATTAAATAAATTCAATTTAGGGTTTGGGAAGAACAAACACACCCCGATTTAAACCGGGAGCGAGAAGGGTGATCCGAGTAGATTTTTTGCGGCGGCTAGGGCAGCGGTGGCTGGACAGTGGAGGCGACTGGACAGCCGTGGCTAGGGCAGCGGCTGCGGCTGGGCAGCGGCGGCTGGCAGCGGTGGTGGCTGGGAAGCGGCGACTGGGAAGCAGCGGCAACCGGGCAGCGACGGCGTCTGGGCAGTGGCGACTGGGGTTGTGGCAGAGGCTGTCCTGCAGGGGAGAAGTCCGAAGGCAACAAGGGGAGGGGGTCCGGAAGGTGGCGACTAGAGTTTGGGGAGGGAGAATTTGGAAACTAGGGTTTTTCCGGGAGGGAACAAGAGACGTTCTCGCTGTTTGGAGAAAACTCAGAATTTCTATATATCAAAACTGAAATTAACATACAGATTTTGAGTATTTATAATACCCTCAAAGCAATCTAGACCTTAGAGTATTTTTAATAAATGATCGGAGGGCTAATATTCGTCTCTCCGATCAATACATGAAACAGACGAAAATAAATGCGAAAATAAAACTGAAACGGACGAAAATAAATGCATAAAATGAAACTGAAACGTCAAGGCCGGTACGGGTCCGGGCGGGCTCGGCGGCGGGACCCGCGTCGAAGATGGTCCCCATCAACTCATCCCCGCTCAAAAGCACTCATCACCAGTGAGTCGTCTGCGTGGTAGCGAGCTAAGAGGTCAGCATCCAATCTCTCAATCTCCTCTGCAAGTACCCAATTGTTCTCCGTGTCGGGTCGCCCTCTCCAACGAACCCCAAGTATCTCTGAAAGCCACTCTTAGTAGTGGCAACTGTCCTCCTCATCCAGAATCAGCTCTGGCAGTGAATCTCCTCGGGATAATCTCTTTGTGGACCTCGGTATCGACAATAGGTCATCAACTGAAGCTCTGTCCTCTGGTGCTGGGGTGCTACCATCAGGGGTGGTAGTAGTAGGGGCAAGTAGGCATGCTATCTATGGAGCTATATCCTCACCAACACTCTGCTCTCTCATACGTTCCGATTCGGAACTATCTGCAGAAGGCTCCTCAGGCCCCAGTGGGTGTCCGTAGAATCAGGTCAGATCAGCCACATTGAACACTAGATGTACCACCAGGATGGAGTCATGCTGACGCTGTGTGCGTGGTAGTCCTAGCACAAAGTCTATACTGACATCCTCCCAAGGGGTGGAAGGAATGGGTAGAGGGGTGTACAGTCCATTTGGTTGCTTATTTCCCTTTGCAACTTGACACACCCTACAGCTTCTCACAATATGAACGATGAATCTCACCATCCCCGTCCAGTAAAATCTCTCTTGAACAAGATCTACTGTCTTGCCCCTCCCAAAATGTCCTCCTAGTCCTCCACCATGCAACTCCCATACTATAAAATCGCGCATAGACGTATTGGGAATGCATAGCCGTGTGCCCCTAAATAGGTACCGGTCCCGAATGACATAGTCTGTAGTCTCGTGGTATGGGTCGGCGGCTATAGCACTATAGATGCCACTAAAATCAAGGCATGTGGCATAATCCTCGATCATGCGCTCAAAGCCTATCACCTGGGCTCTCATCTTTGTGAGGACAAGAGTAACTCTGCTCAAAGCATCGGCAGGTGTGTTATCCTTCCCTTTGCTGAATGGAGAATCTATACTTCACAGTGATTCGGTTAACAGCTTGGCTGTCAACACACATGAGCAATGTTCCATCCTTCTTGGGGGCAAGAAGGGCTGGAACAGCACATGGACTCATACTGTGACAAATGAATCCATGGTCTAATAGCTCAGTGATCTGCCTCTGCAGCTCAGCATGCGCTGCGGGGTCTAAACGATAGTGAGGCAAATGGGGTAAGGAGGAGCCAGAGACTAAATCAACGATGTGCTGGATCGACCTCATGGGAGGTAATCCAACAGGCAACTCCTCAGGATGGACATCCTGGAACTCCTCAAGAAGCCTCCTGGCAGATTCAAGAAGGTGGGTGGTGTTAGGCGTCAATCTAGATGACTGGAGTACCACCAGGGCATAAAGGATGCCATTCGCAAAATTTTTTAACTCAACTCCCCGAATAATATTCAAGGCCTTCTTCCATTCTGTGGGCGGAAGGGTCTCCTTGGTGGCTTTCGATCTTGGGTGTGAGGCTAAGGGTCTGACGGGATTCAGGACCACTTTCTGCCTATTCAGCATGAATGAACATGTGTTGGTCCTGCCATGAATAGTCACGTCCCTGTCATACAATCATTGTCTCCCTAAAAGAATGTGGCAAACATCCATGGGCATGACATCGCACCAGATCCGATCGGTATAGGGTCCGATCGTGATGGGTATGAGACATCTGCGCATCACAGGAATGGTAGTCTTGGTAACCCAAGCTACCTGAAAAGGTGACGGGTGGGGCTCAACAGTGACCCCTAGACGCGCTAGTGCGGACTTTGCCACAACATTCATGCACTGTCACTATCAATCACTAATCTGCATGACTTCTCCCTGGCTCGGAAGAAGGCTTGGAAGATGTTGGTCCTCCAATAATCAGCAAATTCTCGGGGTGTGGCCATCATACATCTCACCACTAGGAGGCTCGGGTCAAACTCTTCATCACTGGGGGCCCCTAAGTCAAGCTCATTCAACACAACACCAACATCATCAATTCTGGCTGGGACAGACTCATCGTCACTAGCCTCCTGAATCAGTAATGTGGTGAGCTGCTTAGTGCAGTTCCTGGCATAGTGCCCAAATGTACCACATCTGAGGCACTTGATGTGTGCCAGACTCACAGCTCCTACGGAGGCCTTCCCCTTATCCTATCTCGTGGCCACGCCCGTAGTCTTGGCTCCATCACCTCGAGCCTACGAGTCATCCCGTCTATCGATCCTAATCGTCACAGATGTCTTATTGCGACTCTTTTGATATGTCTCCATATCAGTCACAATAGACACAGTGCCTTCCAAATTATATACGCCGTAGCGAATGAGTTCGCTACGAATCTCTAGCCTCAATCCATACTTGAATTTGGACAGGGTGTCCAGCTCAAACTCACGAATGCGGCAGCGTCTCATGAGATCTTTCATCTCGGCGTAATACTCTGGGACGGTCCTAGTACCCTGGCGCAATGCAGTCAGCTCATCGCGAAATCGGCTCATGTGGTATGCCGATATGTATTGGGCCTCCAATAGGGCTTTCATCTCAGCCCAGGTAGTCACTGGAGGAAGCCCATCATACTCCATTTGTCTCTCTTTTCCTAGCCAAAAGGTCTTTGCTTTTAGGGTGAGTCTCATCTTGGCAAAGCGGACCTTTTGATCCTCGTACATACCGTACCAGTCAAAATAACTCTATATGTCGAGAACCCAGTCTGCGAAAATCTTGGGGTCCATCGTGACGTCATAGCTAGGAGGGTCTAGCTTGAGAACACGTGTCAGGTCTGGGCGTCTGTCTCGCACAGGTCTATCAAAGTCATCCTCAAATCGGGGGTAGTCATCGCATTCCCTGGGTGGGAATCTGCGGCGGCCATCCCGTCCTCTGGGAGGTGGTTCGTAATAATCCTCTTGAGGGGGGGATCGAACAGGACATCTCACATCTCTATGCCCAGCAGGTATGGGTCTCTCCTCCTCCCAGTGCTGATCACCAAAAGGGGCATCAGGTCGGGCCCTAAAGGCGTCATCATATCTAACATCCTGAGGTCTAGCAGGTCTAGGCCTCGGTGTGCGCACTCTCTGATCTATCTCTGGAGTTAGTCTATCCTCGTCTCGCTCGCGGTGTAAATCATGTGGACCTAGCTATGGGTCCAGATCCTCATGAGGGGCATCCACTCGAGTCAGGAAACGGTTCGTGGATGGTTCTCCTCTTGAATCAGGCGGGTAAGATCCTCTACCCGTGTGTTCCAGTTGGTTCACCCGTCCTATAGCTCCTCTCATATATGCTCAAGGTGTTCATCTCTTCCCTCAGGTGGTGTTTCTCCGCGTTCCATTCCATGCAGAAGTTTTTAAACCAGATAGGTTCGTCAGGGCTCAAGTGCAGTGCAACATGGGACATCTCCTGCGGTTGGTGCATCTCAGACTCTAAGTGTTGACTGTGGCTACCCATGCTAATTGTCCTACCACTCCTCAGATGCATGCAATGATGGATGCGATTTTAAATATGTATGCACCTAGACTCCTGACTCCTATGCATGCAGTGACGTGAACCTTAGGAGAATAGGATTTCGAAATTTGAGAAAATTTCGAAACCTTCTCTGATACCAAATTTGATGCAGGGTAACACCAGGGTTTGGTGTTGTCGGGCTCTAATGCAATTCTAGGGTTCGTGAATGCTTGTAAATGCAGATTTTTAAAATGTATTCGAAAATTTAAGCCCTTTTCGCGCAGCCGCTTCAGATCAATTAAGCTTCAGCATTTGCCTGCAGAAAATTTCACAATAATTTGAAAATAACTTTTGTTGGCAATGGGGTCTCATGAGTCACGAACAGGAAGAGCGGTCGGCACCGGTTCAGGATCAAAGGAAAGGCTCTGGTCCGGAAAGGTAACTCGCACTTTGAGTTGTACTTGCCATGCTGGTGTGTTCGGAGGCGTTTCCATTCCGAAACCACTCGCAGCGACCAGATTTAGATTTGCGCTCCTACAAATAATTTCTACCCGAAAATCGCATGAGAAATAAATTAAATAAATTCAGTTTAGGGTTTGGGAAGAACAAACACACGCCGGTTTAAACCGGGAGCGAGAAGGGTGATCCGAGTAGATTTCTTACGGCGGCGGCCGGGCAGCGGTGACGGCGGCTGGGTAGCGGTGGCAGGGGCAGCGGTGGTGGCTGGGCAGCGGCGACTGGGCAGCAGCAGCAGGGGCAGCAGCGGCGGCTGGCAGCGAGTGGCTGTAGGGGCAGCAGGAGTAGCGGCTGGCAGCGGCGACCGGGCAGCTTCGACCGGGCAGCGGCGGCGGCGGCTGGACAGTGGCGACCGGGCAGCGACGGCAGCTAGACAGCGGCGACCGGGCAGCAGCGGCTGTCCTGCCGGGGAGAAGTCCGAAGGCAGCAAGGGGAGGGGTCCGGAAGGTGGCGGCTAGGGTTTGGGGATGGAAGATTTGGAAACTAGGGTTTTCCCGGGGGGACAAGAGTTATTCTCGCTATTTGGAGAATACTCAGAATTTCTATATATCAAAACTAAAATTAACATACAGATTTTGAGTATTTATAATACCCTCAAAGTAATCTAGACCTTAGAGTATTTTTAATAAACGATCGGAGGGCTAATATTCGTCCCTCCGATCAATACATGAAACAGACAAAAATAAATGTGAAAATAAAACTGAAACGGACAAAAATAAATGCATAAAATGAAACTGAAACATCAAGGCCGGTACAGGTCCGGGCGGGCTCGGCGGTGGGACCCGCGTCGAAGATGGTCCCCATCAATTACTAATTAGATTGAATCTTCATCTACGGAATCAATTTTCTTAATCTTATTTGTATGCTCAATAAGGCTCATTTTGATTCTAATAAACCAGCATAAAATCTACCCCACCTTTCACTGATATCATTCAACTTAAAAAAAAAATTAATTTGATCATTACTTAAAAAAATAAAGTCCTATTGCTATCTAATAAGAACCATTTAACTTTAAAAAAACTGAATTTCTATTTAACTAATCAAAATCTCATTCAATTTGACTTAATCACAAAAATAATTACAAAGTAAGTTTTGTACTAACCATATTACACCATAATTAAATATTTTCCCTTAAGGTAATTGATTATGTTATATTTGCAGATTTATTCTTACTAAAATCTCCTAAAACACTTCCTACACATTGATTCTAAAATAAAAATATCCGGATGTCAAATGCTTTGCAAAAGAAGTCCTTCCTCAAATGGACCTCCCGAAAAAAGCGAAGGAGGAAACCGTGTGGTAAAGGAGCAGACGCCAATGTTCGAGATCGTCTTTGTTTCTATCGAAGACCTTCGTCAGCTTGGAGCACAAGGGATACGAGCAAAGAGGCTTTCGTGAAGATGTTGAGCGCAGAAGGAGACCGTGCAGGAGAGGAGCGGATGTCGTCCGTCTTGTGCGACACAGTGAACAAAAGAGCTCGCTTTTCTCTTCTGCCGCAGGTCTCCGTCGATTCCGTTGGTGAGGAGAGGGGAGGGTAGGGGTTTTCTTAGAGCTCTGCAGCTTTCGTAAAGTACTTGAGGGTGCTCAGTGGCCCTAAATATGGCTTTTTGAAAATAGAAATCCGTGGGTATACAACAGAAATTGAACATAGCTGGAAATTAACGTCTTCCTCAAAATGACCTAGGGTCATTACAAAAACTCTTATAATGAATGTCTTTGGAATTAAATTGAAGTAACAAAAATAATTTAGAAAAGATTTAAGAGCATATAACCCTTAAAATGTGCAAAAATTGAGAGAATTGAGAAGACTTTCAAGAACTGAGGAGGCATAATTAGGACACACTCCACTGAATTATTATCTAATTTATTGAGTTTTAAGTTAACTGATACAAAAATAACATGTCTTACAAAGCTAATATTGATGAATATTCCATATCTCATCAAGGATTTAAGCAGAGCATTCAAATCAAGGATTTAAGCAGTAATCTAATCAAGATCTGTGATATAGTATTTTCTAATTTATTTGTTCTAACTATTCTAAGAATATACAAGTTCAGGATCTTCAATATCCTACTATCCAGTATAATCTCAGAATCACGACCCTATAATATCAAACATTAGAACTAATCACTTTAAACTAAGCATTTGCATTAAAATTTCTATTAATTGTTAATTTTATTTTCACTTGCAACATACATGGGCCATGCTTGGACTAGTTTCAAAGGGTCCCAAGATAAGTCTAAGAGGTATGTATTTTGGGTTATTATAAATGGACTGTGTATTTGTTGCATGATGAATCAGATAGGATTTGAGTTTCCTAAATGCTTTTCCCAGCATTCTTAGAATACCCGATTTATACAAAATTAATAGAAACAGTGCAAGAACATATAAAAAAGGAGAAGATTTCAAGGAAGAAATTGGGTTCTAAAAAAAATACGAAAAATTTTGAATTAATGGGAGGTCGCAAAAAAAAAAAAGGTGTTAATTAATTTGTGGAACCAAATTTTTTTTAGAACCCAATCTCTTCCTCTCCCCTTCTTATCTTCGTTGAAGCCTCTTCCTCCCTTATATGCTGTTTGGAGGATTCAAGGATTTGCACATTTATTTATTCTTATATGTCAATAGAGGATTTGAGGATTCACAAACTTTTTATTTTTGCTTGAGAACTCTGCAGTCTTTGCAATTTTTTTTCTTCTATGTTCGTGTCGATGTGAGCTCTCCATTTGCTCATTGTGCTATGAAAAATAGAGATGAGAAAATTCTCAGTTTTTTTCTTTGCAATTCTCAAGAAAATTATACTGATATATGGCGTGAGAGAGTATCATTAAACATGAGTGTTGCTATGCTATCAAAAAAACTTACAAAATGAATAGTTAAAAGTGCTGTTGTGCCATGCGGTGTGCATGTAGTGCAACAAGCCTCATCGGAAAGAAAATATAATAGTTAAAAGTGATTGCTACGGGAAGAAAATATAATAGCCAAAAGGATAAGAAGAGAGAAGATCGCAAAATAACGTATAATATCATTTTTCTTTTACTTAACTGCAATTAGCTGCTATTGGTTTATAATACAATTTTAATGCCTATTTTCTTTTTATAAAAATATGTTTCTAAATGTCTCAGTTCATATGGATTAATAATTTAACTTAGAGTAAGGATATGAATGATTTATCTAAACAAAATTTGTGAATGTTGTGAAGCTCCAATGGCAGTTAAGCTTGAGTTCATGCCGCTTTCCTTCAATGTAAGAAAAATTAGATTTTCTCTTTAAGAAAAATTTTCTAAATATTCTTACATATGAAGTGCAACAGTAAAACGTTGTGATATGCTTTGATTGGTGATCAGAATGTCAATCGTTTAATTTAACTTTGTTCCTTATGATGTATTTGCAATATATTGATCAGCTTATGCCATTATGAACGATACAGAGAGAATAGGATTATTAACTCCATGAATCCTCCGTGTTATTTCCAATTTTATTAGAGAATTCCTTTATGGTCTATATGGTTGAATTATTACTGGAAAAATAAAGTTTTTAAAAGTTGTATTTGATATTTTAGACTTTTTCTTTTGATGAAAAATTGAGTACTTGCAATCTTACCCACTATTGGAGCCGCTCCAACCTTGCTATGAATGAACTCAATTTTTATTTTATCTTTATGAGTATACCCACTTATCCACCTTAGCATTCTCATCACTATAATACTTAATTTTATCAACAAGTTTCTTCTTTATTGGCCAGCATTCGGCCACATAATTTAGCCGATCGCATAACTGTTCTATAAAATTTTTATTTAATTTTGAATGGGATTTTTTGATAGCACAATATTCTAAAAATGCTCCTACATTTCATCAAACCAACTTAGATCCTATTAATCACACATTACTCTTTATTTCACCATTATTTTGAACAATCAAACCAAGATATTTGAACCTCTCCCTCTTCTTGACCACATGGTTCTCAATAGTTATTTTAATTAAGGTTTCTATTATATGATTAAACCACTCTAAATATTCTATTTTAAATCTACTAAGATGAAAACTTTTAAATTCAAAAATAGTCCTTCACAACTCGAATTTTGCTTTAATTTCAACTATAATTTTATCAATTAATGGAAAGCCATCAGCAGATAGCATGCACCAAGGAAGCTTGTCGGCAAGCTACCTTGTGATCTAACACATGTTATAACCCCATAATACATATCTCTAATAGCATCAAAATATGTTACACAAACTTTTCTCTCTCCAAAGTTCTCCAAATATGTCATATATACAAATAAAAAAAATGTTCAGTTGAATGTTGAGGTACTTCATAAGCAATCTTAGGATTTGTTGTACATTGTGAGAACTCGGATGAGATATATTTTAGCATACATATTTCCTTCTTCTGAAAGAACATGCACCGCACACATATTCAAGTAATAATAACATATATATTTAAAAATATTTTTTGAAATGAGCACAATTATCATTCTCACAAATCTCGTAGATCTTTTCACAGTGCACATATTAAAGTGCATAAAAAAGTGAAAACAAAACAAAAACTTAAGAAATGTTCCAAGGAATTATCAATACTTAGCAACTAGTTTTCACATTCTCCTAGGATCATGAATGAAAGAGGTTATATAATTTTAAGTTTATTTTGCATATTCTACTAAAAGTTGAGTGTGTTATAGATCTATGTGGTGCTATCTCTGCATAACTCATTAAAACTCGAAATTCTAGTCGCATATAAGAAGTACACCAATTGCGCCCATGTTCTCTATTGTTATTCTAGTAAAATGCCTCTTCAGTTGCGTGAAAACATCTCGTCTCAACATTTGAAGATCTTAGATACTCTGTAATCTATTTTATTGAATCTTAAAATCATTAAAACTGGTAAAATATTTCTAGCACTGTGTAATACTTGACTTTTAGCTGCTATGGTGTGTTAAATGCATGAATTTATTGATGACATAGTTGTGATACTCTTTCAAATGAAAGATGTTCTGACTTAAGTGTTGAATCATCGAATTATATTGAGCATTCAATAATATATTAGTATTATCTATCATATCTCATAGGTACATATTATGGGTAAACTAGTTGACTAACTCGAATGCTCCTCCAAGTCTTTCTTCAATTCCCTCACTTACTCCTCGTGCATGACCACATCTTTTGTTAAGGACTTCATTTGCAAGTAAGCCGCAGACATTTTTATAGTTCAAAAATGTCTTCAACCCCTCCAATTCTTTCCTTGTCAAGTGATTGTCCAGGCTCAAGCTCGTGACCTGATTCTTCAATAAAAGAATGTCAGGCAATAGATTCCAAATCCGAGTAGGTAAGCTAATCACTTTGAATAGAGCTCCTAAGCTTAAGAGACTACAGAAGACATAGAGGATGACTTCCCAACATAGGCTCAATCTCAAGCCTACTATTGCCTCTAGCTCAAGAAAACAACTGAATTTAAAAGATGTCTCCCTCTAAATTTGATTAGCGCCAAAAAGAGTCAAACCGAGTAAGAATGGTGATTGAAACATTTCTCACTCTAATATGCCCTATCACTCAGCATTACAAATACCTCGTCTTAGTAAATACATTGATGGTTAAGTCAGTCATAGGGTGAATCTTTTCTTCTGAAAGATCTACCCTAGTCCATATCAGGGATGAGGGTTGCCCTTACTTGGCTATGGGCGAGGCCATAGCAGTCTACTATCAAAGTGATTTGATCTAGAGTAGTTGGTTTGAGGGTCGTGCGTTTTCTTCATAAGATTCCCAAAATAAAAAAGGGATCCCTAACACCATTAATACACTCACGTGAAGAAAGGCAATATATATGAGCTTGTGACGATTCAGATTTCTATTCTTTAGAGCTCTATGGATCACACTATTAAGACCTCCCCTCGCGTACGAGGTGAGGTAAGGAAAAGCATGCTCCAAATTTTTAGCGCCAATGATATTCAGATTATATTTTTCCCATTATATTTGATATTTTCTATTTTTTAATAATCACTATTTGGTAGAGCCTAAGTTTCCTTGATCTTGTTCGAGTGTTATTATACCAGTCAAATCTCCAAATCAGAACACTCAAGCATTGTTTCAAGATTTACCCCCGCGGCCTCGGTGCCTTAATTTCAAGGACATCATAAACATATTATATCGCCTTAATTTTTGCACTTCTACATGAATATTTTAGCAAGAGGATTATAGGCCGATCGTTACGCTACATTCTTTTATTTATATTGTAAATAGTCTAAATAAGGACTACTCTTATTTAATTTCATTATTCATAAGAAGTTGAGTATTCAAGCTCATCACCCTCAATTATTGTAATAGTTTTCATAATAGAGAATGCTGACAAGCAATGAGAAGAACTCTATTAAAATGGATGTAGGTCTTTTCTAAGACCAAACACAATAAACTTTCTCTTTTCATTTTGCTTTTCTACGATTGCCATCTCTCTATTTGTATGATTGAACACACACTTCACTCAGGAAAGCAATTCACATACAAGCTTCATTTCATTTCTTTACCCAAAGACTCGATCATACTCAGATAAATCTCAACCTCAAAAATATCAGATCAACAACACTTATAATATCAATAACCACCTTGCAAATTTTAATACTTTAGGCTATAATTGTTCTCATTCTCTTGACTCTTGCTAAATCAACATTCAAAATTTTATAGACTAATGAATTGTTTTTCTTTTGCACCCACAAGCTTCATTTTCAAAGATATTAAATAACAATACAATAGATCCAAGTATTCTAGTCCTTCCCTGATAGGATGCTTTTTGCATTGAGTTACCCATTTTATATTAATAATCCCTATTATTTGTCTAACAAATAGTTTAATATGGAATAAAACAGCTAAAATTCATAACACATTAAAATTATCATGTCACATAAATTATATCATCTATTTAAAGTAGATGAGGCTTTATAAGCAGAAAAAAAATAATGATTTTGTAAATAGTGAAATTAAAGTGTTGCATATGATTACTATACACACACACAATTACAAGTTTACTTGGCTGCTAACACACATGACTATCATTGCTTGATACTAAAGCCTTCAATAGGGTCATTTTTTAAACAGAATTCCGTTCAAACATGTAATCTATGTGGATAACAGTTTTATCATAATAATTTGAGGAAAGTCAGAAATTAAAAATAAAGTCCTCTCTAAAGCATAAAGAGCACCAAAAGCTTACAATGAACTAAAAGGTCTAACCTGAAAAGCAGAGCGAATCAATTCATCAACATAGTCAATGGTAGCACCCTTCACAAAATCATAAGTTATGTCGTCAACCACCAACTTAACGCCATCCTTCTCGAAAATTCTACAAACATGTCAGCATATAAAAAAGAATGTCCTCTGAATATCAGTACCAAGCACTTGCAACTTCATACCGGTCATCTTTATTTTTCTTCTCATCCAACAAAAATGCATACTGAAAACCAGAACAACCACCTGATTCAACACTTAATCGAAGCATCTTTCCTTTAACAGAGTCATCCTCAGCATTCAATTCTTTCAATCTCTACACCATAATACATTGAAAGAAATTGAGCTTAATTAAATGCCATCAAAGTTTTCTGGCAAAATCCGATGTTTTAATGAGAAGAAAATTTCAATAACAAATAACATAGGACCCTTTTTCAATAAAACTAATGATCTTGTATATAAACAATAGCATTTAACCAAAAATACATTTTTTTCAAGATAACACTTGCATCTATCATTAGCTTTTACACCAACGTTTTAATTGCAAGAAAATTAAAAAAAGGAACCAAGTATGCAATTCTCACCAAGACAATATAGCAGTTTAAATATCAAACCAGCCTACTAACAAGTGACAACAATTCAACAACTAAGCTATTCATGGAATAAAAGCATTAAGCCACACAACAAGAATGGCACCCAATAAAATCAGTTCAAGGACTAATTAAGATAATCAAAAGACAATTACCTGAACACAGTTATCGGTCATGTAGACATCGGCATGTATGTATGGAGCTAATTCCTCAGCAATGGAGGTCAAAAGCCGCCGATTCTGCTCAATCTCAACACGGATGAACGACGTCAACCGGCGGAGAAACAAAGATCTTGACATTTTAAGCTAGGAGCGGAGCCAGAAAAAAAATTCAGCGAAGGGGCAATGGAACTGCAATATCAAATATAAAATCAAATATGCCCCCCACTATGCATATATCCCTAGTCACAAGAAACCAAACTAAATTCATACTAAATCAAACTATAAAGGAAAAAAAATCACTCAAATTATCTTCAATAAAATAAGTGGAAGAAACAGATTATCAGTAAATTGCATCATCCTCATTTCTTTTCTTGCAATTACTGCAAACCAGCAAAAATATCATAAAACTTGCTAGTGGGCTCACCAACATACCGATAGACTATTCATTACAAAACAGAGCCCCCTCACTAGCACCGAGCAACAAACAAAGAGCACATAACAAAGTCAAAACCCATATATACCATAGCACAGATATTAGATTGTCCTATCAAACAAAATATTTCATCCGCACCGTAACAACAGCGATATCAAACTCACAAGCCATCATCAGCAGTATTGATTGTTTCATAAGCACGCGACTCCATCACTAAAACATTAAGAAAATAACACAACAAATTGGAGAAATTCTAACCAATGGTAGGCGTTGGATTGTTGATGTAGTGGAAGATGAAGGTGACTGCAAGCTACTCTTTCCCACTGCTGTATCGCCAACGAGAAGAGTCAAGAAAGAATAGTTGTATAGAAGCTTGAACCAAAAAAGTGAAATCGCTGAGGATAAGCTTTAGGGGATGTTTGGTGTGAAAAGTTATTAAGATAACAAGTTATTTAGATAATTAAGCAAATAGCATTAAGGTGTAGCAAATATAAATTAAAAGATAATTAGGTAAATAGTTTCAAAATCAAAAAAATATACAAATTTTATCGTAATCACCTAAGAAGGTTATTATTTAATGATATCATGATACCCAAATATATCATAAATTTATTTTAAATTAGCATTAATAAATAATAAAAATCACAAACTAAATATAATCCAAAGTTAATCATAATCAATTAGCAATATCAAGCAAATCTTCAGAAAAAATATCCATCAAAAAAACAAAGTGAATGGGAACGGGAGGTGAAGCGAAGGTCGAGCACCCGCGTTGACGAAATCGGCGAGGCAAGGCTAAGCGAGGCGACGCGAGGCGAAGAGAAGGCGGAGCACCGGCGCTGCGTCTGGGGGAGATACGTCGGAGAGGTCAAGCGAAGGCGGAGCACCGGGAGAACGAACGCAAAAGGACCCTTGCGGGCGATACTATCGGCAGAAATCCATACAGTGGCATTTAAAGTAATTTTTGAGATATCATTAATTAATTAGATAATATCGAACCAAGCAGCCACATCACGTTTCCGCAATATTATTTACCTATATTTATTTTTAAATATTAAAGATATTGGAAATTAACTAAACTTATAAATTTTTTTTTTTGAATTTCTTAGTTTTTTTTTATTAGAACTTAACTAAATATTTTCAGTGTGTTCCAAACACAACCAATTGAATAATAATGCTACATAATTACAAAAAATATACTATATTATAATCTAATTACTCCAATAATTTAATTTCTATAAAATATATAACCCCTAAATAATTATTTGTTTTGCATTTATTTGTTTTTTTAAGAGTTTAGATGGTTAAGCTATGTTAAAAAAAAAATGCTTATATGATAATATACATCAAAAAATATTTAGAATTAATAAAAAAATTTCTTTTTTTATTTAATTTTTATATATATGCCCTATAAAAAAGTGTATTCAACCAATAATATACTTACGCATTAGATTGACACAATATTTATATATTTTGATATATACTAATATATAAGTTTAGCAATACTCATGTTAAAATCGCTGATTACAGACTATTTTTTCATAAAAATCTTATGCTAATATTAGATTCAATTTATTATTTAAAATATAATTAATTAATCGTGTACCTTAATTACTTTTATATTAATTATCGCATTAATGAACTAATTGTAATAACTATATAATTAATTGCTATGTTAATTATTATATTTATTAATTATATAACAATAATGTTAATTGTACGCATTAACTTAATTATTATGTTAATATTAATTACTATGCTACTTATTATGTTATTAGAATATCTCAATTATCTTGTTAGTTAACAAATTTTAATTATTATTTATTAATTGTTATTCTAATAAATTAAGAGAATATATGCATTAGCTATTATATTATTTATTTATGAAAATATACAATGTTATTTTACTAAACCATTAAATTTAATAAACATATTTATAAAACAATATGATTATTTGTTAGTGTTACTAAATAAAGCTAATTATTATTTTTAAATTATATAATTTGTAATCATGTGCTAATGAATTACTACAACTTGCCATGTCAAGCTAAACTACCTTAAAAATGATTCCAATCTGCATATATCTGGAGCATGCACAAGAGAGTGTTATGATGTCTCAACACTTGCGATAACATTTTCACAAAAAAAATGCATTTAAGAAGAGAAGCTACAAAATAGATTTTTACAAATCATGGATGATTATAGATGCGGGAGAACTATTTTTACACATAAGAAAAGTAGCATTCCACCTCCCCTAGCTCACACCTTTTCTCGTTGAAGCTTTTTGATCAATGGTGAAAGATTTGCAATAACAAACAAGCTTGTCTACATATCTAAAAGGATAGTTCTCCTCTGTATATGTCGCATTTCTTAGCAAAACCACAATTATTAATCTCTAGAAGGCTAGCTTCTTTGGAGGACATAGGAAGTTATCCATTTGGTAGCTAAATTATGAAAATCTACAGTAGATAAAATACTGAGTACCAAATATCTGAAGCCACATTTTCTTTCATTCACATGATTTCTTTTCCATGCTGAAGAATTTGTGAACTGGAAACTATCATACCATCTAAATTAATGTAGTAGGATTCCTGTCAAAAATAATTAGTCAGGCTAATTTCAGTATTAATACCTCATAAATAGCATTAAGCAAATAGCATTAAGGTGTAGCAAATATAAATTAAAAGATAATTAGGTAAATAGTTTCAAAATCAAAAAAATATACAAATTTTATCGTAATCACCTAAGAAGGTTATTATTTAATGATATCATAATACCCAAATGTATCATAAATTTATTTTAAATTAGTATTAATAAATGATAAAAATCACAAACTAAATATAATCCTAAGTTAATCATAATCAATTAGCAATATCAAGCAAATCTTCAGAAAAAATATCCATCAAAAAAACAAAGTGAATGGGAACGGGAGGTGAAGCGAAGGTCGAGCACCTGCGTTGACGAAATCGGCGAGGCAAGGCTAAGCGAGGCAACGCGAGGCGAAGAGAAGGCGGAGCACCGGCACTGCGTCTGGGGGAGATACGTCGGAGAGGTCAAGCGAAAGCGGAGCACCGGGAGAACGAACGCAAAAGGACCCTTGCGGGCGATACTATCAGCAGAAATCCATACAGTGGCATTTAAAGTAATTTTTGAGATATCATTAATTAATTAGATAATATCGAACCAAGCAGCCACATCACGTTTCCGCAATATTATTTACCTATATTTATTTTTAAATATTAAAGATATTGGAAATTAACTAAACTTATAAAATTTTTTTTTTGAATTTCTTAGTTTTTTTTTATTAGAACTTAACTAAATATTTTCAGTGTGTTCCAAACACAACCAATTGAATAATAATGTAACATAATTACAAAAAATATACTATATTATAATCTAATTACTCCAATAATTTAATTTCTATAAAATATATAATCCCTAAATAATTATTTGTTTTGCATTTATTTGTTTTTTTAAGAGTTTAGATGGTTAAGCTATGTTAAAAGAAAACTGTTTATATGATAATATACATCAAAAAATATTTAGGACTAATAAAAAAATTTCTTTTTTTTTTTAATTTTTATATATATGCCCTATAAAAAAATGTATTCAACCAATAATATACTTACACATTAGATTGACACAATATTTATATATTTTGATATATACTAATATATAAGTGTAGCAATACTCATGTTAAAACCGCTTATTACAGACTATTTTTTCATAAAAATCTTATGCTAATATTAGATTCAATTTATTATTTAAAATATAATTAATTAATCGTGTACCTTAATTACTTTTATATTAATTATCGCATTAATGAACTAATTGTAATAACTATATAATTAATTGCTATGTTAATTATTATATTTATTAATTATATAACAATAATGTTAATTGTACGCATTAACTTAATTATTATGTTAATATTAATTACTATGCTACTTATTATGTTATTAGAATATCTCAATTATCTTGTTAGTTAACAAATTTTAATTATTATTTATTAATTGTTATTCTAATAAATTAAGAGAATATATGCATTAGCTATTATATTATTTATTTATGAAAATATACAATGTTATTTTACTAAACCATTAAATTTAATAAACATATTTATAAAACAATATGATTATTTGTTAGTGTTACTAAATAAAGCTAATTATTATTTTTAAATTATATAATTTGTAATCATGTGCTAATGAATTACTACAACTTGCCATGTCAAGCTAAACTACCTTAAAAATGATTCCAATCTGCATATATCTGGAGCATGCACAAGAGAGTGTTATGATGTCTCAACACTTGCGATAACATTTTCACAAAAAAATGCATTTAAGAAGAGAAGCTACAAAATAGATTTTTACAAATCATGGATGATTATAGATGCGGGAGAACTATTTTTACACATAAGAAAAGTAGCATTCCACCTCCCCTAGCTCACACCCTTTCTCGTTGAAGCTTTTTGATCAATGGTGAAAGATTTGCAATAACAAACAAGCTTGTCTACATATCTAAAAGGATAGTTCTCCTCTGTATATGTCGCATTTCTTAGCAAAACCACAATTATTAATCTCTAGAAAGCTAGCTTCTTTGGAGGACATAGGAAGTTATCCATTTGGTAGCTAAATTATGAAAAACTACAGTAGATAAAATACTGAGTACCAAATATCTGAAGCCACATTTTCTTTCATTCACATGATTTCTTTTCCATGCTGAAGAATTTGTGAATTGGAAACTATCATACCATCTAAATTAATGTAGTAGGATTCCTGTCAAAAATAATTAGTCAGGCTAATTTCAGTATTAATACCTCATAAATAAAAGAGGCTTCATCTTTTTTATGTTTAATACATCATTATCGCTCAGTTTTGGTGAACACGTTATGCTAAAAACAGAAACTTTCAGAGTAAGCTACTCACAATTTCAAAGGAAGTTACTCTGTGAAGAAGAAACCCAGTTCCTTCCCTGCTGCAAAAGAATGAAAATGTCACAAGCATCCTAAATATCTCAATCGATTAAATATTTAAAATGTTGGTTCAGAAATAATAGCAAAAAATTGAAACACAAACTAGCTTAAGATTTTGATTTGGCAGCAAATTTAATGCATCTTGCTATACTTCAACAACCATATTTTAACTCACTTTATAACTAGTGATATCTGAGTTGGTGATGCGGTTAGTATCTTTCTCATGTGCCTCAAATTCAACTTGACCTCATTTGAAATTGATCAGATACAAGCTCCGCAAACACGGATCTTAGGAGCAAGGGATTGACCTATGAGGGTCAAGGGGGAAGCGCCTACGGAAGGGGACTTAGGATAATGCTTTTGGATTAACAGTTGTGCAAAGGCCTAATAGAGATCTCACTTTTTTCAGAACCGAAATTTCCAATTATATAAAAATGTGTCTGTGTTTGCTTTTCAAAAATAATAGGGCATTTTCATTCGTAATATTGTCACTTTTTTCTCTAATGTAAAATTATCATATTGTTTTTCTCATTGTGATTTTACACAAAAAAATGTGTTAATTTAGGCTGTATTTGGGCAATCTTTTACTTGCTTGCTTGTTGCTTGGTCACCATGCCCTAACAGACTTAATGGTTCATACATTTTACAGCTTCCATACTCTTGGATGACCTTCAAATTTGGAAAAAGCAAAGATCAAGAGTGTATGGCTCTCAATGAATATGAATGTCTGAGCGGGCTGTTGATTGATTAATATATGTAAAAAGCTTTAATTTGAGGAAGATGCTTGATTTGGAAGATTTTTAAGGCACTTGAAGCTTTAGGTTTATACACGCTACACATCATTCAAATCGTTATTATTTACGTCAACCACTGGTTTTATTTAAATCATAAATGAGACTGTAAGGCAAAATATGTGATAACTAAGTAAAACGGGTGTTAAATATGCAAATTACAAGGAATTGGGCGGTTAGCATGCAAATCTCTTTAGTTAATAATTGTTGTTGTAGAGATCATTTAGTTCATCATGGAGATGTTAATGATACTCCGGTGAGCTTCCGGGAGGTTCCGAGGCGATTCGGAACAAAGTGTGAAATCAAGCAACAGCACAGGAGCTGCGGCGCGCCGTGACGCCCCACACCCGAGAAGGAGGCGCTATCGCCCACCTTAGCACCAGCAGATCGAGAAGCGGGCGCTTCCGCACGCCACAACGGAATCAGGCGTTGCAGCGCGCCGAAGCAGAATCAGGCGCTTCAACGCGCTCCAACGGCAGGCAAACAGAGAACAGGGCGCTACATCATGCGGGAATTCTACTCTGGTTCAGGTTTCGCCATAAGTAAATTGGGGGATATTTTGAACCATTTGGGGTTCGAAATTGAGCTGGACATTTAAGAGAACATGTTGGAGGAGTTTTCAAGGTGTTGGCATTTCAGTTTGTGAGGCTTTGGCTGCTGAGGGAGGATATTCCAAAAAGGAACCCTAAATGAGAGCTATTGTACAAGGGAGCTCTTGCATGTTGGAGAAGATACTCCAGATGGTGGCTGTTATTCTCCCCTTCATTCTAGAGTAAGAGCTAGTGTTCTTTGAGGTTAAGCTCTTTGTAACTCTGTACTCTTCATTTTACACAGTGAAATTTTCTATGTGGTGTGGTTCCGTGATTTTCCTATCTTTGGGTTTTACACGTAAATCTTTGTGTTTAGATGTTTGTATGCTTGTGGTTGTGTTGCATGCATGTGCAGCGATTCCCTTTCTTGTTGTTTTTTAATTTTATTATTTTCTTGGTAACCGTTAACACAATCTCGGTCCTCGATTGAGTGCGCTCCTAAACCGCTTCTGCTGCGGTGTGCTCTCGGTGTAAGAAGTTCGCAGTATTTCCAATAAATTGTATCAGAGCGAGGTTACCTTATTGGTTCTAGGGTTTTCTGCTTGAGTGGGAACAATGACCGACGAGATGAGATACAAGATAGAAAAATTCAGCAGTACGAACTTTGCGTTCTGAAAAATGCAAATGGAGGATTTGCTTTACCAGAAGAAATTGTATCTTCCACTAAAATGAGCCGACAGAAAACCTGCAACTATGACTGTCGAAAAATGGACTGTTCTCGATAGAACTGAACTGGGTTTGATTCGTTTATCATTATCTATTTATGTTGCATTTAACATCGTTAATGAGAAAACTACTGTATATCTCATGGATGCTCTGACGAGAATGTATGAGAAGCCCTCGACTTCAAATAAAATTTTCTTGATGAAGAGGTTAAATTAATCATCGAGATTCGACGACATTGTCGAGCTTGTGTTAAATGAGGATATGTGGAAGAAATCCCATGGGGAGGCATCCACCTCAGCGTTGAATGCTGAAAGCAGCGGAAGACATACATAAAGGAGACATAACAGAAATAGGTCAATGTCTCGACGAGAAAAATCAAGATATGGAAAAGCAAAGCCAGATTGTTAGAACTGTGGGAAGACAGGTCATTTTAAGGACTGTTCCTCCATAAAGAAGCCAAGTGGTGGAGGTAAGGTGATGAACCCCACTGTGAATGTTTCAGCTAAAGAAGATCAGGATGCATTGATCCTCTCACTTGTCAACATGAAGTCCTGGGTGGTGGACTCGGGCGCATCATTTCATGCGACTCCGTCGAGAAGTGCCTTCAAGAACTACACCAAAGGTGACTTAGGGAAAGTATATATTGGAGATGACAAGGTATGCGACATCATAGCAGAAGGTGATGTGGATGTTCAGCTACCAAGCGGCGCAGTTTGGAAGCTCAAAGATGTTAGACATATGCCATGTCTAAAGAGGAATCTTATTTCAGTGAGCCAGTTAGCTAGAGAGGGCAACAATACATGTTTTACAGAAGACTCATGAAAAATCACCAAGGATGCACTCATTGTTGCATGGAAAATATGAAAGGTACACTTTACCTGATCAATAAAGTATCTGATTCTATTGCAGATGCAGAACAGATAGATGTAGATCTATGGCACCGGAGGCTTAGCCATATGAGCGAGAAGGGGTTGAAATCCCTATAGTCAAAGGAAAAGCTCCAACAACTGAAGTCAGTAGACTTGAATTTCTATAAAGACTATGTGCTGGGCAAATAGAGGTTTCGTTCTCCAAAGTTGGAAGAGAGCTGAAAGGCAGGAAACTCGAGTTGGTGCATATAAACGTATGAGGGCCAGCTCCTACTTCTTCCATAGGTGGAGCCACATATTTCGTCACTTTCATTGATGACCATACAAGGAAGGTATGGATTTACTTTCTAAAACATAAATCTGATGTGTTTGATGTGTTTAAAAAGTGATTAGCTTTGGTGGAGAATGAGACAGGATTGAAGCTTAAGTGTTTGAGATCCGATAATGGCGGTGAGTATTGTGATAGAAAGTTCAAGAAGTTCTATACTTTGGGAAACATCAAGAGGGAATTTACAGTTCCAAGAATACCACAGCAAAATAGTGTTGCAAAACAAATGAATAGAACAATCACAGAAAGCGACGGGAGCAGGAGCATGAGATTGCATGTGGGTCTCCCAAAGTAGTTCTGGGCCGAAGGTGTTAACACAACTATTTATTTGATAAATTGGGGACCTTCCGTACCCCTGAATAAAAGGATTCCCGAGGATGCTTAAAGCGGAAAGGAGGTGAAACTAAACCACCTCAAGATATTTAGTTGTTCATCATATGTGCAAATTGATGCAGGACCAGGAGCAAGCTTGATGCAAAGGCAATCAAGTGCACATTCATTGGATATGGCGTGGGCGAGTTCGATTACAAATTCTGGGATAATGAAAATCAGAAGGTCATCAGAAGCAGGGATGTCACTTTCAATGAAAGTCAAATGTATAAGGACTGTATTAGAGTCAAGGCTAATTCTAAGGATGCTTCAAATGGTGAGCCCCAGCACATAGAAATTGATGACAGTATTGAGCCAGATGTAATTGTACATGAAGATGCTCAGGAGGGCATCAATGTTGAACCACAAACACCCATGTTGAGAAGATCCACAAGTCACAAGACCGCCATAGAGGTACTCTCCTTCCTTATTGTACCAGTTACTAACCGGTTGGTGGTGAATCAGAAAGCTTGGAAGAGGCACTACAGGTTGAAGATTCAATATGAAATAAGACATGGGAGTTGGAACCTCTACTAGCTGGGAAAAAGTCCCTTCAGAACAAGTGAATTTATCGGGTGAATGAAGAATCGGATAGAAGCAAGTGTTACAAGGTAAGGCTTGTAGTTAAAGGTTTCCAGCATGGCATGGGGTCGACTACAGTGAGATCTTCAGCCTAATTATGAAGATGACAACCATCAGGGTTGTATTGAACATTGTTGCAGTTGAGGATTTATATATGGAGCAAATGGATGTCAAAACTGTATTTTTTTATGGATAGCTGGAGGAGTTGTACATGCAACAAGCTGAAGGGTACAAAACTCAAGGAAAAGGAAAATCTAAGCTAATGTGCAAGCTCAAGAAAAGCCTCTATGGCTTGAAGCAAGTGTCAGACAGTGGTACAAGAGATTTGACAGGTTCATATCTGAATATGGGTACAAGAGGTGCCAGGCGGATCACTGTTGTTATATAAAATAATGTAAGTCCTCATATATTATTCTGTTGCTATATGTGGATGATATGTTGATCGCAGGATCGGACATGGAGGAGATAAGGATACTAAAAGAGCTGATGTCAAAGGAGTTTGACATGAAGGACTTGGGGCCGGCCAAGCAAATTCTTGGGATAAGAATCAATAGGGAAGGAGGTGCAAGAATCCTGAAGTTCTTTCAGAAAGATTGTTGAAAATGTGCTTAAGAGATTCAACATGAGCGAGGAAAAGCCAGTGAGCACTCCCTTAGCAAGTCACTTCAGCTTATCGAAGAAGCAGATGCCAAAGTCTGAAAAAGAGAAGGAGCATATGCTGAAAGTTCCTTATGCTTCAACAGTTGGGAGCTTGATGTACACGATGATATGCACAAAACTAGATATTGCCCGTGCAGTGGGAGTGGTTAGCAGATTCATGGGAAACTCAGGGAAGCACCATTGGGACGTGATCAAGTAAATATTAAGGTATCTGAAAGGTACATCAGGCAAAGATCTATGCTTTGGAAGATCTGACAATATTTTACAGGGCTATGTAAACTCAAATCTTGCAGGAGATGTTGATGGCCGGAGAAGCACAACTGGATATGTGTATACATTAGGAAGTGCAACGGTGAGCTGAATCTGCAGGCTATAAAATATTGTGGCGCTATCTACTACAGAGGCGAAGTACGTTGCCATTACAGAGGCAAAAGAGATGATCTGGTTGAAGAGTTTTATGGTAAAATTGGGCAAGGAGCAAGAGGATGTGAAGCTCTATAGTGATAATATGAGCGCTATTCACCCAGCAAAGAATGTAGCATTTCATATCAGGACAAAGCACATACAACTCCGGTACCATTTCATCCGGACATTGTTAGAAGAAGGGTAGCTCAGATTGGAGAAGATTCACACTTCTAAGAATCCATCTGATATGCTTACAAAAATAGCATCAGTGGAGAAACTGAAGTTATGTACAGCTACAGTTGGCCTCGGTACGTGACTAGAGAGCGGGGATGAGCCATATCACGTTCCTAACAGAGATTGAAGAAGACAATTAAGAATTAAGGATTGAAGAAGGATGATTCCAAAAGGTCTCCAAGTGGGAGATTGTTATGTTGTGGAGACCATTTAGTTCATCATGGAGATGCTAATGGTGCTCTGGTGAGCTTTCGAGAAGTTCCGAGATGATTCGGAACAAAGTGTGAAGTCCAGTAACAGCACAGGCGCTGCGGCGCGCCGTGGCGTCCCACACCCGAGAAGGAGGCGCTAAAGCGCACCTCAGCACCAACAAACTGAGAAACTGGAACTGCAGCGCGCCACAGTGGAATCAGAGGCTGCAGCGCGCCGCAGCGGAATTAGGCGCTGCAGTGCGCCGTAGCGGAAGCAGGCGCTGGGCGCGCCCCAACAGCAGGAAAATAGAGAACAGGGTGCTATTGCGCACCCTGGCGCATGGCTAGGCGCTATGGCGCGCCATAGCGCCTGGCGGGATTATGTTCTGGTTCAGGTTTCGCCCTAAGCAAATTGGAGAGTATCTTAAACCATTTGGGGTCCAAATTTGAGCTGGATACTTAAGAGACATGTTGGAGAAGTTTCCAAGGTATTGGCATTTCAGTTTGCGAGGCTTTGGCCGCTGATGGATGATATTCCAAGGTGTTGGCATTTCAGCTTGTGAGGTTTTGGCTGCGAAGGGAAGATATTCCAAGGAGGAACCCTAAAGGAGAGCTGTTGTGCAAGGGAGCTCTTGCATGTTGAAGAAGATACTCTAAGTGATGGCAGCTACTTCTCCCCTTCATCCTAGAGTAAGAGCTAGTGTTCCTTGAGGAGGTTAAGCTCTCTGTAACTCTACTCTTCATTTTACATAGTGGATATTTTTGTGTGGAGTGGTTCCGTGATTTTTCCCATCTTTGAGTTTTCCAAGTAAATCCTTGTGTTTGGATGTTTGTATGCTTGTGGTTGTGCTGCATGCATGTGCAGTGATTCACTTTCTTGTTATTTTGTGATTTGGTTATTTGCTTGATAACCGTCAACGCAATCCCGGTTCTCGATCGAGTGCGATCCTAAACCGATTCTGCTGCGGTGTGCTCTCGGTGTAAGAAGTTTGTAGTATTTCCAACAATAATGTCAGAAAACAACACAAAAAGGTAGGTCCTCGCCCATAGAGTTGAAGCATGTGTTAAAAATGGCAAATATCACTTGTGCATTTGGCCCAATTTCAATCCTAAAACTAGTATAAGTGCTGTTCTGTTTGGGATCAAATGATTCAAGTAGTTATGCTTCCCATGAGTAAAATTGCCCTTGTGCCCAAGTTGATCAAAGTTTTATAGAAGCGACTCTCGCAATGGATCCAAATGGTTGAAGGAGCATGGTAGTGAATGGCTCTCACACATATGCCTAAGTTCTTAGTTTAAAAAATATGACTAATCAGTTTTAGCCCCTTTTCATTCACTGCTAACAAAATATTAGATGGACAAGTTCTCACCTAACATCATCAAGGCTTCCATTGTTTGACAAAGGAATTTGCACTTGGTTTAAAGGACCAGGATTTCCCAAATAAGCTATGCCTCCACTGCTGAAATGTTGCCCAACACAGGCCATTTTACTCAAGTAGACATTCTGAAGAGTATTTCATAAGAAAAAAGAAATAGATGTTCTGCAGTTGTTACCATTCTCATAAATTTGAGATACAAAGCAAATGATAAATTTCAACTTACAACTCCATAATTCAGAAATGTTTGATGAAGTGGATGATACAGCACTGGGGACTTCTGCTCATGCCTCACTTGGCAGACTATCAATGGATGAAATCCTACAACTATGCGCCTACAGTGATTTTTACAATGACAGGAGCTTCTTTAGTGATACATATATCTCTAGTAAACACAAAATTTTAAAAGTTTATTTACAAATATTTATTAATAAAACTAGTGTAAAAGTATCTCATGATTCTAGTCATTTTATTAATCTAATTTTTTCTCTCAGTGCTCTTATTTATTAATATCACAAAGCAAGTGTTTATGACTACTAGATTGCTCTTTACAATTTTAAAACTGTTATCAAAATAAACACCAGCATTCAAATTAACAAAAATGAATTGCAGAATAAAGGAGAACCATTTACTATCAGAGACAGATAGTTTCTGCTGCATCCAATACAACTGATCACTCGCAGATTCCTCTAGTTGCTCCAAAAGTGGGAAATCCTTGTAAAATCAAGACAACAGTTATGAGAAAATTTGCTATAATCTCATGCTCTGAAATACTTAAATTTTGAGTTTGCATATGTAAGAAAAGTATAGCATTTGATGGAACTCTAACTAAAAGTTCTATAATATAAAAGAAGCATGACTCCTCATTGATAATTGGCATGATTAACAATAAATGGGATGTGTTCATTGCAAACAACAATCATGATTTTGCGCATAAACATGATAAGTGCAACATGAAGGATAAAAAATAGACATAAAAATATTATAGTAAATAATGTATATGTATGTGGATATATATATATATATATATATATATATATATATATTTATTTATTTATTTATTTATTTATGTAGTTGCTACCGTTTATGCTGTTTATAGTTCAAAAAACTATTGGATAGTATAGATGAGGTCAATATCCAGGGCGGGCGCTCAAAACATATGAAAGCATATACCCTGAATAAATATGTCATAAATAATTAATTGAGTAGATTTCATCACAAATTTGCTATGGTCTTATTACCTGAAATAGTCCAGTCTCAATGACAATTATGTCAAGCATTTGGTCATAAACTATTTTAATCTTCTTGAAGAAATAATTTTTTGATTGTCCGGACAATGTTGTAGTAGTATTACCAGCCGTTGTGGTATACCTGAAAGTATGAAGATTTAACAGGATAATAAAATGTATTTGAATTCAGAACAATTACTTAAATAAAAAACATCTAAATATTTAAATCAATAAAATATTGGCAACAAAATATGTTCTAATGAAGACTCAACTCCGAATAAGTTTGCTAACCATGGAATCTTACGCATTGGGAAATACAAAGTGGCCTGCAAATGAATAAGATGATCAGTTCACAAAGTGAAAATGTAGACAATGAAAAATCTGATATAATTCTTAATACTAACTCGCAAAAAAAAAAAAGAAATTAAGTTATACTTTATCTAATAATTTACAGTGAGAACATTACTTTCTGCATGAGCGGATCATCCTTTCCAAGCTCACCGATGTTGATGACAAACTTTGCCTTGTAAAACTCAGCAGCCTTAGCCATCTTCAGCAAAAAAACATTTAAATGCTTCATTTGAGATCTACTAAAAGATCAAAAACGTAAAACAAATAAAGTACACCCATCTATTACAAGTATTTTCATAATCAATAGAAAAGATTTGTAAGCGAAGCTAAGAATTATTAATTAAACCACTTGATATAGCCCATGTATGAATTTATTGATGGCCTCTAAGACTGTTTTAGAAATAAGCCCTATTATTTTTTTTATGATGATGGTGATGAACTCAGCCCTTGGATTTAATGATAATATTGACAAGAAAAACCCATATCACAAAAACCCATATCACACCGCTGAAAAAGAAAAACAGCAACAAAGATTTATAAAATATTTGCAGTCATTTAATAGTAGCTCTACACCCTTAAATCATTCCTACAAGCAAACAAAACAACAAAACAAAAAAAAAACAAATCTGCGTAGAGGAAAATTCTCCACAATTCCTTGAGTCTAAATCTCACCTTGCATCTCAACAGAGACAAGATGTCCTATATCCTTCCTTTTCTGTTAAAGTTTGTTTATCAGCCAAAAACGCAACCACTTCTAAAGATAAGGGCTAGAACAATAGTTAACACATTTTTATATAAGTGCACTGTTGTCGCGGCCGGGGAATCGAATACGAGAATTTTCAAGGAACAATTCATAAACATGACATTAGTAATGAAATTAAAATAATACTAAGTCCATAAATATTCATACAGAGTCATTTACATAAATATTACATGAATTATTTAATATTACAACAAAAATTAAAAGTAAATTCTCCTCTCCAGCTCACTTCTTAAACTCAAGCCCATTTTGTTTATTCGAGTTGCTCTTCTTATGATCAATTATCAAAATTTGAAAATTTAATAACAGATGCCAGTCAAGCAGGAGTACGTAAACTATTCTTATAAGAGTTACTTTCTGGAATCCTATATCAGGTATAAATTAATATAAAAGTTGCATGAATATCTTTGCATCACAAGTAAGGAATTATAAACATTTGCCAATTGAAACTAATTTTGTCTTGCATGTTAAACAGGAATTTAGTATGAAACAAATCTCATCAAAAGCATTATGTGACATAAAGTCGAGTTCGAAGACCCCTGAGCCCAAATGGGTAAACGCATAAGCATAACCTTTAGGAAGCTTTCTCACTATCCGTCGATAGCTTATTAGCCATTTCAAAAATGATGGTGTGTCTTTCCTCTGGATTTTTCCACTTTCTAAAATGGTTAAATCCCTCCATATAACTCTCAGGAGCTGCCAGCCAACCCAATTTATACAGATTCTCAGTATTTCTTTTCTCCCTTCAAAGATAAACACCACAAAAATAATACAATTCATCTTTTTATCACATGTCTTATGATAATATTTTTGTAATTCATTAAGTGGTAAGCGTATCAAAAGCATTATTCAACTGGAATTAGGCTCAAAATAAATACAATTAAGTAAATCTTACAAATAGATCTGCGCACCTGACTAATTTGATAAAGCACAAATATTTCACTTGATGGGATCTGTTAAACATTAATTTAAATTAAACTTTATTGTCCTATGTCTTTAGGGGGTGAATAATACATTGGCTAAAATATGACTTTCATTAGTTTATAAGATAATGTTTTGCCATTCGAAACCCAATTTCAAAAGATCTAAATCTCAAAATAATGAATCTAGATTCATACTGCATGTATTTACTGAAATCAGTCGTTATTTTAATATATTTTTGTGTTATTTCAATTCTGGTGCGGGCGAATTACAAAAATTAAAAAGATTTAAAAACTTGGTACTGGAGTGCGCTACGGCGTCCCCCGACCCGAGAGTCGAGCGCTACGGCGCGTTACAACGCCCCCCAACCCGAGAGTTGGGCGCTGCGGCGCGCCTCGAACTGAGATCCGGGTGCTGCAGCGCGTTACGACGCCCCTGACCCAAGAGTCGGGCGCTACGACGCCCCTGACCCAAGAGTCAGGCGCTACGGCGCCCTTGACCCAAGAGATAGGCGTTACAGGGCGCAACGGCGCGCCACGGCGCCGCGTGGGTCAACCTGTTCGAACGTAAAATGCAGGTCTCCCATAGGTATCCAAATTCTCACAATTTATGGCACCTCATGGGTCGTTCCATATACTAATCGAAAAGTCTTTCTGATACCTCTCAATTGGTACGTAAATCAACATATTTGAACCACTCTAACGCTGCTAAAATTGAAGTCTTAGCTTCAAGTATCGAATAAAAAAATATAAAGTGTGATTTTACAGAGCAATATTGTTCGTCTTCTTCAAAAATTGAACTCAGATCGAGCTTGTTTGAGTTCGATTGATCACCTTATGGATTCGAGGTGAAGAATAATAAGCTTGCAAACTTGTAAAGATTTGCATGATTAAATACCTCAGTTCAGCAAATGGAGAATTTTTTTTGCTTGGAATGAAGTTTCAGCAGACCTCTCTTTCTCTTTCTCACAAAATTTCTAACTATAATAAGTTGAGATATCAAGATGGATGTTGATAAAGAGTGAGGTATGGGCTGGATGAGGGGATAGGCTGCAAATTTCTAAGTTTACAAGTGGGGAGGATGGGCTTGACTATGGGATAAATTGCAGATTTTAGAGTTTGCAAGTGGGGAAAGATGGATTGATTAGAGGTGGAAAAGCTGCAATAACACTCTATTTTATGCAAGTAGGGAAGCAAGGCTTGATAAGAGAGTAAGTTATAGAGGTTCATCCTTTACTGCAAGTGAGGAGGATAAGTAAGACTTAAGAGGATAGGTTGTAAGTGTGGAAGAGGTGCAAATTGGGAAACTAGGCTGGGTAGGGAATAAACTAGAGGGAGTTTATCAACTACTGCTAGTGGGAAGGATAAGCAAGTGATGAACCACACTTGTTATATTATTGTTTTAGTAATAAAAATTTAATTGAGTTTTGAAAGATCTCAAAATTTTATCCTAACTAATTTGGAGTGAGGAACTTAATAGTGAACTCCGATTTTTATTTGGAGATCAAATTAATTATCTTAAATTTTCTAATTAAGCAATTATATTATAATTAACCCTAAAATTTCGTAAATGGAAAAATTCTTCAAAAATTACCAAAAATTTTCTAAAAGTATGCTTACAAATTTTAAATTTTTTGTGCCAAATTATGAAGTGATTTGATTGAATAAAAATTAGAACAAACAAAATTTAAAACTTGGTATTTTACACTCTCTTCAACTTGAAAAGGATGTCGTCTCGACATCAATCTAAGGGTTCGATAATATTAACAATTTTGTGAATTACTTACTAGGAAAATAGATGAGGGTAAGATTTCTCCGTGCTTGATTCTTCCTCCCAAGTGGCTTCTTCCTTTCAACAATTCTTCCATCAAACTTTTACCATGGAAATGAATTTGTTTCGTATTTTTCTTACATTTCGATCTATAATTTCTTCTGGTTCAATTATATAGCTGAGGTTTGGCTACAAATTGATCTCCACTTCAACTCTCATAGTTGGTTCTGACAAACACTTCCTTAGGGAGGAGATGTGGAATACGTGATGCATTATGCTTAGGTGCAATGGGAGTTTGATTTGATATGTTACTTGGCCAATACGCTTCAAAATTTCAAAAGGGCCGATGTATCTCGGGCTTAATTTTTCAGAAATTCCAAATATTAAAACTCCTCTTAACGGGTTGACTTTCAAGTATACATAATCTCCAACATAAAATTCAACATGCCGATGACGAGAATCAAAGTATTGCTTTGTCTATCTTGGGCTTTTTCATTCGATGCTGAACTAATTTAATTTTCTCTGCAGCTTGAAGAATTAAATCGGATTTCAATATCTTATTATCTCCAACACTATTCCAAGATAGTGGGGTGAGACACCTTCTTCCATAATGAGCTTCGTATAGTGTCATTTCAATGCTTGCTTGAAAATTATTATTGTAGGAAAATTCAATTAATGGAAGTTGATCATCTTAACTTCCTCCAAAGTCTAAAACACATAAACGAAGGTCCTCTAAGGTTTGATTCACCCTTTTGGTTTGATCATCCATTTGAGGATGAAATGCAAACTCATACAAAGCTAAGAACCAAGGTCTTGCTGGATCATTTTCCAAAATCTAGAGGTGAAACGACTATCCCGATCAGAAACAATAGTTTTTGGGATACCATGCAATTTCATTATTTCCTTAAAATATACCTTGGCTAGCTTGTCTACTAAGTTTGTCTATCTAATGGGTAAGAAGTGCGCTAATTTTGTAAGTCTATCTATAATTACCCAAATATAGTCATTATTAGATTTTGAGCGAGGAAATTCGATTATAAAATCCATAGAAATATCCTCCCATTTCAATTTAGAAACATCATCTTCTTTAATGCGAAATTGATGATAACCAGACCTTAAATCAAATTTAGAAAATATTGAAGCACTAGCTAACTGATCAAATAGGTCATTAATCCTCGGTAAGGGATATTTATTCTTGACAATAACTTTATTAAGTTCCTAATAGTCAATGCACAAGTGCATACTCCCATCCTTTTTCTTAACAAATAGTACTAGGGCTCCCCATGGGGAACTACTAGGTCTAATAAAATCTTTTCTTGTTAGCTCTTGAAGCTGATTCTTAAGCTCTTCTAATTCTTTAGGTGCCATTCTATATAGCGCTTTAAATACAGGGTTAGTCCCATGAATTAAATCAACACTAAATTCTACTTCTCTTTATAGAGGTAAACCTAGAAGTTCCTTTGGAAAAACATCCACATATTCTCTTACAATAAGGGTTTCTTCAAGAGGCATAGATTTGACTTCAGAATTTGAAAGTATGGTTAAGAATATAAGGTATCTCTTTCTAATCAACTTTTTAATCTTATTAGCAGAAATAAGATTGATAATGGCACTTGTTTGACCAACAAATGTTACTTTTTTACTTCCACTATACAAATATACTCTATTTTTAGTACAATCAATTAAAGCTTCATTTTGACTCATCCAGTTCATTTCAAGAATAATATCAAACGTAGTTATATGGATGACAGTGAGTTTAGCTCTCAAGAAATTCCAGTTATATCTAATTTGTATTTACAATAGATATTCTTTAAAAAATCTCCTGATGGTAGATTAACTTTTAAGTGTTGCTAAATGTTATTCTACTAGTAATGAATATTTTTAAACCAACTTTGATGCAATAAATGAGTGCGTAGCTCTGGAATAAAAAAAAATTAAATAAGGATGTTGAAATAGTAGAATAATACATGTAACTACATCAGGCTCATCTCTTGCTTCTTCTTGAGTTAAATTAAATATTCTGACATGGGCTGGAGGGTTCCTTGATCACTAGAGGATGCCACATTACTTCCTTTGTTTACTTGTGGCCTACCTCGAGTTTCTATTACTTCTTTACCTTGGTTTGGGATCTGGTACCCACTTATTGTATAAGTGGCAAGACAGAGCTTTATTGGATGATTAGTCCTCCCATATCGATGGCACTGATTACACTGGTAAAATATTTATCTGTACTGTGTGATCTTCCACAGGACCTGCAAGTGGGATTTGCCATAACAGTTAATCCAATAGGGTTGTTATGAATATTGTGGAGTCTTCCTTGAGGTTTTGAAAATTGTTGTTGCTTTGGTAGAAAATGAGAAGAAAATGCTGGCCTCTTTGCAAATCTTGAAAAATATTGTACTTCCCGGGCTTCCATAAGTTTCGCCTTCTCTACAAGTTGTGCAAAATCTGATATATGTAGGGGTGTCAGAATGTGTTGATAATTATTTCTCAGTTCATCAAGCAACATATGGCATCTGACGTCTTCGGTAGTCACCATCTCGGATGTAAAACTCGTCAATCAAGTAAATTCTTCTTCATATTCAGCCAGAGTATAGCTACCTTGCTTTAAGTTTAGAAGTTATTTCCTCATTATCTGCCTAGCAGACTGGGTACATACTTATTCGAAAAAATTTCAACAAAATCAATCCATGATATATTTTCTTGTACCTTGCCTTGGAAAGTGGTAACTTTGGCAATTTTCCACCATTTCTCTATAGCTTCCGTGAGTAGATGTGATGACCCATGTTAAGTTGGTAATAACCAATCTAACATCAAGTGCATCTTTCCGTAGAATCATTTTGGCGATTAAGTAAAATAGCAGTTAAACAACATCCAGAGCCATTCAATTATAAAGAAATAACATTCATTCAATTTAAAGTAAATAACACCCAGATTATTACATAAATGTTATCGTACAAAAGTGTTTATCCCTCGAAGGGAAACTAAAATTTATTATTATTCTGTGTCATGTCTCTCTTTAATGTTTTTAAACTATATAAACCTCCTCCAGCTGTATTTGATCTGGCATTATAAAAATAATATTTTAGTGCACATTCCAAATATAAAGAATATTAAATAATATACTTTTACGCAAAAGCGGAAAGCAAAAATGATAATAATTGCAGGAAAAATATAATTTGCAATATAAAAGATAATCATGACTCCTGCAAAATAAATGTTGATTTGTCACATGCCAAATTTCAAATAGTAATCGCATAAATTTTCATGCTTATGTTTATGTCTTGGTATCATAAAGCGACAGTAATGGTTTTGATGGGCAAAGTCAGAACCTCGAGGCTGGTTCAATAAAAACATATAATCATATGCTTCACCTAGGCCCCCTCAAAGGCTCCAGATGGCACCCTTATATCTCTCGAGGACTAGCCCCGTCCCTAACATATTCATGCTCCGTTTCGGAACCCTTTGCAACATTCACAAGATACATAAACATCATTTTTTTCTCTTACATCATTATTAGTAAGAATAAAGCATTAAGTAGCAATATAAAATAGGCCCAAAGCGATATTTAAGCAACAATGAAAGTAAAAGCATATGAAGTAATATCCAGTGTACTTTTTGTGTTTAACTTAACAAGACGAATCACTCACAAACTTGATGTATCTGCAAAAGTTATAGTTAAAATTTTATTATAATTATGATTTGTAATAAGATGGAAGTTTTATTAAAATGATCTAATCACTTAACAAATCTATATTTTAGATTTTTTAATACAACTTTCCATAAGGTTTGGATATATATAGGATTTGCATTATATATGATTATATTTAAACGACTACTTATTGGTTTATTATATAAGCTCGAAGTATATTATTTAAACTAAACTTACACTATATTAGGTTCAAAGGAACTAGACAACTTTATTCAAATGACATTCTAAATCATATTATTGTATGGAAATAAAAGAATCATCTTATTGAGTCACTAAAGTGGTCTAACTAATCATGGTTCAATAGATCTTTATTGTAGAACCATGAGTGAAAATATTAGTCTACACATACTAATAGCAAGAAAAATAATCAAGCTATAATTGGATCAATAAAATTTATATTAATTGTAAAACTATGGTTATATAGATCAAATAATGTACTAAGGCTGTGGGTATATTACATAATTTTATTGCAATTAATTTACTTAGTATAACATATTTATATAGATATCTAGTTGGACATCTAGTATGACATTCAATTGATTTATATTTTCAACCTAAGTATGTGTGGCGACCGAGGATCGAAGTTCGAGAGTCTTTAAAGAATAATTCATCTCAATTGGAAATATAAATATTTTTATAATTCAAAAAGGACATAATAAAATAAAATAATGAAATTCACAGTCCTTTTATACATAGAGCCAAAACATATATGAAAAGTTACATCAGTTTAAAAATATAAGAAATATCTACATTCTTTTGCTTCCTTTATTCTTCTTCTTTTAATTTGGCAGATCTTCTAAGTTCTCTAATTATTAAAAACCTGAAAAAAATCAGATTACCAGTCAGGTAGGAGTACGCAAATCGTTCTTATAAGAATAAATCTAGCATCCTATAATAGGTATGAATCATATATGAAAATGATTGAAAATAATACTGCAAGTAAAGTAAGCAATTTCCAAATACAATTTCTGCCCTGCAAAATAGCTGTGAAAATCAACATATATGAAATAAATTTTATCAAAAGCATTTGTAACAATAAGTCGAGTCCGGAGACCCCTAAGCCCAAATGGGTAAACCCATAGGCATGATCTATAGGAAGCTTATCTCGCCACCCGTCGGTAGCTTACTCAAATAATAATTTTTGGTGTGTCTTTCCTCTGGATTTGCCTTACTTCCTACAAGAGGCTAAATCCCTCCATATAACTCCCAGGGGCTGCTAGCTGGCCCAATCTGTACAGATTCTCAGTGTTGCGTTCCACCCTCCAAAGACAAACACCACAATAATATATTCATTGTTTCATCTTTTTGTTACATGCTATTTGATATCATTCTTTTTGCAGATTATAAAGCGGTAAGCAGTGTAAATAATATTCAAATGAAAAAATGGCTCAAATATAAGAATACTGAAATGAAACTTATAAGTACATTTGCGTACCTGACTATTTTGATTCAAAATCAACCAATTTAATTTGTTTGATCTGCCAAACGTAGTTTAAGTCATTAATTTGATACTTCATGATTTGTAATAATAGATTTTTATGATATTTGATTTGGATTCATTGAAGTAATTACTTTTATGGTTAATATTTTCAAGTGACAATTTATATGAAACTTTTAGAAATATGTGAAAACATCTATATTTCATATAAATTTCTAAGTCCTAAAATTCTTAAAAATTTCGGCAGAATCTCCTTTGTTTTCGTTCAAAGTTTTCAAATTTTATACAATCAAAATATAAGTCAATCCATTGACTATTTCCAGTTCTAAAGTAGAGTTCAATCCTTTTTATAGGATTGCTCATTTCCAATTCTAAAATAAAATCTATTTCCAGTTCTAATATAAATTTTAATTAAACTAAGCAATTTATACATCCATATACAACATCTAAAAGAAAGTGCAGAAATAAAATTAACATTTATAAGAGCAACTTTATGTGGCATTTTGCACCTAGTATTTAATTTTAACTTGACCTGCAAAGAATAATATCATTAAAGTTTTAGCATCTAAATATTAAAGAAACAAACAAGAAAATAAGATCATAATGCTCATTTTGTAAATACTAAAAGTTGGGTGCAAAACTTACATATATTAAAAAAAATGTCATGGATAGATAGAAAAAAATCAATCTTCATGCTTATGTTTCAATTGTGTTCCACCCATATTTACTAATATATAAAAGAGCATTTGAAATAAAAGCAAAATTCTAAAATTCATGGCAGAACATAAATATAAAGCAAATAATATAAAAATAGTTTTGTGAACTTAAACCGTAAATTATATATAAATTTTGATTTTCTAAGAGAAATCAAGAGCAGGCCTAAGTTTCTTTTCTTTACTTAATTGCAATGATGGCATCACTTAATAGAGGTCAATACAACTGATAATGAAGAGTAATGAGTGGTATTTGATTTATGCTCAGATGTCCAAGTTAAAATATATAATCTTTCTGCTAACATATGGCGATAATGTTCCTTTCTACTATTGCCAGCACCTAAGAGCAATCAAGGCCCGTAGGGAGGCGCTAAGCATAAAAAATTAAAGATCAACATGTAATAGCAGAACCCCTTTTTTTTTTTTTTTGGATTCTGCGAGATTTGCATTACCTGAATTAGAAATTTCTAGTGACTTTCAATTTTTACTGGACACTTAGTCAACATGTAACTATTTAATATGAACAAAAATGCATTAGAATTTTAGATCATAAGATATTAATCTAGAGCTATAAAACTAAAAATATCATAAAACAAGCATAATAGAAATTTTCTCAAGCGTTAAAAGAAAAGTATATCACAATTCAAATTATTACTTCCAAGTAAGAACAGCAAAACATATGAACTGATATCAATCATCCATATAATTTCAGTGACAATAAATACATGCAAAATCAACCATATCAACATTAGAAATCCTTCAAGTATGGATAGCTTTCTATTGACACTTCAAGCAAAACAGTATTAATTCAAAAGGAATTAAAAAAAATAACTCTTGTTCACCAAGAATAAGTTTTGCAGGATATATTTCCAGCAACTAAATTTAACATGAAACATGAAATAAGTAGTATGGGACATCATAAATTTCTTTCTTAAGAACTGAAAAGAGTATAAAATTATAAGCGCAATATATTAAACTAAAATTAATTGCATTTCTGATCAATAAGTGTGCCTCGCGTCAATTGCAACTTTTCTTCTAATTGCAAATTTGCTGCCTCTCTCTTTCTTTTTCTTTTTTTTTTTCTTTTTTTTCATTTTGCTTTTGCTGACTTACTTTAATTGTATGAAATAAATAAGAAGGTTATCTAACAAATCGTGCGATGCAATGTTACACAAACAAACATCACAGAGGAGAATGAGTTTATCATAATATAATACATTAAGGTACCTTGCAGGCTCTGCAAATAAAGAGGAAGGCGGGATCGGCGGTTTCTTTCGGCTAAGTGAGAGTCGAAGAAGAAGGATTGAAAGATCGGCGAGAGCTCCAAAGAAAGAATAAGGATCGGCCGAATGGAGATTCTATTAGGGCTTGCTGCTTTTTATCTTCCGCACATATCCATCCTCTATTTATGGCTGCCCTCGCAATGATGAGAAGGATAGAGATAAAGACTCGGCAAGGACAGGTGGAGGAGCGACGAGCATAAATCGGTTGGAGGAGATCAGATTGCGAAGGAGAAGGAAGAATTTTCGGCTTGCGTAGAGGAAAGGGGAAGTTGTCGGCTGAGAGCATTAGGATTAAGATGAGAAAGAATTTATGTTAGGTTTATAAGTAAACTTAGGATTTTATATTAGCCGTTTGATTAAAACAAACGGCTGGAATTTCTGAGCCAAGATCTGGAGTTATTTGAGCTCCAAAAATTACAAACTTGGTATCGAAACGACCGTCTCGACGAGACGAACACCCGCATCCAAAAATTATTGAATTTGAACAAGTACTTTATTTTATATTGATTTTTAAGTGAAAAACTTGGAAAATTAATTATGATAAATCGGAAATTCGAAAATTAACGAAACTTGAAACATAGCATCCTCATATGATGCTTGACTTAAATATACAAAAATTTTCAAATTCCGATTTATATTTTTCATATTATTAGCCTTTGAAGTTTATACTTCATGAATTTATTCAGGACAATCCAGGATCCCATATGCGCTCAAATTTTTGCAGTAAGATCCTTTCAATAGGTGTTATAAGAGGATATTTTTATTATATTTTTATTTGACTTAAATCGGAATCCAAATTTTAACGAAAATTTATGAGCGATTGAAATTGAGCAGAAAATCTGGGAAAATCAATAATTTCCAAAAATTCCCAGAATAACATTTTTAGTTAATTTGGAGTTACTGAGTCCAATGGTAGACTCCGTTTTCGATTCTGAGTTCTAAATTATTTAAATATTAATAAATAATTTTGAAAAGAATTTCTGGTATTTTACAGTATGCATGCCAATTTACCATACAACCTTAACAAGTATCCACATAAAATTCTGTTTCATGAGTCCTGATTCCCTTCTTTTGTATTATGAATCTTATAATAGAATAATTTAATGATTAAACCAAAGCTGAGATTTGACATTTAGGGTCTGCTAATAATGCAAGGAAGCTGTTGTTAACTTTTTGATCCAACTTATGCTATCTATGCGATACTCAAATAATTTTATGCTAATCTAGTCTGTTAATATCTTTATTATTAACTTTAATATTAACTTTTGTTAATATGATATTTATTCTGCTAATTTAATTTGAGCCCCAACATAAAGTATTACTAACACACATTTAAATTTATATCTTTATATTAAAATTAAAGTAGCAGGAATTTCATACCTTAAGAATCGAGAAGTCCTAAAATCGAGCGGAAGGAAATCCTACAGAGCGATAACTGTGAGGAGCAGACGATCGTGCAGAGCTGATGCCGATTGTGTAACAACCCAATGTCGTTACTTTGCAAGTTAGGTCAAAATCCCGACTCTAACATCAAGATCTCGGGGAATTTCAAGTTAGGGCAAACAAAAATACCTCTAAATAAAAATAAACTTTTAGATCAAAGTACCATAATTTGGGAGAAATCCGGATAACAAAAACTCCCGCTTTATTTTTTCAAATTTTCTTAAATTTAGTAAAAATCAAGAACAATGAATTACGTGTTCAAATTCATCGATTTTTGTGTCATCATATTAAGAACAATATTTAAAAGCTGCTCATGAAGTTTCATCAATTTTTGATTATCGGTTTAACCTAAATTAATTTTTAAAGTTTAAAATTTCAAAAGTTAATATAAAATAAAATATTTGTCCGAATCAAAAAATTTTGGCGCGAGGGTGTTTATTACATCATAACACACATCGGTGTCAAGTTTCACTATATTTGGACGCCAGACAGCGAAAAAATGCAGAAAATTTAATTTTAAGTAAATTTTCAAATTTTTCTTAAATTTTCCTCTTCCCCCCTCCCCTCCGAATTTTCCAGACTCCCGGGCGCTATTTTCGCCAGTTTAGATCCTGGAGGGCCCCACCCCTTATTTTTACCCTTACTCTTCTTTCCCCCACCCCTTCCTCTACTTAAACCCCCTCACTCCCTCAGTAACGACCCAAAATCTTTATTTTACGAATTATGTCAAATTCCGCCTTAGAAATCAAGATTCCAGGAAATTTCAAATTAGGGTAAACAAAAATACCATAGATAAGAATAATTATAAAGATCAAACTGCCCTAGTTTGAGCTTTATTTTTTGAATTAATTAAATTATATAAATCAAGACATTGGAATGCATGTCCAAATTCATCATTTTCAATGTCGTTGTGTTAACTATATTATTTAATGGCTGCTCGAGAAGTTTCATCAAATTCTGAGCGTCGATTTTATCGTGTTTAATTTTTGAAATTTTTAAACTCAAAAATTAATATAAAATAAAATATTACTCTAAATCAAAAATTTTAGGCGCGAGGGTGTTCGTTATGTCATAACACACCTCAGTGTCACGTTTCGTTGTATTTGGACGTCAAACGGCGAAAAAATATGATTAATTAAAATTTAAGTGATTTTAATAAATTTCCTTGAAAATCCTTTCTCTCCCCTATCCCAAATCGCACGTTTGTGATTTCTTCTGCCTTCTGGCAGAAGAAACTTCCGCAACAGGCGGACCACGCGCGACATGCGCATTTAATGCGCAGGGAAGCGCAAGGAATGTACCCTAATTGCCCCTCCCTCTCCCTTTCCTTCCTTCTCTATTTAAACTCCTCCATTCCCTCCTTCTCCTCTCCACACAACCAGCTCTCTTCTCCCCACACAGCAGCTCCTCCTCAACCCCACAGCAGCTCCTCCCTCAGCCCACAGCAACCAGTAAGCTGCCAACTCCTTCCTCAGCCCCTACTAGCCTCCAGCAAGCTGCCAACCCTCTTCCTCAACCCCTACCAGCCTCCAGCAGCCAGCAACAGCCCCTCCCAGCCAGCAAGCCACCGGCCACCCAGCCGCCCCTTCTTGCCGCTACCAGCCTGCCCTCTTGCTGCAACCACTCCGGCTAGCCATCACAGCCCTCAAACCTTCCTCAACCAGCCAACTAGTACTCTTCGACCTCCCTCCATTTTCCGGCGATCCTAATCCTAAGGTGAGAGGAGTTGGAAAGGAGGAAATTGAAGGGAACATTTTGCTAATCTTATTACTCTATACATTTAAATTATTATTATAAAAAAAATATTTAATCATTCACATTTTTATCATTCTCATTATATAATAATGGGAATAATTCAAATATTATAAAATGATTACTATTTCCATTTAAGTAATTTTTTTCATTTCTATTTGTCTTTATTCTTTCATACAGTAATATTATCATAATGATAATATTATATTATTACATCAAGTGACTTAATAAAATACAGACTTCTATCATTATGAGAATGTGAAAGAAAAGACAAAACAAAAAAGAAGAATGTAAAAATCCTTTAAAATATATCACATCACTTTTAAAAAAGCTAATTTTAGGAAATATCGGAAACTTAAATGCAGATTGAGCGACCTGTCACTCATCTGAACTTAAGGAACAAAGGTACCTAGTACATGATGAATATTACATTTTGCACTTTTACTGTTGCTTAGCTTCGCTTTCGAACCAAATTCAAATTGAAGCTTAGTTAGTTGTTCGGAACCAACGTGGCAATATTCGTGGCTAATTACTGGAAAACTGGCATCAGTAACAGCATTCATGGCTAATTACCAGAAAAATAACATCAGTAATAACATTCGTAGATTATTACTGAAAAAATGACATTAGTAACAGCATTTGTGGTAGGTTACTGAAAAAATGGCATCAGTAACCTACAACTTTGAGCTAATATCTTTTACAAGAAGTTAATTATTTCATTAGCGCTTTTACTTCATTATTTTTTCTGCATCTTTATCGTAAATCGCATCCCTGCTATTATAAAATATAATACTTCATTGCTTATTATAGTACTTAGAGTATTCTCTAATTACTGAGAATTCCAATCCCGGTATTATTTTATGTACAATATCAGGTCAGGTGCTTCTGGGAGAATACACGCAAGAACCTAATGCTTAAAATATTCTAACTGCTGATAGATCCACGATGCTATTTTGCTTATTTATCTTTTATCTTTTTTTTTTATTTTCACTTTTATATGAGGAGTACGAAGAAAAGATCTTGTAATATGAACTATTGAAATAAATGAATAATATCTTTAGTTTTTCCATGTCTCTTTTCTTTCTCAAATTGCTCAATATGATCATGCGGTATGTGAACACTTGAATGTCGGGACATCACACCCTCCCCCTTCCCCTCAAGCTAGCTCTCCTCCTCAACCCCCTTACCCTACGGCCAGCTCCCTCACCCTGCTGCCAGCCCCGGCAGCCATCCCGGCACCCCATTTGGACCCCCCAACCCAACCAACCCCCTTTCCGGCTCTCCAAAATAGCAGCAGTCCTCCTCATCCCTCTCAAACCCCTCCCAACAGCAACAGCCCTCCCCTTCCAGCATCATCCCTCCTCTTGCCGGCCGCCAGCCAGCCACCATTTCGGCCACCTCCTGCAGCCATCTGGCCTCCCTCAGCCTCCCGGCAATACTATCCTAGATAAGAGGAGAGGGAAATGAGGTAGAAACGAGGAGATTTTACTATTATGTATTTCATTTTATATACTTAATATTTCATTATTATGAAATAAATATGATAAACCTTATGTCATCACATTAACATTGTTGTCATTAATCAATAATGATAAACAAGTGCATATGTTATAAAATGACTACGTTTCCATTCAGTCACTTTTCATTCTAACGTTTATAATTATTATTACTTTCTGCAATTATTTTCCATCATTTCCATTATGTCTTTTACTTTCGTATATTATTATTATCTTAATACTAATTTAAAAAAATATCTAAAATCTAAATGAAGATCCAAAAATCAAACTGTCAAACTTTGGATCTTAAATAATAAAGATACCCAATATATGGCATGTATTACCTTTTATAATTTATTGCTGCTTAGCTTTGCTTATTTGCTTTGAGCCAAATTCAATTGAAACTTGGTTGGCTGTTCGGAACCAACGTGATAATATTTGTAGGTTATTACTGAAAAAAAGACATCAGTAATAACATTCGTGACTATTTACTGGAAAAATGACATCAGTAACAGCATTCGTGAGTTGTTACTGAAAAAGAAGATATCGGTAACAACATTCGTGAGTTATTACTAGTCCTATCTACCCAATGAATGGTTCTTAGATCTGTGTGTGGATATTGACGAGGACATTAGTTACTTAAGTTTGGGAGATTGCAAAGACCCACTTAATTAGTAATAAGTAAAACTCTTAACATAGAGACGCCTTTTAAGATAACGGTGAAGTTCCTGATAAGAAATCCAAAGCTAAGCATGCTTATGTGGGAGGGAGCACTCCCAAGACAGGTGACCTGCTGGGAAGTTATCTTTCGATGACAAAACCGTGAGACCTTTCAGGCCAAAGCAGGCAATATCTTGGTACTTAAGAGTTTGAGTTGTAACATATATATAAGGAGAAACTCTATTCTTTATTACTCTTCTCATCTTCCTCTCTCGTTATTCTCTATATGGTATTAGAGCAAGGTCTCTCCTCCACCCCCTTCTACAGCAATCTCCATCAAGAACGTCACCACCACCAACCCGTCACCTCTCCAACCACCTAATCTCTAGCCCTCCTTGTCTCGGCCTCTCCAAAGAATGCACCAGCCACAAGAACCCTCCAGCCGCCTGTTTTCAGCTCACAAGAACCTACAGTTCAGCAATTCCTTTCCCTCTCCAATCTAAGAACTCTTCAGCCAATTATCCTTAGATCACAAGAACGCTCAAGAATCAACCCCCATATCAAGAACTCTCCTCAAGAACCTTCCAACTTACCCTCCAGGCAACCTCTATGTCTACAACCTTTAGTCTATCCACAGCACAAGAATCACAACCAGCTAGCCAACTTATCTTCAACCTCAACATCAACATCCCCATCCTTTTTCCCTATCCAAAATTCCTTTCCCTCAAGAATAGTTCAGAACTCTCCCTCCAGTAGCCGATGAAAAAATCAAAAAGGAGGCTGGAGTGCGTCACAGTCTCCGTCATCGAGGATGCTAAATGACGAAAGAGTCAACGAAGGATCGAAGAGTGTTGGAACGGTCTAGACTCGTACTCACCTTTGTCATGAATTTTTGAGGGCTGCGGCTAGCTTCGTCGGTTAGGAAGAAAGCTTACAGGAATGGCAGGGAATGAAATGTCAGTTACGTGTAAAGATTCTCCCCACACGGTAAAATATTACTGTTATATATGATTTTGTCAGGTTTTTCAACACAAGTCAAATCTGGTTGGATTGTTATACCGGGTGCTGCTAACTAATGGGATGGTTTCTGTAAGCATCTTCGAAGAGACGAAATATCAAACACATTATGAATTGCCGCAAAATTCTCGAGTAATTTTATTTTGTAAGCAGCAGCTCCAATTTTAGCTATCACTTCGAACGGTTCAACTTATCGTGGACATAATTTTCCGGCCACTCCAAATCTAAACACTCCTTTCATATGACTTACTTTTAGGTATACAAAGTCTTTGACTTGAAATTACAGCATTGTGTTTAGAGTCGTGATATTTCTTTTGACGATCCTAGGCAATAACTATTCTGCTCTTTATCAGTTAAATCTTTTTGTTAATTTCTTCCACCAAATCGAACCCATAAATTTGAACATCTCCAACTCCTGACCATGATAGGGGGTCATGCCAATACTAGCCTGATGACTGTTATTATAAACAAACTCAACTAAGGGTAAATATTTTTCCCAGCTCCCATTGAAGTCGAGCATACACAATCTTAAAAGGTTTTCTAGAACTTGATTTACCCTTTCCATCTACCCATATGTTTGAGGGTGAAATGTAGACTCATATCAAGGGTAGTACCCAAATCATCGTGCACGGCTTTCCAAATTTGGGAAGTGAATTTACTGTCTCTGTCTGATATAATCATTTTTGGGACTCCGTGCAGTCGAACGATTTCCTTGATGTATATTCAGGCAAGCTTCTCCACAGGATTAGTCTATTTTATTGAGAGAAAATGTGTGGATTTCATGAGTTTGTCAATTACAACCCATATAGTATCTGCTCCTGATTTTCTTCGGGGGAAATCCCACTATGAAATTCATGGCAATATCAATCTATTTCCATTCTGGGACTAGCAGAGACTGTAAGAGTCCCCCTTGCTTTTGATATTCCATCATTACTAAATTGCATGAATTACAACAAACCACAAATTCTCCTACGCTTATCTTTAATCCTGACCACCAATAAATTTTCTATTAATCGTTGTACATTTTAGAACTCCCTGGATGGATAGTGTAACTTGAACAGCGTGCTTCCTTTAATATTGTCATTTGCAATTCCTTATTCTTGAGCACCCATAAACGAGTTCCGTGATAAATGTAACTGTGCTTTTCTTGAAGATCTGTATTGTTTCCTTCCGAAATAAGTTGCTTCATCATTTGGTATTCTATATCTTTTTCTTGGAATAATTTTAAGCGCCTTTCCAGTGTTGGTTCTATAGTTCCTGTAACTATAATGGTATTTAACTTCTTTGTCAATACAAGATCTATTTTCATCTTGGTTAATTCTTTAAGCAAACGCTCATTGATGATCATCGTGCCTAGAATGTCAACCTACTTTCTGCTCAACGCGTCAGCTACTATGTTGGCCTTGCCCGGATGATATTGAATATCCAGGCTCGTTGTCGAAAATTTAGCTCCCTTTAAAGTAAATATATATTTGATACTTTGGTGATCTGTAAAAAATTCACATTTTATACCATACAAATAATGTCTCTATATTTTGAGAGCGAATGTTACTGCTGTCAATTTTAAGTCATGCAATGAATAGTTCCTTTCATGCACCTTCAGCTGGAGAGAGGCATAAGCGATTACCATCATATTTTACATTAAAACACACCCAAGCCTTACTTTGGACACATCGGTATAGACTTGGTAATCCATCCATTCTTGAGGAAATGTTAAAACAGGAATGGTCGTGGGGCATTCTTTAATTTCTGAAAGAATTCTTCGCATTCCAGGCTCCATATAAATGGTGCCGCTTTCTGTGTTAGTTTGGCAAGTGGGATTGAAATTTGAGAAAACCCTTGTACAAACCTTCGATAGTAACCAGCGAGAACTAGAAAAATTCTTATTTCTGTTACAGATGTAGGTTGCGTCCATTCTTGGATGGCGCTGATTTTCTTCTGGTCTACCTAGATCCTCTCAGCACTTACCACATGCACTAGAAAAGTTGCATAATTCAACTAAAACTTGCATTTGAAAATTTTTGCATATAATGCACTAGACATTAGACATTAGAGTTTCCAAGACAGCCCCGCAAGTGAACTTCATAATCTTCATTTTTGGAATATATTAAGATATCATCAATGAAAACAATCATAAATTTATCCAAGTGAGGCTTTAAAACTCCCCCCATCAAATCCATGAATAATTATGGGGCATTTGTCAACCCAAAAGATCACTAAGAATTTATAATGACTGTATCTCGTTTGGAATGTTGTCTTTGGGATGTCCTCTTCCCTTATCCTTACCTAGTGATATTCGGGTCGAAGATCGATTTTGGAATATATCACTGCTCCAGCAAGCTGATCAAATAAGTCACCAATGCGAGGAAGATAATATCGAATTTTTATTGTGACCTTGTTCAAATCTCGATAATCAATGCACAGCCTCATGGTGCTATCCTTCTTTTTGACAAATAGCATAGGAGCCCCTATCATGGTCAAGAGTTGGAGATGTTCAAATTTATGGGTCCGATTTGGTGGAAGAAACTAACAAAAAGATTCAACTGATAAAAAAACAGAATAGTTATTGCCCAGGATCGTCAAAAGAAATACCAAACTCTAGACATCGAATGCTGGAATTCCAAGTCGAAGACTTTGTGTACCTAAAAGTAAGTCATATGAAAGAAGTGTTTAGATTTAGAGTGGCCGAAAAATTAAGTCCACGATATGTTAGACCCTTTGAAGTGATAGCTAAAATTGGAGCTGTTGCTTACAAAATAAAATTACTCGGAGAATTTTGCGGCAATTCATAATGTGTTTCATATTTCTTCTCTTCGAAGATGCTTACAAAAACCATCCCAACAGTTAGTAGCACCCGGTATCACAGTCCAACCAGATTTGACTTGTGTTGAAAAACCTGACAAAATCATAGAACAGGACAATCGTCGATTAAGGAAAAGAACGATTCCTATGGTCAATATACAATGAAAGAATCATAATGCTAAGGGAGCAACCTGGGAGCGTGAGGAGGATATGAGGAAGGAGTGCCCCATGCTATTTCAAAGTTCAAATAATCATAAATAAAATTTTTAGTATAAAGGTACTTTGCATTTGGCATGATGTCGAGGACGATATCGTTCTAAAGTGATGGAATCTAGAACGACCATTGGTCGTTACTAAAAAGAATGTTAACATCCCCGCTCAATCTTATTATTGTTCATTAAATACCCGCTTTAGTTTGTTTTGCATTTATTATCCGCAAATTTATGTTTTTCTGTTGATTTCCCTGTCGAATTTTGTTTTATATTAACATCCCACCAATTTTGTTTAACACTATAATTAATTTTATTCATTAACCTCAATTTAAAAATATATAAATATAATATATATATGTATAATTAAAATTGTATGAAAATTTTAAAAATTTATTTTGCTCTAAACCCTTGATCTCCTGCAATATTATCTGCTTTCACTTTTCGCATTTGTTAAGTGTAACAATTAGTATATTTTGTACTTTAGGATATGTACTAAGGCATTATTCTTATAATGTCAGATCATGTACAGTTGGAAGAAGTTGAAGTACGCCTAAAGCATCTAAGGAATCGTGTTGCATGATGAAACATTAAAGCTTTAGCTTTTACTCTTATAAGAAATAAACATTATTTTTGTATGTATTAATATGTAATATTCTAGATGATATTACATTTAAATTAAATGAATGACATTTCTTATATATTCGTATGGCTCTATAAATTTTGAATATTATCTGAATATTTTTTTTCTACTAATATGATCCTACAGAGATGTACCCAATAATAAATTAGTTGTTACTAAATCTAACATTAGGCCATCATAGTTATTCTAGGCATGAATTGATTTAGTTTATAATCTACATTAATTAACTACAATAGCAAGAGGGTAATGCTACAAGACAGTGGGGATAAATTCATATTTGAGGGATCACACCATGTGTTATCCTTATTGATCACCTCTATCAGCTTGGAAAGAATTGATGAGGAAATATATATGTAACAACCCAATGTTGTTATTTTGTAAAATTAGGTTAAATCCTGACTCTGAAATTAGGATTTCGAGAAACTTCAAATTATGGCAAACAAAAATACCATTATATAGAAATAGTTTTTAGATCAAATGCCCTAGCTTGGGAGAAATCCAGATAACGGAAACTATTGCTTTAATTTCTGAATTTAATAAATTGAGATGATTAAATACGTGTCCAAATTCATCAATTTTGGTATCATTGGGTTAAGTATATTACTTAAAGACCGCACAAAAAGTTTCATCTATTTTAGAGCTCCGGTTCGATCTCAATTAATTTTTGAAATTTCAAACATCAGAAATTAATTTAAAATAAAATATTGCTCTAAATCAAAAAAATTTGGCATTAGGGTGTTCGTTACATCGTAACACACCTCTATATCAAGTTTCGTTATTTTTAGAATTCAGGCGGCGAAAAAATGCAAAAAATTTAATTACAAATATTTATTCTAAAATTTTGACACAGAAAGAAAAGAAAAATTTATCATATGCGTACTTAAAAACTTAATATTTGAATTTCTAATCAAATTGTAACAATTTTGTTACTTCTTTAACATTTAAATTTGACTATCTAATTTTTCTAAACCTTAAATTTTTTATATAAAAAAATGTTGAAATAATTTTATTAAAATGTCTAAAGTATTTTGCTATTGATTTATTTCTAGTTTCCTAAGAATTTTTAAATTTTCATAATGAATCTTGAATTTTAAGATTCTATTGCAATTGAACAATAATATAAATTGCTTATTGCCTTAATCCCAAAAATAATTTCAAATCATTTTTAATTTCTCTATAATTCTAAAGCATTTTAAAGATAATTGAAACTAAATTCAAAATCAAGGTTTAGGAAATAAATTAATAAACTCTTATTTATATATATATATATATATATATATATTAAGAATTAATGAATCCTTTGTCTCCATTGTTGATGGCAAAGGTGGTCTACTTTTTGTGGGGGGGTGCAGTATTCCATTAGGTGTTAGGGAAGAAGTCCCGTTTTTTTTTTTTTTTTTTAAAATATATATATATATATATTAAGAATTAGTTAAGAGAAAGAATTCTCTCAATTTTTAATAATTAAAAAATAACATAGCTTAATTTTAAATTGGAGCTCTTCCAAAATTTTGATATTTTTTATTTTTAAAAATTTTACATAACATGCAAAATCATAAAATATTTATAGTTTATTATAGTATATGAATATATGAGAAAAAAAAATGAATACTACAAATATTTTATTCCAAAATTCTTTTCCTTTATCTTGTAACCTCTTTTAAATTCTAAAAATAAAAAATAAGATGAGAACATACTTCACTTTCTCAAATTTTAAATTTAGAAATTTTTATCTTTTTATTTTAAAATGAATAATTTCCAAGTGTGGTCAAGCAGGCCTAAGCCTGGAGCATCAATGGCTTTTTCTTTAAATGTGATTAGCTTTTGATATATATTCTTATATAAGCATAGTATTTTTCATTTAAAAAACATAAACTAAATTCAATGTCGGCTTCCATAAATTCACAGCCGACCTAAGTTGATGTTTAAGAAACCTAAACCTATTTGGGTTCACTTTATTAATCATGGGCACTTTTAGGGAGGAAGAAGGGCGAAAGATCGTTTGCTCTCATTTTTCTGCGTTCGATTAGGGATTACTTCGTTCATTTTACTGCATTTTTTTGTCTGTTCAGAAGAAGCGCGGTTTCCTTATTTTAATGAATCTGAATGTTCTTTTTTCTGTTTCACTAATCGGCAGAGAAATGAAGGGTACCAGAAATTTGTTCAATTACTGATTCAGAAAGATGAGCTCAGCTCTGATGTAAAATAACACGATGACATTGCATCTCCTACAGCTAATAACACTCAACTAAACAGTCAGTGCTATCTGAATAGCATTCTATCTTAACAACTTCGCAGATAACATTCAAACCAAACATCACCTCGAATCTAATAGCTCGAGATAGAGAAATCTTGTATTAAATAGCAAACTATCACACAAGCCTCACACACCAATCTAATCAAGTATCTAGATAAGAAAATTAAAAAAAAAAAAAAAAGAATCGCAGAAAATGCCGATCGAATCATCCTAAGAAACAGAAAAGAACCGCAAACCTGCTGAAGGAGGCGAGCTTGCTCATCGGCGGGCCAAAATCCTCCTCTGACGCTGAGAAAGTAAAGATCGAGAGACTCCATTCTCCTCGATGTTCCGCTCATCGAGTCCGCTGTCCTTCCGATGCTTAAGGCGCCGTAGAGAGCAAGACAGAGAGCGGCCTGCGTCAAGAGAGTGCCCCGCCATGAGATCTTTCCGTCGGAGCGACCATGATTCGGTGCTTCCTCCATTACACTGGAAGGAAGAACAGTTGCTTCACTCTTCCGGCTTCTTCTCCGAGATTTACAGGGGCATCTTGCATCATTCCGTGACTCATATTTCTGGACAAATTTTATGTGCGGCTAATTGTTCACAGAGTATTGAGCAATTCACAATTGAAGCCTCTTTTGATTAAGGATTTGCACTCTTAGTTTCTTATTAAATGTTATCATTTATTATATTTTGGTCATGCTAGCTATGAAAATATTAATGCTGAATTCTCAATATTCTCAAGGTTGCTTTCGCTCTTCTTTTTATTATTGGTAGGTCCGAATTCGGATTCTTAGAATTGTGAAGATTGAAGTCATTAATCTACCTATTATAAGAATTTATATAGTATTTACTTAAATATATAAATAATTATTATTTATTTATATTATACTAAATATTACAATATATAATTATTATAGTAATTGTAATTATTTAATTTTTTGATTGTAAAATTCAAACAATATTGCAGAAATAAATCAAAAACTTTATAATTAGTTATATTATTAAAACTTAAAAAAATTAGTTAAGTATTTATCATTTTTATTCTAACTAATTCTATATATTTCTATAATTCGTTAGTTATAATAACTACTAATAAGTACATATATAGTTAATAAAATACCTGTGATATATTTTAACAAATAAATAATTATTTTTGAAGCAAATTATAAAATTATCATTAACATATTAATACTTAAAAATGGATAACAAAGTAAGATTATCTAATAAAATTACTTTAAATGCTTTTATAAATTAATATCTTACATTATACTTTACGTTTCAAATTAATTGATTTAAGACTTTGAGCTAATTATCTTTACTTATTTCTTAAGCAAATAGCTATGCTATAATATATAAAAAATCATTATCCAAGAAAATTATATTACTTAATTCATAATTAATATGCTATTGATTCAATATATTTTATAAAACTTTACTACACTAACACCACCATATACATATTAAAATGATGATGCATGATAATCATTAATCTAAAACAAAAGAGTATGATTGCAAAAAAATAATATATTTGGCATTATTTAAAAATAGTTAATTTATTTAGTTAATTTACATTAATTCAAATAAAAGCATAAAAGTATTTGTAGTAACTTAAATAAAATTCGGGTTGAGTTGAAGCTTGTTCTAATACAGCGAGGATGACAGACAGTTCGAGAGGCTCGCCTCGTCTATTGACAGGCCTTAAAAAAGTAACAGCATTAGAGCAGAGAACAACTAGAGTCTGAGTTAGTTGGGTTAACCATAGGTGCATACCAACTTCAGTTAGGCGCTAAGAAGGCAAGAAATAGCGTCACATCTTGAAATGGACAGCTTGAATTTTCACACATCATTCACCATCGATATGTGCATCGTGATTTCAGAATCAAATTATTTCTCCATTGTTGATCAAAGAAGGGTAAGCTTAAACATCATAGAAGCTATAATATCAAGAATATAACGATTAAATATCATGTCATCAAATATATAGTGAGCACTGTGATAAATGGGTTTCAAGACTAACACTATCAAGCAGACCCTTGGTCCTGGACAGCAACTCTTTGCTGCCATCCTCCGGCTGACACTATCAAGCAGACCCTTGGTCCTGGACAGCAACTCTTTGCTGCCATCCTCCGGCTGAAACTATACATTCAATATAAATCATTATCTACACTAAGCAGTAAGATTCTCTTAATTAATAGAATATTTGTAGTACAGCAAAAGTAACTGTTTGCGTTACTATAGCAAAATTCGGGCTAAACCATGATAATTTTCTTCAGTAGCACCAATGGTGGTTGCTTTCAAGGAAAGCAGCATGAAGCAGTTTTTTAGCAGCCCGGTTTTCATCACAGCCGTCCTAATGTCCAACATCAAAAACACCATCCACAATCCCATCACAGCAGATAATTACCCCCATTTGGAGAGCTCAAGTTATTCAACTCTTCAAAGCAAACAACCTACTAAGTCATCTAGACGGAGGTGAACAGCCACTGCCGCTCAACAGTTCTGACTATTAAGCTTGGATCTCAGCTGATCAGAATCTAAATGCTGCTTTGTACTCAAATATCTCTCCCTCCATTCTTCCATACATACTTGAAGCTAAATCTTGCAACAATGTGTGTAGTGTAGTACATTAGCCAAGCATTTTCAATCAACCAATTGTTCTTGAGTAATTCAACTCGAGAGTGAACTACACCAGTGTCTCACTAAGAGACAGATCCATGCATGATCATCTCTCCGACAACAAATCCATCGTGGACAGAATTGTTGCCGCCATATCCAAAGTGGATAACAAAGACAATATCCTCTACATACTCAACAGTCTTCCCTCCAATTATCAAGCTTTCAAAATCGCTATCCGCACCAAATAAACACCAATAGGTTCGGAAGATCTCTAATCCTTTCTCAGCGGCGAGTAAATCAATGTTCTACAAAATACACACAAATACTTCAGCTCAGCAATCCTTCCCTTACACATCCTCTGAACCACCACTCTATTCTCAGAAAGATTCTGCGGCCGGCAGCTCAGTAGAAGTCACATACGTTTGACAACACCATTCTGAGACTCCTTCAATGCACCGAGAACTCCGAGAATGCCTTATATAGAGTGCCAAATTTGCGGCAAGTCTGGACGCTCAGCCAAAGAATACTGGCACCGCATGAACCACAGCAGCGGTACCCAACCAAACCAAACAACAGCTCTATGCATCGATGGTCCCCCAAATTCAACAGCATGTCCATTGTCGAGTCCTATCAAGGGAACAACAAAGTCTCAATTGAAAGTGGTCAGACCCTTCCAATCTATAACATTGGAAATGATATCATTACCACTCCTAATCGTAAGTTAACTGTCGATTCCTGTTCCATCTTGTTTAATCCTAATGGTTTTATTATAAAAGATCTCAAAACGGACATTCCGCTCCTTAAAGACCAATGCACCAACGGGACTCTACACGATGCGCCGTCATCCGAACCTCCACCTCGCTAAACCACTCTCCGATTCTCAACTTCAGCCGAAGCACCTCCATGGCATCTACAGCTAGGCCATCCTAGCCGTGAGGTTCAACAGCTCTCCACAAGCATTCTCCAAATTTCAGTTTCAACAATACTCACCATCCTTGCTAAATTTGCATTACCGACTAACATCATAAACTTCCCTTTCCAAAACCACTCTTATAGGTCTTATAATGTTTGTGAATTCTTACATACTGATGTATAAGGCCCAACTCCAATTTTATCGAATGAAGGTGACAAACATTATGTGCTTTTTGTGAATGATTACTCAAAGTTTACTTAGCTTTTCCCTATGAAACAAAAATCTAAAACATGGCAAATTTTTCTTCTCTTTATAAATTCATCAAATGCCAATTCAACACTAGTGTAAATATTCTACAATCCGAAGGAGGTGGGAAATATAACTCAAATAATTTTCATAATATACTCAACAACCTTGGCAACCACCACCAAATGTCTTGCCCATATACGCCACAACAAAATGGCGTCGTCGAACGCAAACATCGTCATGTCCTAGAAACTATGCGTTCTCTTTTACAAACAGCTCACCTTCCCGTACACTTTTAGGTTCAAGTAACTCTTTCTTCCACCTAACTAATAATCACCTACCCTCTCCTAACACCAACAATCTCTCCCTATTCCTACTCCTCTACAAAACCACACCCAACTATGAACAACTCAAGGTCTACAGATGTTTGTGCTTTCTACTTCTTCCACCTATAAAAACCACTAAGTTGAGACTGAAAGCTCTACCATGTGTCTTTCTAGGGGTTCATTTGCTACAACCTAACACCTCCGCCTCTCTAATGGCAAATTCATCAAAACAAACTCCCTTTCTCTTTCGAAAATCAATCTTCAACCTCTCTCTCCAAATCACAATCATACACCAACCCACTTACTCTCATTCCATCATTCTCACTACTGGCTTATCACCCTCCTCACATGCCTCAACAGGAAGATCCTCCCTCATCACCCTCTCGGTCTTCCATCTCTTCCTCCAATTCTACAAAACCAATCAACTCACCGGTCCAGTCATACATCTCATCTTCCTGCCATCTTACCTCAACATCCAAATTCTTCCACCTATGCTTATTCGCTTAAATCCAGGGACCATCAAACCCAAACCACTTTTCAATCTTATCCATGCAACTCCTCCAACCAAACTTTCCTCCTACAAAATAGTAGCAAACACACGCATTGAGGCTTGCTATGCAAGAGTAATACAAGGCCTAATGGATCAACACACATGGATACCAGTACATCCACATCCTTACCAAATAGTGCTTGGATGTCGGTGGACATAATCCAAAACAAAGTACAAAGATGACAGCACAATGGCACGTCATAAAGCTAGATTGGTTGCTCAATGGTTCAACCAAAACTATGAAACTAATTGCTTGGAGACATTCAGCCCGTTGCTAAGATGCCAACCATCCGAACTCTCCTAGCAGTTGCTACTTACCATCAGTGGTCGGTAGTACAACTAAATGTCTCCAATGCATTGCTCTGCGGGCATCTAACTTAAACGGTAGACATGAAACAACCCAAAGGGTTCAAGGACCCCAATTTTCTCAATCATGTTTGCAATCTCCACAAAGCCATCTACAGGCTCAAACACTCCCCCTCGCCAATGCTATTCTACACTTATCGATTTCCTTCATTCTCAAGGGTTCCAAACAAGCTATGTTGATCCCTCTCTACTTATCCAAAATGTCACACCCCATGGCATCCACATTCTCATCTGTAGATTATATACTCATCACCAGTCCACACCAAGGTGCTATCAACTCCATCATGCAAACCCTATCAACCTGCTTTCACATGAAGCAGCTCTACTCCGTCTACATAGATTGGTATCCAACTCTCCAAAACAGTCACTACTACCACCCTATGCCAAGCCTCGTATGCTTTCGGGATCCTCAAAACAGCTGGAATGGGTATCTACAACCCAACCCTCACACTTACAACCACCACCTCACCGAAACCATGTTCTCCCATTATCTTCTCCCAACCAAAACTATACAAGCAATTAATCGGCTCTCTACAATACCTAACTATCACCATACCATATCTTAGCCTTGCGATGAACAATATATGTCAGCACATGCATAGTCCCACCATTGCTCATTTCGATCATCTCAAACCCATACCCCGATATATAAAAGTCTCTATGCACATTAGAATCTCAATTAAGCCCGAAAACCTTCTTCTCTATGCCTACGCCAACTCTGATTATGCCGAGGAATCGGAAGAACGCAAATCAACCATGGGATACTGCATCTTCCTCAGGAATACTCCATTTTTTTAGATTGCAAAGAAGCAAAATATCATCTCTCGATCATCAACCGAAGTGGAATATAGATTTCTCGCTATAGTCATCGCCACACACATTATTTGGCTCTGCCACCTCCTGAAAAATTCGGCACCACTCAAAACAAACCCACTCCCTCTTCTGTGACAGCAAATCAGCCATTACTCTAGCACACAATCCAGTCTTCCATGCCATAACCAAACATGTGGAAGTGGATTGTCACTTTATTCGCGACAGCATTCAGAAAGAAAAAATGCAACTCCTACATATCCCAACCAAAGATCAGCTGGCAAACATTCTCATGAAGCCTCTCTCCACAGCAAGGTTCCACAAACTACGCTATAAACTCACAAACATTCTCATGCAACCTGGTTTTCATCACAGTCGTCCATACAATTTGTCTTGATCTTACAACTTATATAAATATGTTGTAGCTATATATGCTTGTATTGTCGAACAACATCGTATAAATGAAATCTCATTTACACTTGATTCTCTCTTGCCGTTCTCGCCTCCTACACCTCTCTTCAAAAAAGACCATCAGAATGTCGAACCCCTCAAGATCACATTCCTAGTTCACATGCAGCATAACATCATATGAATGCCCGAATCATAACCACTTGTATGTCTGATCTCTTGCACAAATGCACGAATGAATTTCCACAAATGTGCGCAAACATTTTGAACCCATCTAATAAAGCCATTTTGAGTTTATCATAACTAGCTCAATCAAATTTCTTTGAGTAAGCGCATGGCTTTTAAGCTGGCTCAATGATTTTAATTTAAAGCTAAATTTAAACATAACTAATTTTAAATTCAAACAAAATAATAAATCTTCTATTTAAATCAATATCTCTTTCCAATGTCCATCTTCTGATTTGTCTGCAGCATTTTATCCGTGTACACAAACACAAGATAAATTAGATCCTTCCAAACAATTTGGTTTAAAGCTCAGCATCCAAAATAAAACACTGTATAATATCCAACAATGCATAGAAACATAAAAGCTTAAATGCTAGGTCCCTTTTTTATTTTCCGGAAAATCAAATATAATGTAAATTAAATTTCGTTGTTCGTGCAAATTTAGGGAGCGTAAAGCAAAACAAAAAACACAAAAAAATCACAGCAGAGAAAACCTCTGGGAAGGGCCGGCAAAGAGGGTTGGTATCCAGCAAGGGCCAATGAAGACCGGATGGAGGAAGCAAAGGCCAGCGAAGGTTGGCCAAAGAAGGGAATGACCAGAGCCTTAGAGATTAGAGTCGGTGAAGAACCGCGGGGTACAGCAGTCGAGGTAGACCAGTGGCTGACAATGGCGAGTAAAAGCTTGCCGGGACAAAGGAGCGTGATGTGACAAGGATGAAGACAATTTTTTTGTGAAGGTCTCAGACAAGTAATCCAATTATGCCCAATTTGATTACGCTTACGAAGGGTTTTTGAAGATGCGGGGGAGTTTCACCACAAATATACCTATATTTAATTTTCCTAGAAATATTGCCACCAAACATGCAAAATTTGAATGGTACCTACAGTACTTTTATACCCAATTATAGTAAACCAAGCAGCCCCTTGTTGAAATGTACAAGCAAAATAAATATACATGGAAATAAGAGATCTGAATCAAGATAAAAAGCACATTAAAAACAAATATGTTAAGTAACAAGGATCCTTAAAAAGCAAAGATAATAGTATCCACTTTGGTCTTGGAGAATAGCCTGGAGTGAAAGGCTGGTGTGGAGCAACTATGGCCTACAAGAAAATTTTAAGAGGTTGCCTTTAAGGAACAAATATTGATCGAAATTTTCAATTAAAATTAGGTCTAAATCTTATAGTTTCTAGAGATCACATTCCTTTTAATGATTGAAAGCTGTTATCTTTGAAATGCATATATCCATGGAGCTGTAAAGTGGTTGAAAATAAATTTCATTTGGCAGCTCACTGTAGTTACACTAATGGAATCCGCGCGGCTTTCAGTGCTTGTGGCTTCCTAAAGGGCACGTGAAGATCATGGGATAATTTGTAAGCTAAAATCATCTGGGAAGCTAGACTCCAAATACTGAGGTCCGAGTCTCATCTCAAGCGTGAAATTTTGCATTAAACATGGTGAAACAAAAAGAATAAGTAGCATGGAGACCAACCCTTCCAAGGTTCCTCTTGTGTGTCAATGCTACTGTGATGGTGCATAAAGGACATCAGACCAATACCAATATGGTTATAAAGGCCTATTTATAAACTAAATATCACAATACCAATTTAGCTAAATAACATCAGACCTATCACTCTTTGACCCCCATAAATTACTAAAGTATCATTTTACCCATAAGAAAAGATCATAAAACCCTTAAACTTACCATCATTTTATGTTAAATAACCTAAATACCCTGGGTAGCACAAAAGGACAAAATAACTCATATGATAAAATATTTTGACTCAATAAAATATAAACTTATTACTCAATGTAACTACATTACTTAAAATAATACAGTACTGCTTCTTTCTCGTACATCATATTGTTAAAAAGATGTCTAGTTCAAGTTATTTCCCCCAAGTGGGCTTATGGGACATCATGGCTATCTATGGCCATAGTAACTGACATACATTTTGGTGTCTCCCCATATTGGATTAGAGCAATTTGCTCCTTGTGGCCAGTGCAATTATTACGCATGATGAAGCAAGCCTCTAGATATAGCCTCCAGATATACTGAGAGCTAAGGTGACAGCATTGTATCCTCTACAAAAGAGAATGTACCCATGTAAGCATAAGGTGGATGGTATTATTGTTGGAGGCAAGCTGGAAGCCATTGTTATCAAAACCAGGGATCGGCACTAAAATTGACAAGGATTGGGGAGATAGAACTCTTTTTTTCTTCTTTCTTTCGGTAATATTTTAATGTTGCGCCACTCTTTATGTTGTAATCGAACAGCTGATTTTTGTGCTAAGCAGACTTTGGAGGGTAGCTTTTGTTTCACAATACACTCAGGGCTGGCACTAACTAGATATTTTATTTTTTTGTACTCTGCATTTGATTTTGTTTATTTAGACTTGGGTCATATCCCTTACAAAAGCGAACAAAAAGAAAAAATAAACTTGCACGATTCTAATTTTTTCTTGGAGGGAACCAATAAAGCCATTTCACGGAAAATGAAAAAACACTATTTAGTCCCCATATGATAAGATTGATTATGAAAATATCAAAGAAGATGATGATGATCAAAAAATTCTCTTTAATATATCAAGATATTGAAAAATAAAATCTTAGAATGGAAATATTCAATATAAAGGAATAGATTGTTCTGCAAAACCTTTCAATGAAGGTTATAACAATACAATAAATATGAGTACATCTAGAATTTATCAGTCAAAACAAAAATGAAATTATCAGCGACACTTGCGGAAGAAAAACAAAAAGCAAATAGTGACTCTTGTGGTGAAATGGCTCTATTTCCCCCAGTAAAAATAAAAGCATATAGTGACTCTTGTGGTGATTAGTAAAATGGAAAAAAAAATCCAAAACAGGCTTCTTGAATAGAATACAAAACACCATCTTAATAGTACACACCTTGAAGAATTATGCCTTCTGAAGTTGAGAGGTAATTGAAATTATCAGTCATAAAAAATACTGCTCAAAAATTAAAACTTTCAATGCTAACAAAGAAAAGAAATTTAATTAAGCACCACAGTAAAACAATAAACCCTCCTAGACATTTCATGAAAAAGAATAGCATAGATATATATTTAGATTTTTTTTTCAAGCGAATAAACAAGTACATGAAATGGAAACCTGTTCCTTCTAAAAGTTTAATAGTTCAAAACAATAATAATTATTATTATTATAATAATAAGCCCAATAAAGATCAACAATTTTTACAAGGTCCAAACAAATATTCACTTCAACAATTCAATAATTCAAGTTCAAGTAAATTACAATGAAAGATAGATATCAAATCCTACTAAAACAAAAACAACAATGATGCACATATTTTCATACCCAAAAATTTTCACACCTCAAATGGGATACCATCTGTTCCCACAGTTTTCCACTTTTCAATTTATCTAAAGCATTTCAAGCCTCAATCCCAATCACCCACAAATGAAGCAATAATTTGCATTAGTTTTAGATCTACTAAACTCGTTCGTACTAATAATATTATTGCAACCATCAATAAAAATCTTATGAAAATAATTCAACCATCAATATTTAAAACCAAATTTTAAAAGTATTTTCTTAACAACCCCTTTAATACAATAAAAACATAATTTGACCAGTTTATTTCCCTCCCCAATAATATCCTCTAATTTCCTATAAAAACCTTCAAATGTCAAAATCTTAACATCCCTAACAGCTTTCTTAAATTCACAAGCTAAATTATCTCTTCCAATTATTATTAATCTTATATTTGAACGTCTCTTTATAACAAGCCTCCATTAATTTCTTTCTTGAGCATCTTTTTCTAATACCAAATGTCTGAACTATTAAAGATTTTGCTCTAAGAATCAACAACTATGGGCCAATAAGTTCCATGGAAAAGTAAATAATTACTTGGGCCTATATTATTAAATCAAAGCTCTTGAATAGACTACTACTACATTATTGCAATTATTTGATATAAAAATAAACTAGTTACACAACATATTCACCATAAAAACCAATAAATAAAAATTTGGGTATCAGTAATTCACATGCATATCGTCTAATGATTAAAAATTCAATCTTTCAAAAGATTCAAATGATGCTATAATATCAAGGTTAAGATGATATCAAAAATTATGAGAATTTCAAAAATCTTTGTTCAATTAAAAAAATAATAATAACAAAATAGAAGGTGATGTGATAAACATAATATAAAAAAATTGGGAGAAATAAAGAATTACTTATGAGATGTCGTGTAGTCAAAAAATCTAACTCATATAAGAGTTTCATAAAACAACCATAAGGCAGGGAATGTTATATGGGGAACAACGTTGACTTGTAATGCAAAAGTATACAAATAAAACTAGTGTTGCATAAGAATAAATGTGCAAAAATTATGTATATAAAAAATGAAGAGAATAAAAAAACAGCATGAAACTATTATATATATTACCACATATTCGGGGCATAGTCAGGAGCTGTTATTTGTGACTAGGCTATGTTATTGTCATTAATCTTAAAATATGCCAGCGAAAATTTTGCTTAGATAGGCAATAGATATACCACACATTGTAGATCTTAAACTAACATCTCATGAGCAATTAAAAAATCAATGTGACAATATAGCTTAAATTTCAATAAAGATTACAGCACTAGCCCAAAAAAAATCACTATAAGGGGTGTACCTTGAATTTATATGAGAATTCATACAAGCTAAATTTCAATATAGATTGCAGCAATTGACAAATAAAATCAATCACCAGTGTCAAAAAAAAAAGAGATACACAAAAAGGTGAAGTCTCAAAAGTTAGTAAACAAAGCTTCACACAATCAGATAATAAATTCATCTTGCTTGCCTCTGGAACAAGAAAAGTGAATTATTGAAACTCTGATAGCACTAGCAGCTTTATACATATATATACACAAGCGTCACATTGACACTCTAAAGACTCCTACAATGTACTTGTAGCTAAACAGTTGTGGAAAAATGCTGTGATAACAACCTCCCCAGCCTTAAACCATTCATAAGGTAACATTATTTGAAATAAAACAACATGAATAAATGGAAATTCATAGATGCAACCCTAAAACAAGTACAAAATTTATCCAAATCATCTATACCCATTTAAAAAACCAAAAATAATCTGAATGCAAAGCACAATCAATGATGAAAAATGGAAAAAAAACAGGGCAATGTAAAAATGTCCTTGTTTAAAATAAAATTAAGGGGTTGCTTGATTGCATGTCATGTGGGATAACATGTTATTCAAATAACATATTATTCGTATAACAATGTTATTCGGAAGATAACAGTGTTGGTCAAATAATAGCTATTTGGTTGAGTGTTGTTGTCTTTATATGTCATAACGTTATTGAGTTATTTGTGTTATTTAGATAGCAGCAATTTTGAGTGCTATTTAGATAACAAAAAATAATGCCATTTTATAATAAAACTGAAATTAAGATGACATAGCATGTGTTTGATGGCATGTTACCTTAATGTTATTAAGAGATATCGTCATTACTAGTAAATAACAGGCAAACAACTAGTTGCACTATTGAACTGCAAAAGCACACAGGTAATTCACAATAGCAAAGAACTAGTCAGGCCTAAAGCTAATCAGCAGAAGTAGACAAAAATACATAGCAAGGTAAACAATCTTATGCATCTACTAAGAAGTTATATACTTAGCACACTAATGAAAAATAAAAAATAAGAGAATACGAAGAAGCAATACAAACATCGCAAAAGCCAATGCTCAAGAAAAGATGAAAAGAGATAGAGACATAACTTTTCCAATTCAAATCTTATTTTTATTAGGCTTCTTTATATATTTTTTTTCAATTAGTACCAGTATTCTGTCAACGTTCAACACCAAGGCCATACAATACACCAATATATCTCTCCAATGACCCTTTAAAATAAAATTCCCTAAGCTTCCTGAACGTGCATGAAGTGAGAAGACTGTCAGAACCAGCCTGGTGGCCGGTCCCAACCCTCTTCACATCCAGCAGTTCAGCGAGTTTGCTAAGACCACCGTGGAGATTGTTGCAGAATTTTATGAGGTGCTTAATGTCATACAATGTGGGAAAGTATATTTTTATGAGGCTAAAAAATTCAGACTGGGTGTCTGGAAGACTTTTCCATGTGAGTAGCTTCAGAATGTACCCAAAGTCATATCCACTGTGGAAGGTAATCCACTGGACTTCTTCGTTCAGAACGACACCAGATGACATGAGAAGCTCGGCAAAGTGTTGGGCGTTAACACCACGCTCTCTGTTCTTCGCAAAGTCGATCCCGCTCTGGCGAAGGAGATCGATGGAATCGGCGGCATAAACATCGCTCTGGGCGTCGAACTCACGAAAGTTGAACTGCCACACACAGCCAACGTCGGTGTTACAGGTCGGAAGGTTTCCGCGCTCATCTGAGAAGGTGAGGCCGAGTTGGATCAGGTTCAACATGTCAACGTTAGCTTTAAGCGTGGCGTAGTGGGCGTCAGAAGTTGATTTGAAATTCCCCACGTTGCGACACACGATCCCGGGAAACTCCGTGTCCATGGCAACATACGGGAAGTCGTCTACAATCTCCCTGATAAGGGCAAACTCCATCTCCAGGTTTTCTTCCCACACCTCCCGGATCTGAACATTATCGTTGTTCGGCGTCACAGACATCTCTCAGACATGCGGTCTGCAGCCATCGATCGAATAAAAGTCCTTAGAAACAACACGAAACCCTAGACATAGACATCTGGAGGCAGCTAATCGCCATTGCAAAAAAAGTGTAAAAGAGAAGAGCGTATCTAACCTTCGGAAGATGATGCCGAGGAATGAAAGACGATTAGACGAGAGATCCGCGATTTTTCCTTTGAACTGCGGGAGTTTCGATTAGGGTTTCCGGAGGGAATTTTTTGGCTGGATGGGTGACCCATATAAGCAAATCGAATAATCTATTGGTCAAATGAGGCAACCTTTATGGGCCCCGCAACGAAGGCGGAGCCCTCCTGCTGTCCCATTTTGCCCCTTGCATAATCAGAAAATGTTACATGATATTTATTTATTGATTTATAAAATAAATAAACAAATGGCAGGAGCGGTGCGGATGGCCCGGATCTCGACTTAGACGGTACCTGATTTCCACGTACGGCAGCCTCAGCTTCTCCACTATAATAATGCCACGTAGTTCTATTACGTCTTAAAATAGAAAATACGGTGAGTTGGCTTCGCCTTTTTTTTTATTTATATATACACAAGTTGTGTTTTATAATTGAAATGTGCTCAACTCTTCTATTCAAATTCAATAGTTTTTAACTACAAAGATTATTGATCGATTATACTGCTTTCACTGTATCTAAACGAATGAAGATAAATTAGATATTAGTCAAAGTACATAGAAATTGTAATTGTAAGAATATGAGAAATGCTAGACTTTTTAATAATTAAATAAAAGTATATCACATCGATCACGTGATTAAATAATTTAAGTCTTTACCGATCCATTTTCAATCTTAGGAATCACTTTAAATTTATAAAATTAATTTTCTTTCTATGTCTCAATATTTCTGTCACACCATTAGTATTCGCATTTTTTAAGTCATTATCTTACCGTTCTTTACTGCATCATTTTCATATTTTAACCTTCACCATTTTCTCTGCTTTATTTTTTATATCAGCTCAAGGCCTCCGCTCAATATCAGTAGAGCGACAAATATCTCGTTGCCCAGCCCAACCCGCACGACAGCCACTTCATGCTTTGGAGATCCTCCTCTGTTCTCTAATATACATCACATCCTCAATGTGAAACTGAACAAACCCAAATATATGTTGTTGCGTTCACTATTTCTCTCGAATTTCATAACACATTGTTTAATCGGCTTCTTCGATGGTACCCTAATTTCTCCTCATGCAGCCCTCCTCGATGGTAACCTTAATCCATATCACATCAAATGGTTTGTCATCAATCAACTTATTCTCAATTGGATAATTGTGGCGACCAGGGATCGAAGTTCGAGAGTCTCTAAAGAATGATTCATACATTTGAAAATATGCATTTATGAAAATAAAGGAAATACAATACATAAATGTTCACATTTACATTCAGAGCCATACACATTTGAAATACACAGTTTAATATTTACAAAATAAATTTAACATCTTTACTTCCTCACATCTCTATTTCTTTTTTTTTCTTTTACTTGGCAGATCTTCAAAGCTTTTATTTTTCAAAACCTAAAAAATTCAGTTACCAGTCAAATAGGAGTACGCAAATCGTTCTTATAAGAATAATTTTAGCATCTTATAATAGGCATAAATCAAATATGGAACTGAAAGAAATATATATGAAAAGAAAGCAATGTTCTCAATTTTAAATATTGTCCTGCATATTAGTTTTGAAACTCATCATATATGAAAAGCATAAATTTTATCAAAAATATTTGTAACAATAAGTCGAGTCCGTAGACTCCTGAGCCCAAATGGGTAAACTCATAGGCATAACCTGTAGGAAGCTTATCTCTCTACCCGTCGGTAGCTTACTCAAAATAGGAACTGATGATGTGTTTTTCCTCTGGATTTGTCTACTTCCTAAAAGGGCTAAATCCCTCCGTATAACTCCCAGGGACTGCCAGCAGGCCCAATCTGTACAGATTCTCAATATTACGTTCCACCCTCCAAAGACAAACACCACAATAATATATATCATATTTCATCTTTTTGTTACATGCTATTTGATATCATTCTTTTACAGGTTTAATAGTAGTAAGCATTTTTGTAATAAATAGTGCTCAAATGAAAATAGCTCAAAATTAGAATACTGAAATGAAACTTATAAGTAAATTTGCGTACCTGATTGTTTTGATTCAATTTCAATCAATTCAATTTCTTTAAGCTGACAAAAATAATTTTAATTCATTAATTTAATATTTCATGATTCGTAATATTAGGTTTTTCAGATATTGATATTTGGATTATCTAATTGATTATCTTATGACTAATACTTTCAAATGAATTGAATACTTACAATCCTAGATATGAAACTCTAGATATTTTATAAGTGTTTAATATGTGAAAACATTTATATTTCCCATAAAATTTCTAAGTCCTAAAATTCGTAAAAATTTCGGCAGAGTCTCCTTTGTTTTTGTTCAAATAAACAATTTTACATAATCAAAGTATAAGTCAATCTATTAACTATTTTCATTTCCAAAATAAAGTTCAATCCTTTTTATAGGATTGCTCATTTCTAATTATAAAATATAGTTCATTTCCAGTTCTAAAATAGAGTTCAATTCTTTTTATAGGATTGCTCATTTCCAGTTCTATAATAGAGTTTAAATATATATAAAACTAAACAAAATAGTTTATACATCCTATATTAAATATCTAAAAAGATATAGAAAGCAATTTTATAAGGGCAGCATTATTTGATTTATTGTACATAAGGCAATATCATTTAATTCAGTATTTTATTCTTTTTATTTTAACTTATAGCTCATCCTGTAAAGAACAATAGTATTAAAGTTAGCATTTATAAGGATATTAATATATAATTCAGCAATTACAAAATACAACATTAAGGATCTATAGCATGCATTTAGAAACTCATGGATACTAATATGAAATTCAGTAATTACAAAAAAATACAGTAGTAAGAATTTATAACATGAATTCTAATGAAAGAAAGTCATAATTTTTCCTTCTTATAAAAAGAAGATGGCAGCATTTGTTTATATATAAGTTCAAAGGTAGCATTTGTGCCTTACAAAATGAATGACAACATTTAATCACAATTGAACTTGATGGAAGCATTTGATCACATTTCATGAACTAGTAGCATTTGATCACTTGATTAAACTAATAGCATTGGATCACTTAAGATATCATTGATCTCTTTAGCATTTAATTCATTGAGGTAAGTAACGGCATTCAATTATTTGACTTTATATATAAAAATGACAGCATATGATTTTGCACATGATAGATAAAAACATTTAAATCACTTAAAACTAACTAACAACATTTGATCATTTTAATATAACTAACAGCACTTAGAGTACAGCAAGGTCAATCTACAGATGTAAAATTTTACGTCATTTATCTCAGTGTTTAACATTAAAGCATAGTATTTGACTCATAACAACAATTTGATTTATAACATATATTGCAGCAATTTGAATCTTTTAAAATAAAGGTAACCATTTGATTCATTAAAAGATATGGCGGCATTTTATTTTATAGATTAACTAGTAGCAATTGACCCACATAATTCAGTTGACAGCATTTAATCTCAAATGATAAATGGCAGCAGTTGTAAGGAGCATTATTTGATTCACTGAGATAACAACGATGGCAGTAATTGAATGACAATATTTGAATCTTAAATAATACATGATGGCATATGATGTTAATAACAACAACTACATCATTTATTCTCATTTAATCAATTAGTAGCATTTGATTCTGAATATAGATGGCAGCTTTGAATTTTATATGACATATAGCAGCATTTGATTTTACAAACTACATTGTAGCATTTGTGATTTATCACATATCCAGCATGTATCAACCATTCAAATTGAAATCTGCTATCTTTGAACTAAATGTTTTTAATAAAAACTGAAATTTAGTCATGGATCTAAGTACAATAAATCAAACTTTTATTGGCATCCTACCGTACCCAAGTTACTAAAAGAAAATAGAAGAACAATTTGTGTATATACGAAGATATGCAAAAATTAATGGGATGACTTCCAAATCAGTCTCAGTGTGTTTAACTTAACTTTTAATTTCTTATGCGATAATAATAAGAATGTAAGAAATAAAAGAAATGCAGATTAATAACAAAGTAATGTACTTGCTTTAAACATAAAGAGACTTTGGCAACTCTAACGGTGAGTTCAAATAAATGGAATTGGAATTTCTAATTCTTAAGAAAAATCTATTAATTTAAAAGGTTATATAAGTGAAATAGATAATTTATTATCTCAAATTAGATAGATGACAATCTACTTAGTAGTAAAACAAAAACTACATTATAATTAAGAAGGTTAAATCATAATGAGATTGAACAGTATTTCCTAACTCAGATATGATGGCGTTGGAAGAAGATTTACCAAACCTTCAAGTAAAAATATGGATTGCATTATCAAAAATGAATGGTAAGCACAGATGAAATAGCACAAATGGAAATGCATAATAATCATTATAAAATAATAAAACTGCAACATACTATTTTTCACTGTTTTAAGAATTTGATTCAACAATTCTAATGAAGTAAAAAAAATGGAAGCAGACATGTAAACCTTAAGGAGATTTATTCATATTAAACATCTCTCAATTTAGGAAAATACATAAATTATGAAGTGAGAAAATTTGTAATATCATTTGTTAAATTGAATAAGACAAACTCTTCCTTAATCAATTTCATCATTAATCCCTTGCTTAAATTTGATTGGAAGAAGGGAGGTTTAATAAGAAATTTCTCAATTTGATGTAATCATTATTGTCATCTTAACTTCTTAAATGAAACACTTTCCATATACTGGAAGGTAAGGAAAAATTTGAATATTCAAGTTTCCGACAAATATAACTTTGTTGATATTTATTACATTTGACTATTAAAAAGAAATATTAATGCAAAATGAGAGTCTGCATGTGTTCAACATTCATTCCAGAATACTTTGCAAGTAATAAGTCTCAATGATTTGATAAAAAAAAAAACGAATCAAATTTATCTATGGCAGATTTATTAACTGTCGAAAACATATGGAGATTCAAATGGCCAAATTATCTTTTCTTTTTAAGTTATGAACCAACAACAAAAATTGTAAGATCAATTCATAAATTTGAATAATACAGAATACATCACTTCTAGTTGCATAATAACTCTTTGCCTTTAGAATCACAAGTAATGTTTATAGCTTAATGGAAAAGGAAAAGATGAGCATAAACAAGTAAAGAGTAATAATAGAAAAGAGAAAATGCCATTGACATCTTCCTCTTTCTCAATCGGGCTCTTATGAGCTCGATCAGCTCAAACGAATTTTTGATTTTATAACTTGGCATAATCAAGTAAAAGCCCTAAGTAAATTTCTGAACTATAATGATTTGGAATCGTATACGGAATTTCTATGCTTGATTCGAAGATTTCCATTAATCGAATATAATAAAAAAAAGAAAAGCTTTTGCAAGATCTGAGATTCAAGGAAAATATTAGGTGAAGATGGAGGTAGTACCTGAAGTTTCTAACAGAGGTTCAGGAGACGCCGGTATCTCAGCTCCTTGCCAAGGGGAAGATGCGATCGAGCTCTCGGCTTGGAAGGAGGCTCGGCGAGAGGAGGTTTGGCGAGATGGAGAGGTTTCAGCAAGTGAAGGGGTTCGTCGAGTGGAGGGATCGGCGAGGGGAGACTTGGCTTGGCTTGCTAGGGTATTGCTCTTTTCCAGCTGTCCCTCCTCGTGATGCCGCCTCCCTAATAAAGAGTAGTGGCCGAAGGATATGGATGGAGTTGGAGCTGATCGCCTCGGCTCGACAGCTGGAGGGATGGAGCGACGAGCAGATGTCGGGTGAAGGGGATCGGCTTACGTAGGAGAAGGGAGGAATTTCAGCTGAGGAGAGGAATTAGAGAATTTAGGTTAAGAAAATAATGATGAATTAGGTTAGATGAGATATATAAGTAAATATGTGGTCTTAAACAGTCGTTCGATCAAAAATAAACGGCTGGAATTTCGGAACCAAGATCTGAAGTCATTTGAACTTCAAAAATTACAAATTTGGTACCGAAACGACCGTCTCGATGAGACAAACGTAAGTATTTAAAAATTATTAAATTTGGACAAATGTTTTATTTTATATTGATTTTTAAGTAAAAATCTTAGAAAATTAATTATGATAAATCGGAAACTCGAAAATTAATGAAACTTAAAACATAGCATCCTCATATGATGCTTAACTTAGATATATAAAAAATTTTAAATTTTAATTTATATTTTATATATTATTAGCCTTTAAAGTTTAAATTTCATGAATTTATTTAAGACAATCTGGGATCCCAAACGCGCTCAAAATTTTGCAATAGGATCCTTTCAATTGACATTATAAAAGGATATTTTTATTATATTTTTATTTGACTTAAATTGGAATCCTAATTTGACGAAAATTTCTGAGTGATCGAAAAATATCCGGGAAAATTAACGACTTCCAAATATTCTCAGAATAACGCTCTTAGCTATTTTGGAGTTATTGAGTTCAATGACAGACTCCGTTTTTGATTCTGAGGTCTAAATCATTTAAATATTAATAAATAACTTTGAAAAGAATTTCTAGCATTTTACAATAATATTTACTCTTACCGGTACTCGCACAAGTCCTAAATAATGACCGCACGCGACATTTGGAATGCACTTTTGGCAATCTACGTCTCGACTTCCAATGTTTGCCTTCAAAGACTTGAGTAACAAATGCACATTGTAAAAAAAAGGAACTATGCCTATGTTTGATTTACAATTGCAGTTAAATAACACACGCATCAGTTAACAATTTTTTATTCTCCTCCTTAGGTCACCAAATTGTTCTATGTATTCTGACAGCCCTTAGATCATACTATTAAGTGATTGCAACTAATACAACTACCATATTGGAACCTCTTTTGTTGACGAGTTTGTTGTATATAATTCAATCATGAAATTTTGCATATAAATACTAAAATTAATTATTAAATAAGTAGACAAACATATTTTAGATTTTGTTAATAAAATGTTAATAATTTTCATGAGATTATTTATTTATAATGATTATTAAACAAATAACTTTTGAAAATTTAAATAAAACAAAATACTATGTAAAAAATTTTAAGAAAATAACAATTTTTGATTCAAAACATTTTTCTCCCTTAACACATTTGAGATATTTTAAATCAACATATTATCTAAAGTTTTCTTAAGAATCGTAATTATATTAAATAATAACAATATTCGTATATATTTAATGAATACTCATAATGTTAAGAAAACAATCAAAATAAATTATGATAATTTGGCAGTTATATATATAAAAATATATAATTGATTGAATATTATTTTAGGGCCAATAAATTAAAAAAAAATTCTATTGTGACTTGAAAAATTTATTAAATAAAATTAGATAGTATTTTAATACATATTTTAAGAAAAATATTTTTATTACTTTAATATAAATAAATAAAATTAATAAAATAATATTCAAATCATATTTCATAGATTTTTGAGTCGCACTTATCATTGCTCTTTTTTATATTTAATTTCTCCAATCCGAACTCCCTCATTCTGTCTTCCTCCATCTGCTCCGATGCCCTAGATTGGCGATGACGAAGCGTGGCTTTCCTGGCAATTTATCTCTCCAGTGGCTTCCCACCTCCTTCGAAATGACACAAATGCCTATCCTTCTATAACAGCCTCCTAATGCATTAGTTAATTAAGCTTTTTAAAGAGAGTAATTAAACTTTTTAAAGAGAGTAATTAAGCTTTTTAAAGAGAGTAATATAATCAAACTTAAGTTAAATCCATCGGTTAATTTAATTCCCGCGTACGCTCCACTTCGCACGATCGCGGCTGCCAGAGAAGGACCGTCCGGTTCTCCAGCTGGCCTCCCCGTGGCTTTATTCCCCCTCTATTCCTTTCCTAAGGGACTTTTGGGCATTTGCTGAAAATTTTTAGAGCTGCTGTGTCCGAAGCGCTTGCGGGAGCTCCTTCGTAGGGTTGCGACTCCTTTCGAGGCGATTGACACGTGCGGGTGAGAAGGAGTAAGAAGAAGCTTTGCGTACCTTAAGCCTCCGTCGACGAGCTGTTCTGTGCGGGATCTTCAGGTACTTCCGTCTTCATCTCCTTTCCTTTTTACGCACATATCGATCTTTCCCTTCCGGCAAATTTAGGGTAATGTCCTCTTCATTTCATCAAGTCCGTCTTCTAACTTGGGAAGATAGCTTCGGCGAGTCTCACTCGCCGGCATGCGGGCCGTCCCCAGGATCGAGTCCTTTTTTCCTCTTTTCTGTCGGCAGCTTTCCTCTGTCGGCACTCCCTTCTATCGATATCCTTCTTCACCTCTTCCGGTCGGCATTTTTGCCGAACTGCGAAGGAGATGACTAAATAGTCATCCGCTCCATCCGCTCGTCCGTCTCTTAAATGGGACGACTCGCGTCCCTTGCGATTTACGGGACGGGCAGCTGCGATTTCTTTTTATGCTGGGCAGTGGATGATGCGATTTTTATGCTTAATGAGACATCAAAAATTTTAATAATGAAATAATTAAACTAGTAATTAAGAGAATTTAATTTTTGCAATTATCATTTATAAACCTTTATATCCCAATTAATTTTGCTTTCTAAATAAATGTTGTGTATTATTAAATATTGAATCAGACCTAATTTAATAATTTATTTATGCTATTTGTTAATGTGTAAATAAATCAATTTCTTAATATTTACATTAATCATAACTTTAAAAGTACAACTCCAAATAATACAAATTTATATATTATTTTGATCATAAAATTTTGAGGATCAATAATATGAAATTTAATTTCAGTTTTGATAAATATTTTAATGAGTCAATATTTAGGATTAATTAATAAATTTTAAAATTAATAATAATCTTTCTTGTGACCTAATTTGATCAATTGATTTCCAAATCAAAAGATCAAATAGTCCATTTGACTCACAAAAATGTGAGGATCAATAATATGAAATAAAATCCATCATTTGAAACCTAATTTTCTTAATCACCTTTTAACCTAATTAGGAGTCATTAAAACCCTAATTTTCCAATGTTGTCCAAAATTGACAAACTTAGTGTCAATCTTCTCCTTGTGAAATAAGAATTTTATTTAATTATAAAAGAGTTCAATTAGACAACAAAATTATGATAATAGGTTTTTGACTCTCACTTAGTGTTATTGTGATTAACCTAAATTTCTATGTAGCTTACTATAAGTCTTATAAACCCTATGATAGCTAATTTGTCACATTTATTATCTCCTTTGGCACTTAGATAATATTTTTATGAGCTTAGTTCTCAATTCCCTAGTTATACGAATTAATTGCCAAGTGCTTAATTCACTTTTCAACCCTAAGATAGAAACCATAGGATTTGAATTATAATTGATCTATAGTTGGATCCTAAGTCTATTAGTTGAAATCATTAAGAATAAATAGTCTTAATGAATTAATAATTGTAGATTTGTTAACCAACTAGATCTAGTTTTAGTGATTAGTTCAATACTTAGCTTATTCATCATAATCCCTAAAACATAATTTATTAAATTAAGATATAGTAATAGGTATCCTTAACTTACTTAGATTAGTTTAGGAAGCCTATTAAATTCTTTAAACATTCATTAATAGTAAACATAGAACTTGTAGTTCTTAAGTCTAGTAAGTACTTATCCTAAACTTTGAAATTACTTGTAACTTAGCTAGATTAATATGTTTGATTAGAACATTCAAACTATAACCTAGCTAGAAAACCATAATGATTAGTAGTAGAATTTCACTAATTTCAAATTTCTTAAGTTAGATCTTATGGTTTAGGAAGAGGTTAAGAGTTAGTCTATAACAATAATCTTTATATTTACAAATTATTTTGTCACATCATATTAAATGAATTGAATCTATTAATTTTCAAAATCCTAATTACTATTATATTACAATTAACTTGAGATCAATATCTCAAAGTTAATTGGGAGCTCAATTAGCTCCAATCATTAAGTAGATCATTAAAATTAGATAACTTTGGATATCACTTAGTTGCAAATATTGAATTTCCCTTGTTGGCTTGCTTAGCTTTGAGCCTTATTCATTGAATTATTCATAAAAAATATTGTGCATGAACAAAACTTTCACCTAAAATTATTAGGGGTTCTATATGGTGGACCAGTCTAGGGCAGACTGAAATAGAGTAATAAGGAGACATCGCATTCTTAGAGGGAGAATGTGAGTATTTTAGGTATGGACCCCGTTTTCCTTAGATGTTAAACAGACGTGCTTAACTCCTTATCTTATTCTGAATATGCCCACAAAATGAGTACAGATTAAAATAACTTCAATTAATAAACATGTGAGATCTTCAATCTTATAGATTGTTAAGATTTACCATAGCTTTTAGCTATACTACTTTACATAGTCCTAGGCTATGTGTATCTTAGATTTAAATCTAAGATTATTCCTTTAATTTCTTCACTATGCATTTTTTATGATTTAGGACTGTACTTTACTTGTTTACAGTTTATTTAGATTACAGTGAATATTGTATAACTCCAATTAAATGCTTCACTGTTTATTTTTCCATACTAAGCATAAGTTCATTTGAACATATCATGCTTTATTTAATTTAATTTCATATGCACACTAGTTCATTCTAGCCTATTTAGGATGCTTCACCCTTGTATTGATTGTAGGCTAAGATGTTTGATTAAGTGAGCAATTTTACCTCACTTGTTTTTCCTTCCCTTATTTGTATACTTATCATATTGCACATATGCTTGTGCTTGCATTGTAACTAGAACTGTGATATCCAATTATAACAATAGCATGTTTAGCCAATCTTAAATTGTGCATAGACTGTTTAGTCTAACCAGATTTTCTATTTCTTGGCTTTGCCCTATCACATTTAAATGTCAAAATATGATAGATCAGGTGCACTTAGATGCTAGTGGAGCTGGACCAAGCGCTAAAAACTAAAATTGCTTCCACCTATCATATATTATAAATTATAGCTTGTTAAGAATTCCAAGTGAGCTGTAAATTTTCTTTTCTTATTCAGTTTACTGTTGTTTTGTAATAATGTCATTTACTTTAATTTACCATACTTGTTAGAGCTTAGACTATACTTAAATGCTTGTGATGAATGAATGGATGAGTAAATGAAAGGATGAATAGGAATTAAATGTATAAAATTTGTGTATTAATTAAGTCTTTGCATATCTTCCTATGAATATTTAATGTCTTAATGAAATAAACCATAGTTTAGACAATTGTTACACATGTACTTCTCTCCCTTCTTCTTTTAGAATTGGAAATGAGCAATCCCATAAAAAGGATTGAACTCTATATTAGAATTGGAGTTAAAATGGATTGAATGTATGAAAGATTAGGATGTCTTTTCTTTTAAATTATAACTCCATTGGAATGGGAGTATTGCATGTACTTCTGCGGGTGTTTTTTTAACCATTTACAAAGGAGACTCTGCCAAAATTTTTAAGAAAATTTAGACTTAGAATAATTGGGGACAAATTATAAACCCATAAGTCACATGTTAATTTCCCCATAAATAATTAGAATCCTATGTCTAAGATTAAATGTAAGTAGTTTATTTGTTTTATATTACAATTGCATGTACTCATGTCTTCTTTCATAAATAGCATGTTCAATTCTACCATCTTTCATTCTTAAAAATCCAGTTGTTGCATCTTTATTTACAAACTTCTAAATACCATTCATAACTTCCCTTCCATCTTAACTTAAGTCCCTCTTCTAAATCCTTGGCCAAACACAATACTTGATGATTTGGATTAGCTTTCTTCTAATCTAGTATTAGGTATTGTGGTGACGTATCAATATTGAGTTAAGTGATTTTCAATATTGGGGTCGTCACACCTTCTCTCTTAAAGAACCAGTTGTTCTCCTTCTGCACACTTCTCAAGTTCCTCTCTTCGTTTCTAGTATCGTCGAACACATAGAAAGCCATCGACATCGAAATGAGGCAATGGAGCCATTATTTATTAATCCTTTCTTCTATAGAAATATCGGCATCCATTGCCGATTGACATAGCTAGTAGTAGCCGATATTGCCCTGTAGCTGTGACGCCACTATCATCGCTACATTTAGCACTGATTGGGAACAGCTGCTGGATTTGAACCTGAATGGCGTCACTCCTTTTCTGATTACTCAACAGTCAGTTCATAGTCAGAGGTGTTTCTCATTCCTTTTTTAATGATTCAGTTCTCTTTATCGTTATTTATTACTTTGGTTGTAGTTATCAAAATAATCCCTTGTCTTAGCTAATAATCTTGTATAGCACTTGATTAATCAGCGGACTATTTTTTTTGTAGTGTTTTAGAGATTATGGTTCATTCTTTTTGTTATATTGCAATGTTATGGAGTATCTAGAATGACATAAACGTCTATTAGTAACCACTATTCTATTGCTGCAATGGTGAACAAACGGATATATGAGAAAAGTAATTCTTGTTGAAACAGAGTAGCATCAAACAGTAAGTATTGAACAATTTTATCCTTCCAATAAATGTATCCGAAAGTTTAGATAAATAACCCATGAGGACCGGCCAAATAAAGCAAACCGTATAAAAGCCTAGCAGGTCTACTAGAATAGCATCTACTGCTTTTCAAAATTATTATGGATGCCCTCCGGTCACTTTAAGCCTACTAGGTCAGGTACTTTTGTATATAGATGACAGTCATATATTTAGTCAAGCTTACTTGGCAAGTTTAAGCATTATAAATTTTGCTTGTGCCAACTTATTTTTTTGCTCTAGCTTCAATGAATCTATTTAAAATAAGTATTGTGTTCTTGACAGTTGTCTGTAATAGAAAATAATATACTAATATAATGGGGGCGTTGATTGTCTTTTCTTCATATTAACTATATTTGTTAAGAGTGAGAACACATAAGAAAATAATAAACCCAAAAAAAGAGCAAACACATAACCACAAACACAATAATTTATGTGGTTTGGTGTAACATATCTATGTTCACGAGGAGAGGAGGAATGAAGAATTTCACTATATGAAGAAAAGCAATTATAATAAAATTTTTAAACACAAGAGCTCAACCACATCTTGAGATGAACCTAACAATTCCTATTTATAATGGTTTTACCTATTCATCAATTACAAATTGATCACAATCATACATCCATAAATTATCATAGGTCACGATTTGTTCATCATAACTTTCCATCGGTTATAAAAAGAACCATTACACCTCTCAAGCTCAGCGTCCATTATGAAACATCGGATTAGCTCTACTTGGTGTCAGGTTCTTCTCTTTTTTCGATTTGATTAAAAAAAATGCATTATATGAGAGAGATGAATCTAACATGCTTTTAAGCATAGCAGTTGCACCCATAATGATTGCTGACATATCCTCCCCTCAAAGGAATCAAGCCACACGTAGTTCACCAAAATTATAAACTTTAATCAAAGCTTCTCCATGTTCATTATGCTCTTACAATGGGCAACTTATGAACTGTGATTACTTTGGTAAGCATGTCTATCAGGTTATTTTTTGTATCAATCTTCTTCAGTAAGATTTCACCACTTTTAATGGTATCTTGAACAAAATGGTGTCGCACATCTATGTGTTTTGTGCAAGTATAACCCCTCATCAATAGCTTCCTTAATTGCTCCAGTGATCGTCATGTATTCAACTTCTGTTGTAGATAGGGCAACCATAGATTATAGTGTAGATCTCTACCCAATAAGACCTCTACAGAGTGCACACATATTATGTTGTTGATTGTTTATGGTTCAAATCACCAGTATAGTCGGAATCTATATATCCAACACACAAATTAACTATAAACGACTTTTTCTGGAACAACAAGCCAATACCAGCTGTACTCTTCAAATATTGGAATATACCAATCACTGCCTTCCAGTGACTCTTCTCCGAATTATGCTTGAACTTGCTTACAATTTCAACTGCTAGTGCTAAATACAAACCATGACATACATAAGGCTTTCCACTACACTTTGCATAAGGAATTGTGTGCATCTCATCTCATTATAAATTTATCTTTAGACATTTATCAACAAATAAGTACATATGAGGTGCTAAAGGTATGCTCACAAACTTTGTAAAGTCGTTAGCTCTAAAACCTTTTCAACTCATTCTCCAAATATCCTTTCTGGGTAAGCCAAATCTTACCCGCATCTCTGTCTCTATAGATCTCCATCCCAAGTATATTCTTTGCCTCCCATAACTTCTTCATCTCAAAATATTTTGATAACTTATCATTCATGTGATCCATCTTAGACTAATCGGATGTAGCAACCAACATGTCATTGACATAAAGAAGTCAATAAATAAAGTTACATTGGGGCAATTTCATGAACACAATGATTTTATTGGCTACACGTATACTCCTCTCTGCGTATAATTGACCAAATTTCTTATACCACTGTCTTGGTGATTGATTCAAGCCATATAAGACCTTGTTCAATTTGCAATCCAAGCCCTTTTGACATGCTTCTATATACTACCCTGGGGTTGCATCATAAAAATCTCTTCCTTCAGTTTTTTGTGTAAGAACGTCGTTTTCACATCAAGTTGCTCCAATAACAAACCAAATTATGTTACTAAAGCTAGAAGTACACAGATCGATGAGTGTTTCACAACTAGGGAAAATGCCTTATCATAGTGAACACCTTTCTTTTGAGCAAAGCTCTCGCCACCAATCTAACTTTGTAGCGCACATCAACTCCAAGAGATCCTTTGTTCTTCGTAAATACCCATTTGCACCAAATGCTCTTCCTTCATAGAGAAAGCTTTCCCAACCATCCATGGCTTATTTACACAAATCTTTCTCTGGACTCGTCATAGCTTTCTTGTGCTGAGAAGGAACCTCATTCTTTGATGCTAACAATGCATACATGATGTGGTCCTTTAGCCAAGTCGTCTTTGGGGCTGTTTGACATCGATTCTATTCCTTTAACTGACTAACAGTGTCTTCAACATCTTCCTCATCATCAATGTGATCTTTAATGGCACGAATATCAATTTTCTTTGTATCATAATGAGAAGAACCTTGTGAAACAAATGGGGTGGCATCAAACTCCACTCTTTGCTTGTCCATAGAAATTGCTGTAGTATCCTCCATATGATGCAAACTTTTTTATTTGATGCCCTTGTTAGAAAAATTGAGTACACAAAATTTTCTCATGTTAAATGGGAAGAGGAAGATCAAGAAAGACATAAGAAGAAATTATTAGAAAAGTTTTTCTCTATTTGAAACTTGGGAGGGGCTTCTATTTGATCATGAACAATGGAAACAAAAGATTAATGTAACAGACTTCACCTAGTGGACTAAGGCTTAGTGCTGTTCTTGTATGTACTTATACCTATCTTGAGTGATATAGCCTAAAAAATGACATCAAAAGTGACATCCCTGCTAATAATAATATTTCTATTAACCAGATTATATTATTTGTAGCTCTTGAACCATTGTTGAAAATCGATGAAGATTACCTTTCGTGCCCATGGCTTTAACTTATTTTTCCTCACATGATTATAAGTCGAGCACCCAAATATCTTCAATTGATTATTATCCGAGCAGGACATCCAGACCACAATTCAACTAAAGTCTTCTTCTTGATTGCAGCGGAGGCCAAACAATTCACTAAGTAGCATGCATAGTCTAAGGCCTCTGCCCAGTAGACTTTCTCCAACTCAGCACTGGACAACTAAAGTTCAATTCATCTGCTCTACTGCCACATTTTACTATGGTGACAGTGAAGTGATGTTCTATCCCTGAACTCTGAAACTCATGTAAGAAAAAGTCAGAAGTGTACTCTTCGGCATTATCAGATCGGGTATTCTCAATTCGCTTCCCACACTGATTTTCCACCCACTTTTTTCCAATTCATGAAAATCTCCAACATGCTGCTTTTGTTCTTCATGGTCTACACCTACACATATCTGTACAAATCATCAATAAAAGAGAAAATATCTTTGACCACTGACTGATGCATTTTTCATTGGTTACCATACATATGTGTGTACATAATACAGTATATCTTTGGTGTTGTTGAGGTCAACACCAAACGATACACATGTTTTCTTTCTAAATATACAATATTCACAGAACTTTAATTTGCAAGAATTTATATCTCTAATGTGTCATTCACTCTCCAGGCTTTTAGAGAAGATTCTCCAGCATGCGCCCATCTGGTATGCCACAAAATCTTGGCATCATTTGAGTTCTCAATGATCGCAGCTGAGCCAGACATCGTACTCCCTTGAAGATAGTAGAGATTTTGTTGCCGAACTTTGCACAAATAAGTTATTGCTCCCTTAATGATCTTCATAATTCCATTATTAATCACCACCCTGTAGCCTTTAGCTTCCAAGGCCCGAATAGACAATGAATTCTTCTTGATCTCTGGAACATGGCTGACTTCCTTTAGTTCTTAAATAGCCCCATTATGTGTCTGATCAACACACTTCTAATACCAACAATGTCATTTCCCATGATGATAGCTTCACTATCTGTCTCCATTTAAGAACAAAACTAGTCTTTATGTGGGCAAATGCGGTACATCGCACATGTATCCATAATCAAATTGGAACTTCTGCTAGCAATTGAGTTTAAAAGACTTCAATCGCCTCTTCATATTTCAAGATCTCATTCCCATGAATGAGTGTCAAGGTGAAGTTCTCAAACTCATCTGACATTGAGTTTAAAAGAAGAATTGCTTGTCTTCATCCTCCCAAGTTTTGTCAAGATTTAATAAATCTGTCAATAGCTTTGTGAACTCATTGAGGTGTTCATCAATCAAAATACCTCGTCACCTTTGAAACCAATACAATCTTCGGTTAAGATGGAGATGATTCTCCACGCTCTTCGCCGAATACTTGCTCTCGAGGAATTTTCATAAATTTCACGTAGACATTTTCATCATCACCGCATACTTGATGCTTTGGGTAAGGCAATTATGGATCAAGACCACACGCACTGCGACTCATCTTGATCCATTCCCTTTTTGTTAACTCTGTTGATTTTTCATTCTCATCAAGAACGTCTTCCAAATTTAATGTGCAAAGTGCATCAATGACTTTGCACCTCCACATGTCGAAATTGTTCTTGCCATCAAACTTAGCATCGATTTTCACCGCGTCACGACTTGTTGGAGGGTTCTCTCCACCACCGTCAATGATGAAGAACACGAACCTTCTTCTACTCTGTCTCTCATGGCTTCTCTTGCTCTTCAACACAACCTTGAACCTCGCTATGATATCACTGGTTAGGATCGAGACCGTGAAAGGAAACAATAAACTCACAAAATAAAAATAAACACACAATCACAAACACAATAATTTACGTGATTTGGTGTATAACATTTACATCCATGGAGAGGAGATGAGAGATTCACTATATAAGAAAAAAAGATTACAATAAGGTTTTTAAACCCAAGAGCCCAAGCACACCTTGAGATGAGCCCAATCATTTATATTTATATTGGTTTTGCCCTTCTTTCGGTTACAAATTAAATTTATATTATGACTAATTTTCTGACGGTTACAAATTGGCCAATATTATGCTTCATAAATTTGCATAGATTACGATTTGACCTTCATAATTTTCTGTTAGTTACAAAAAGAATCATTGCGCCTCCTTATTTCAGCGTCGGTTACGAAACGCCAGATTAGCGCCACTTGGCGTTGGGTTCTTCTCTCCTTCCAATTTGATTAAAAAATATTCAATAGGTTTGTTGCTAGTTCCTAAGAAAATCTCTATTGCTTCCTTTCTCTTCTGAATCAAATTGCTAGTTGAACTATTGATTGGGTCATCATTTGCTATTCTTTTCTAGCAAGTTTCCACTTCTTATATCTTCAGCTGGAACTATTTAACATTCTGATTTCGTTCTTTACATGTGCTAGAGACTATTATCAAGAAAAACAATAATTGTTGTTCTCACTACCTCTTTCACATCTCATCTGCAAAAAATCTTACTCAACTTTCATGGAGTTCTGCTACTTGTAACACTTTTTTTCTAATTGAGTGGTGAAAACTAAGAATATATCCCTCAATCTGGGTGTTAATGTTGCTGTCCATGAGACTACCGGCTCAGTTGTTTCAGGTAGAAACTAAAAGGCCCATTTTTTGGAAAAGTTAGCGTCAGTAATGGCTCTTTCATCTCCTCACACCCAGTGTTCTTGGAACGATGGATCTTCATCCTTTTAGGATACTGAAAATGAGTTACTCAGTTTAAACTCCTTTAGTTCATTAGCATTTATTCATTTGGTTCAAAGAAACTATATTGAATTTTGCTTTGATCTTATGAAAATTCATTATATATGGTTTAAAAATGGTTGATTGTCATGGTATTTCTTGTGATCAATTCTGTAAGCTATGCTATGCTGAAATAGAGCCGCAAGCCTTTTGTCTTTCCTTGTAGGTATTCCTTCGATCCAATGAGATTAGTATGCAATTGTTGGAATTTCTTTCTTATGAGCCCCACTTTCTTGCAAGCGTTGGGACAATTCAATGCATATGCCAATAAATGAACTAGATGATTGTTCCTCCTTCTAAACATCAATGTTCATAATATTTAAGAATTCCATATGTTGTCCCATGATGCTCTCTAGAAAAATTATAATGTAGCTCGAGCTTTCCATCGATCATTGCGGATCGCTGCTGCTTCATTCTCCCAGTCGGAGGAGCTTGTTATCCCTGGAGGTTGGGTGGTTTCGCTAGTTAGCGCTCTCTGTTTTGCATAGTTTCCTCTGTTTTATGCGTTCCTTTATTTTTTGTTATTGGATGGGATTGTGTTTAATTTTAGTTGAACCGGAGATAACATTTTTTATAAACATTTCTTTTTAGATGTTGACTAGAATTGATGCTATCAGTTCATTTGGAGATACTTTTGAAAAATTATTCTTGGATGTAACAGTTCAGTTCATTGTAATTGCCCCATGTGCAACCGAGTTTGCCAGCTACTGCTAGTGGGGATATCTGTTTTTGCTTTGTTTTTCACTGAGTTTGTAATCATGAATCTATTACACTAGCTTTGTTTTAATTCCCTTTTGATTGTTGAGTGATCCCTTCCTCTCTTTTATTCAGTTAGGCAAATCTCTCAACATTCTTAAGGGAAAAACAATCATGCCCAAGCTTTTTTAAATATGTAGTCAAATGTCACTGTCGAATGGTTTATTACTTATTATTTTAGCTCATATGATCTCTTCGATTTTCAATCAGTACAGGTTAATTGAATTAGAATGCCAAATAATAAAAATTTGATTCTTGTTATAACGTTTATTCCAAATAATCGCAGAAAAACAGTATAGAATATGAAGAAAATTTTGGGCTTTTTGGGTCAATTTTTGTCGTTTCGTACATTTATTCATTATCATTACCCACTGCCAGCTAAATCGAGGGAAGTGCCGCAGTAATTTAGCATGTTATATGAACAGAGATGTGCATCCCATCATACTTTTTGGAAGAAAGACGTGTGCGATATTACCCTTTTTTTTTTTTTTAGTTTTTGAATATAAATTTTATAAAAAATATATATATTTTTATGAAATTTATATTCAAAAATTAAAAAAAAAAATTCTATTAATCCTAAATATTTTTTATTTATTCATATTTTTTTTTTGTATAAACATAGCATTTTCTTTTTTTTTTTTAATATCGGATACAAGTTTAGCTTCAAAGAGAATAAATGACACCGATGTTATAAGTACGAGAGGTTAAAATATTGAATCATTCGTGATAATAATGTAATCAATTTTAAATTAATTAAATAATACTCCAAAACTATAATCTCTATTTTATTTTCTAATTTTGCATTTAGCTGTTTTTGTTTCTTTATTTCTTTCTTTTTCTTTCTTTATTACAATTTAATTTCCTTGAAAATCTGAATTTTTGTTACTAGGCCTTTGGGCTATCAATTAGTTGGGCCGTTGGCCCATAAAGTTGGCCAATAAAATCGGTCTGCTTTTATGATTTGTCAATTGAACCACAAAATTGGCCATTTTTATTTCGGTTTGATAAAATGCTCTTAAACCGGTATTTAATAATCATAAATCTGGCTGGTTCGCGGTTAAGCCGGTTGAATTGGCCGGTCCAATTCAATTTTAGCCCAAACATATGTATTTCCAAAAGAAATAATATTTGAGTTTGTTATGTTTAATTCATAGTTAATTGTGCCATTCTACCTTTGTTTTGCCTCAACTAGTTTGATTGGAGCATAGATGATTCTATCATTACAATTAGAGTAGAGGAAACCATGAGTTAAATTACTTCTAATAATAAGTCTTGGAAACCTCCCTAAATCCCATAAGCGCAACAGCCATTCCCGTCACCAGAAAGTAAGCAAGGAGCCATAGAGAGGGCTATATGTGTATGCCGCAGGTTTACAAACTTTGACCAGTAAGTTAATATTAATAGTACCAAATTCACTAAAAACCTCTAGCGTTGTAACTTTATTCCTACTGATGAGGTTTTTTTTTTCTTTGTTATGCCATCAAATAAAAATCGTGAGCAAATAGAGTTTAATTTCTTAATTACATCATATATGCGGGTACTGATCCCCAATTAGTGATAATATTCTATGCAGAAAGTTTAAGAAGTTGTGAATGACCTGCGAATGAAACATTATTTGGACCAACTATTTAGACAGTCTCAATTTTTCCAACTAGGTTAGCACAATCAACAATTTTATTTTTCCTAGAAGAAATAGGAATGCCAAAGAAAGAGATAGGCAGCTCCAACATTATTAGGTTTATAATTCTAGCCATCTCTTCTGCACTATACACATATTTTGAGAATAATATATAGGATTATTGTAAGGACCCCGAATACCAGTTCAGCGAAAACTGTTCCGACATCGGGCGTTCACTCACCGCATGATCATATTGAGTAACTTGAGAGGAAAAGAGCATATACATACAAAAGCCAAAGGATATTATTCATTTATTTCAATGTTCACATTACAAAATCTTTTCAGTGTTCCTCGTACAAAAGTAAAAATAAAAAAAAGATAAAATATAAACAAGCAAAAACAGCGTCATCGTATATCCATTTGCAAATTGAAAATTTTAAGCATTAGGGTTCTTGCTTAAGCTCTTCCAGAAGTACCTGACCTGGTATTGTACAACAAATAATACCGGGATTGGAATTCCCAGTAATTAGAGAATACTCTAAGTACAGCAGTACATAATAACATTTACATTTTTAAATGATGCGATTAGCAGAAGTAAGGCGAAAAAATGCAGGAGAAAATAAGGTAATAGCGCGAAATAAACAATTCCTGCAACAAAGGTTTTTTTTCAAATAAAGATTACTGATGTCATTTTTCAGTAATCTACCCCGAATGTTACCGATGTCATTTTCCAGTAACAACCCCGAATGTTGCTGATATCATTTTTCCAACAACAACCCCGAATAAAAAGAATGTTGGTTTCTAACAACCAACCAAGCATTAATGTTACTGATATTATTTTCCAGTAACCCCCGAATGAAAAAGGATGTTAGTTTCTAACAACCAACCAAGCTTCAAATGAATCTAGCTCAAAGCAAAATATGCAAAGCTAAGCAATAGTAAAGTGCAAAATGTAATATATGTCATGTACTGGGTACCTTAGTTCTTTAAATTCAGAAGTTTAACAGCTCGAATGAGTGACAATTCGCTCAATCTGCATTTAAGTCCCCGATATTTTTAAGTTAGCTTTTTAATCAAATAACTTAGGAGTTTAATTTCTTCTTTCATTCTGTTCTTCTTCAGCTTTTGAAGTTCGATTGATTTAAGCTGCTATTAAAGCAGTTATAATTATTAAATTGTCTTATGATTATGATCACAATATTGTATAATGACGAAGTCAGAACGAAAATGTCTGAATTGACAATTTAGGAAATAATAGTAATTTATAACATTTGTATTATTGTCATTATTGATTAATGACAATAATGCTAAATGTGTTAACATAATCTTATAAGTATATATAAAACAAAAAAAAAAAAGCAAAATAACTTATCTTTTCTCCTCCTTTTTTTTTTCTTTTTTTTAAACTTCTCTTCTTACATTAGGATTAGGATTGCCGGAAAATGAAAGGAGGTCGGAGTGGGTGGCCGGACGGCTGGCCGAGGGCTGCTGGAGCCACTGTGGGGACTGCCGGGGGCTAGTGGAAGCTGCTGGAGAGGAGGCTGGCTGGCTGAGAAGGATTAAGGCTTGCTGGAGGGGGCTGCTGGAGGCTGGCAGGGCTGAGGAGAGACTGCCAGAAGCTGAAAGGAGGAAGATGGGGGCTGTTGAAACGCTGGCCAGCTGTAGAACAAGGGGAGGGAGCTGGCTGAGAGGGTTTGCTTGCTGCTTGGAGGGAGGGGCTGCTGTGGTGATCGTGGGGAAGAGAAGGAGGAGGCGGCTGCGCTTAAATAGGCGCAGCTGGGGGGAGCGCACGAGGCGAGCGGGAGGGCCGATCGCATCCTGCGCCAGATTCGGTGCAGGCGGGTCCTCCACGCGGACGGGGTCGGCCCTAAGGGCCGACAGCCTGTGCCAAAAACGGAGCAGGCAGACGCGGAACCTTCCGCTGCAGGCTCTGTCTCGTGACAGAGCCTGCGATCGCGTTGCCAGACGCGATTGGCGAAGGGAGGGGGGGGGCGAGCGTAAGGAGCAGGGGAAGAATTAAAAAAAAAAACTTAAATTTAAAATCTTCTTAAATTTCCGTCGTTCGACATCCGAATACAACGAAACTTGACACTGAGGTATGTTACAACATGACGAACACCCTTGCGCCAAAAATTTTCAATTCGGAGCAAAATTTTATTTTATTTTAATTTTAGAGGTTTAAAACTTTGGAAATTTGCCACGATCAAATCGACGCTCAGAATTTGATGAAACTTCTCGAGCAGCTTTTAAATGATATACTTAACACTTCGACATTGAAAACGATGGATTCGGACACATATTTCAATGTTTTTGATTTTTTAGAATTTAGAAATTTCGAAGATAGAACGGGAGCTTCCGTATTTCGGATTTCTCCTGAATTAGGGCTCTTTGATCTTTAAAATTATTTCTACCTATTGGTAGTTTTGTTTGCCCTAAAGTAAAATTCCCCGGGATCCTGATTCCTAAGGCGGGATTCTGATCTAATTTGTCATTACAATTATGAATAAACATTAAACACACACAAATTTTGAAATCATCTAGGATGCCCATTAAATTATCCAAATTATTAGTCATTATTTCATCAAAGCATAAAATATCATATGCCAAAAGTAGGTGAGAGCAATTAAAATTTTCGTTGGAGAATGGAAGGAGTCTACCTTTCTAACACTGTCTGGTTGATAAGGGGGTGAGTAGCCATCCATGACAAATGTAAGAATATATGGAGAAATGGGACAACCCTATCATAAGTTATTGGAAGAGATAAAAATCCTGTGAAAGCACCATTCAAAATAGATACAAGCTCCAATTAATTTAATAAATTTTTGAAGGAAGCTCTTATCCTTCATCCTAGGTAGCACAAAGGTTCTATTGATGTGTCAAACACCGTCTTAATGTCCAATTTGGCACAAAAGAATCGACCATTCTCAATTTTAAATTTATGTAGAATCTCAAAAGTAAGAAGTATACTGTCCACAATATTCAATTTCTAAATGAAGGCTATTTGTGCTTTACCAAGGTAGATGGGGCTTAAGCCTCGAGGCTACTAATATTGTTATGACCTTATAACCGGTGTTGCAATATTTGTCTAAGGTTTGCTGTGGACTCACATGACAGGATTTAGGAATAAGAGTTATAGCCGTGTGAATGATGGCATTGGATAGCTTACCCTTTATCATAAAAAATAAATAGCTCTCAGCACATGTGTTTCAATGTGATTCCAAGGTTTGATAAAGAAAAATTTGATTAAAAACTGTTTGGCTCTGAGGGACCCATATTTAACAGCATTCAAAATGTTTTTTGAGGAGAGAGGAGCAATAAGATCGGGCCAATGCAGATGAGAAATTCTTCCCCAACTGGACAAATGTCAGAATTACAATAATTTTGTTTATTATTATAATGCTTACGAAAGTAGCCAACAACATGATTAGCGATCGCAGCACAATCATTAATCCCATCTAAATGTTTAATATAATTCAAATGTCTTCTATTGTTCACATATTTGAGTAAGAAGCCAATATCTTCCTTACCATTAGTGAGCCATTTAGTTTTTGCCTGTTGTTTTAGCCAAGCGGCTGCTATGAGAGCATGTAGTTATAATGATCAACCACTGCCTTGATGGATAGCCCTGCCTGTGGCATATCAATTTTGAATTGATCAATTGCATCAAATAAAAAACTCTTTAACTTAGTCATTTGTTGTTCCTCTTTCCTAAAAATTTTCGGTAACTCAATTTTAGTACATTTCAGTTTGCTTGAGAGAGGCTAAATGATCCTCATAAGCATAAGTGGTTCATGCTTTTTCGAACAAAGCTTTGTAAGTTGTTTTCAAGCATCAATCAATTTGATATTGAAAGCATTTATTAACTAAACAAACAACCAATATTAAGAATATGAGCAATTTGTTGGGATCTTAGATGGATGGTAGGTTTCAACAATACAAAATAAAAACTTATATATGATGAGCAAATCAAAATAAAATAAAGAAACCTCACATGCAATCACAATCACTATATAAAATAAGAGATTTACGTGGTTTGGTGCTAACATCTACGTCAACAGGGAGGAAAGCAGAGAAATTTCACTATATATAGGAGAGTATAATGATTTTGGGTTAACAAACCCTCACACAAATCTCTAGGAGCCTTTTTCTTTTTTAATAAAGCACACAATCCAAATGGGAGCTGTCAAATTTCAGATTTTTCACCTCTTAACCCTAAAAAGGGGTTAAAAATAATTATAGGCGGCTCAGATTTATGACAGCTGAGCCGCGAGCGCCACGGCACGCTGTGGTGCCCTACTTTATAGGGTTGTCCCTTTTTTTTTTAATTTTTGAAAAATTTTATTTTTTCTTAAAATTGATTGCTTAAACAAATAATTTATTTCATATTACTAAATTTTATTTTATTTTAAATATTCATCAATATAATATTTCTTAAATTAAAATATTGAGTTTATTATTTATTTATTTTTTTATTTCTAAATATTTGAGCCTATAAGTTGAACTTTTAATAGTTAATTAATTAATTATATATATTTTAAAATATAAAAATATTTTGATAAATTATTTGAATAATAAATAATTTAAATAAAAAAAATATTACTTTAAATAATTTAAACTATTTAAAATTTAAAATTAAATTAATAAATAACAAAAATAAATTAATAATTCTAAAAATTAGATTATAATACTTATTTAATTGTTTATTTATATGTAAATATATTTGTTATTAAATGAATTGTTTTTTATCTTTATTTTAAAATATTTTTATTAATTTTTATGTATTTTCTCACTCAATCTTTAATTGCTTTTAATAAAATATTCAAAATTTTTATAAATTAGTAATAATAAAAAAATATTTTGATTAATTTTAATTATTATCAAATTATTTTATATTATTATACAAAAATTGCTTGCAACTTTTGAAAAGATTTTCTGTGTTGATTAAATATAAAAAAAAAAATATATATATATATATATGTACACTTATCAAGGTCTGTACTTATGCAAGCTCCCTGCTATTAAAATATTCAGCTACATGAAAGATTCCTGAGTTGCTCTGCTATTAAAATGTAAATAATAGTGATAAGCAGGATATACTTTATATTATCCATATCATTTCAATATATTTAACTTTACTATTAGTGGATGAATTATCAATATTAAATTTGTGGTAAATTTCCTATTAATAAAAGAAATTAAAATTTGAGAGTATTGTTATATTATATATTATTATATATTAAAATATATAAATAATATATCAAAAAAAATTTATTAGTCTTTTATAATTTTTGATATATATTATTAGAGAAATACTATATATTTATTTATTTATATTAAAATAGTATAAATATTATTTTTTTAATATTTTTATTGAAATCATATTCGGGTGAGGTTTTTTAGGTGTTACCTAAAGTAGCTCATATTATTATGTGTTACATAGCTTTCAAATATTTTTCAAAAAGTATGAATGATTAGAATTTAGAGAGTTAAATAGAATAAAAAAATATTATTAAATTCAATTTTGTTTGTGAGATCTATAAAAATATATTTTTTAAATCTTAAATTTTAATTATCTATATTTTTACTATGTAATATTTTTCTTTCTTAAAATTATATTTTGAGAGTATTTATACGCTTTCCCAAATATTTACCCAAAAAGGTGTATGGGACCCAATCTTTGTAAGTTCTTATGATTTATTTCCTTGGCATATATTAAACTGACCTCGCTTATAAATATTCTTATTTAATAATTTAAAATTAAAATATTATTTTTAATTATTTCAAATTATTATAAATTAAAATTAATGGTAGAATGAGTGACATTTTTTGGCCTTTTAGTCAAAATTGTCCCATCTGAAAAAAAAAAACAGCGAATCAATTGGCCAAACTTTATTTATATATTCTGGAATAAATGAATAAATTGAATATTGTTTACAAACATTAATTCATAATTTGTAGAAAGTTAATTATATATATATATATATATATATATATATATATATATTTTAAGTAATTGAAAATTCATATTTGGTATCATATGATTCATCAAATCATTTAAAAATGTTCATGTAAATTAACAAAAAAATAAACAAAAAATAAACATTTATAAGAAAATAATATTTTTTTATATTTCCTTTATTTCTTAATTTGTGATCAAATATCTAAATAAAAATGATATATTTACACAATAATATACATAAAAAAATATTTAAAATTTATAAAAAAAATTCTTATTTTTTATTTTTTTATATATAATTTCACAAAAAATTATATTTAACCAATAATCTATTTAAGTATTATTACACTTACACATTAATATATACTAAAATATATAGATGATGTGTCAATCTAATGTGTAAGTAGATTATTGGTTAAATATATATTTTTGATAAAATATATATATAAAAATTATAAAAAAAAAATTTTAATTAATCTGAATATTTTTTGATTATATATTCTTATGTAATTATATCATTTTCCTAATATTTATATCTAAAATTATTAATAATTAAAAATCAAACTAAAAATTGAAGTTGTGGTAGATAAGTGTGCTACCGATAATTAAAAGCCCTTCGAGGAAAAAACATTTATTAAAATCGAAAGCGCTAAAAATTGATTTTTTATTTTACTGCTACACAACATCACTACCAAAGTGGCAAGCTCTTGGAAGTCGACGGCCGAAATTGATCGGGCGGCCCAAACTCCGGCGGAAAATTTGCGCGGCGTGCGATCCGCCGCATATTTATCATCAAACTCTCCTTCACCAGTCTCTTCACAGCCCTGTTCTCCTCGCTCATCCCCTCCACCTCCCTCTGAGCACCGCTCCAATCTACGATGGGCTTCGAAATGATCACTACCTGCTTCCCCCTCTCATCCCTCAAAATTTCCAAAACCCTCGCAGCCCTCTTCTGCGCCAGCGGGCTTCCGACGAGCGTCAGCTCCAGCAGTGCTGAAGTGATTCCGGCAGCCACCATTGACGCGCGTCCTCCGCCGTTAGATCTGTGCGCCATCACCATCAGAACGTAGACCGCCTTCTCCTGACATTCCGGAAAGTCGCTCCAGCTCAGCACCTCGATCAGTACAGACAGAGCCTCGCCGGCGGATCTCACCGCCTGCCGTCCCTCCGGCGAACCTCCGACGAGGTTGGAGAGAACGGAGAGCGCCCGCTCGCTCGCCTCAAAATCGTCCGCAATGGCGGAAAGCAAGCAGGGGACGATTCCGGCCTCGATCAAGCTTCCGGCGTTCGCAGGTGCGCTTGAGAGATTGCAAAGAGCGCGCAAGGCGTCGTCTTTGGATCTAGGGTTAGGGTTTCCGATGGATCGAACCAGAAACCGGATCGCCACGGAGGAAGCCCCGATTATGAGCTTGTTCGCATCCAATGCGCTCAGACTGAGGAAATTTGCGATGACAGCGTCCGCCACGCCCGGATGGTGTTCCGATTCGATCAAAGATTCCATCTTGCGAACCGCTCCTTCCTTCACGATTGCCGATTTGTTCCTGTCGTGTGAAAGATCGAATATTTATGACCGTAACCCGCAACCTCTTAATTTCCTTTTAGACTCTGTTTTATACAGAGCCGGTAAAGATTTGACGCATATGATTGCTAAAAAACAGAGCCAAAAAAAGGGGGATGAACCTACAGTTGGTTGCCGACGGCGAGATTGAGGAGGGCGTAGAGGGAGGCGATGAGAGAGGCGGAATCGTGGGATTGGAGGGAGGCGATGAGAGGAGGAATGGCGCCTAGCATCGCCAAAGCCTGCCTGAAATGGGGATTGTTTCTTGCGAGGATTCTGACCTCTGCAGCGCCTTCTTCCCCTGTTTCTCCGAGACGCTGCACGACGCTCCGCAGCTCTTCCATTCTTCGGCTGCGGTGCGACGCGCCGCAGAGGATTGTTTGCAGCAGCCAGCGGCGAGCTGAGACCGCCACCCGAAGTCCTCCGCCGGGAACCGCCGGTTTCGCCATAAGGTGGATTCGCGCGTCACATTATCCGGTGATGCTCGGAATTTGATCTTTCGCGTACTCACTAAGGAAGCTCTTAATCATGAGTTTGCTCGGTAAAGTGAAGTTTTGTTTTTCTGTGATGAAAAATAATCGGAAAAATTACTATATTTACATAAAAAGATATATAAAAAAAAAATTTATGACTAATTAAAAAAGAAATCTATAATTTTACATATAAATTATAAAAAAAAAATTATAAAATTATATATTAATTGATATATTATTGATATATTTTTGATATATAATAATAATTAATTATAAGTATTTACATAAAAATATATATCAAAAATTAATAAATTTTTATTTTTAAATTTGTACTTATAAATTTCACAAAAACATAAAAAAATTTAATTAATAATTTATTTATATATTGAATTGATACTTTATTTATATATTTTGATATGTTAGTTAAAAAAATGTTATCCGTAGTATTTAAGCACACTCTTGCCAAATATTACTCAGAGACAAAGAAATTACTTTGTTTCTCAATGCAATTATTAATTCTTAGAAGATCAAATCTTGTGTCTATAATATCCAGTTGATTTTTATGAAATAAATACTTTTTTTTAATTTTAGGCAAAACATGATTTTTTAAATTGAAGAATTATTTCTAAAAATCTCTAAGATAGGAATGAGATTTGGTTCTCTTGATGAAATATTCAAATTCTACAAAATATTGGGTATTATTGTGGTTTTGTCATTAGAAAGCGTTCAAACTATAATTTTTATGGGTAAAAGACTTGTGTGTTTACTTATTCTAAAGAGGAGTAGTCACGTGCAACAATAATGACAACAAAATTATACAAGAAACCTATAATAAGAATATAAAGCAATGCAAAGATTGTTGTTTAAATTTCAACTGGGTAGTTGATGATCTTATCTTGGAGCATAATCATGTTTTGGAGCCTGAAATGATTCTTTTTATGCGAAGTTACCGTGAGCTCCCTTTGACTCTCTAAAGATAGCTAATAGTTAATGATAAAGCATAAAGATTTGGATTATTGCAATGTTTACACAAGACGGGGGATTCGAGAAGTATTCATTTACCGAGAAAGATTGTATAAATTTTGTGACAAAGCATAGGACATTGGATTTAGTTGATGGGATACATTGCTCTAATTAAATATTTTGAAATGTTGTAAAATGAAGACTCAAATTTTTTCTACAATGTCGAGGTGGTAGAAGACAATCACTTAAAGAATGTCTTTTGGTATGACTCGCGATGTCGAATGGTATATAATTATTTTGGTAATGTGATGTTTGACACCACATATATCACAATCATCATGAAAACTTTGTTCTTTTCAGTTGTGCATTATTGTGTGATGAATCAAGTGAAATATTCTTAAGAGATATGTGGTGTCATACATCACATCACATTGTTATCTTGCATGCATTATATGCCATTTGACACCGCGAGCCAAACCAAAAGATATTCTTTTGTCGATTGTCATCTATCACATCTATCACCCACGTGTCACAAACATGTTTAAGCCCTTATTAGCTTACATGCATTGTAACATCCACATTGAATAATCACTGATCAATGCCATGTAATGAAATCAGCAATTTTGAAGGTATTTTTGTGTACAGAACACTGTCTTTGTTTGTGGAATTTCATGCAAAAATTGCAGAAAAATTAGGTGCTAGATTAGATAAACAATCATTAATCTCTAAGCTCTCATATATTATTTATGTGTAACAACCTTAAGTTATTACCCTGGTCAATTATGACTAAACTAAGTTATAATTTTGATTATATCACTCTTATTAACTCATTAGGAACTCACCCTGAAATTTTGGTCTAAATCAGGTGTCAAATAGATCAAACCCTGATTTTAGAAATTCTATGAACCCTGAAATTTGACATATTTAAATTGACCTCAAATTGAAATCGAACTACGATATTGCGCTCATCACCCCCAAATTAGCTATGGATGATATTTTGGATGCATTTGGAAGTCATTAGAATTTTGTCAAATATTTTATTATATTTAAAATACCCTGAAAATAAGAAAAATAAATACTCATCAAAATTGAAATTCGACTTCTCCGCTGTGTTCCTCACCCCTCATTTGGCTAAAGGTGATTTATTGGAAAATTTTAGAATGCAATTAATTAATTGATTTTAATTAAGAAAATCAGTTTATTATCTAATTAATTAAAATTATTAAATAAATTAACTGCCGTTGTCTGCTCCCATCCGCACTGTTAACCCTTACTGTTCAATCAGAAGGCAAAATCGGATTGTCCGATCGGCCCGATCGAATGAGTCATATATGTCTTCCCCAAGCGCTCTACGCGTGGCAGCCGAGCAAACGCTCATGCGCGCTCGCTAGATGGCCTCCCTACCACTCAAAATGCTTCCATTATGAGCTTTATTTATTTATTCTAAGTGAAACTATATCCGACTAAGCTCGCAAGATAGAACACAAATATAGTCATATATTAAAATGAATCAACCAAATCCTGAATACTGCTGAAGTGATCCAGCACTATGAGTTTACACAACTAAACTCAACTAATAACTTGGGTTCAGTCAATGTTATTTAATCAACAAGGATTGCCAATGCTATGAGATTAAGACTATAATAGGTGAATCCTATATAAGGTTTAAGGATGTGATCAAATGATCACCTAATATAAGTTACTACCACATTGGAGAAATTTTATTCTAAGTACTTTTGGTGATTCAACCATAAGGATCTAAGAACAAGTTTTAATGGTTAAGAAAGATCATCTAAGTTCTTACCTCAAAGTGTCACAATAATTTCTTCCTACCTCAATATGTTAACAATTGTTAAGGCCATTATTATTACCATGGAAAAACCTAATGTAAGATTATCAAGACCTTACATGTCTAATATATATGCTAAAATTCATAACTCTTAACCATTAGGCTTATTTTGATCAGATCATATGAGTAAACCCATCTAATCAACACTATACTATAATTATGGGGTATAATTAGAGTATTATTAAGATTTGATCTTGTGATAAATCAACTTAGTTTTATAATTAATTTTATGCTAAGAGTCTTATATAAGAGAAAATTAAAGATCTAAAGTTTAAGTTCTGATAATCACACAAGTTCATTAAATATCTTAGCACTTCTAATTTAATGAATTAAGATCAATGTCAAATCATATGCATAATTAGAATCATATCAATTGAGTTATATTAAAATCAAATTAATTATTTAATTGATTAAGAGTTTAAATCTTAATCAAATAGATTAGGGTTTAACCCCTAAACTTGCAAAATTAAGACTAATAGTTGGTTTATAGATTAATGACAAATCAATGCATTATAGGTATATTATTGATGACAATTTTAGATTTAGATTAAGTATTATTTACTTAATCATGTTCTCAAGATTCTATGTTCAATTATAGCTTAATATTAACTTAAGCACATTAATGTATCCAAATAAATATGAAAGTTCTCTAATATACACCATAATATTATGGAAGTATATGAATGTAAAGTGACATGGAATAGAAGATAATTAAGGATAACCAAATCCTTAATCAAATCAAAGGGATTAGCACTTGATTACAAATCTAAAAGACTTAAGTTTCATGTAATTTGGTTATTGAGATCTATTTGGTCACACTAGCAATAAAAAATTCTATCCTTTAACATTTGGCACAAAATATTCAAGCAATACATAAGAGATTTCAGCACATGCTATTTAGGATAAAATTTTATATTTGAATTTCATATAAAATTTTATACAATGCTTAATTTTATTAAAACTATGTTCAAATTTGATATAATTCAGCCTAATAGGGTCCTAGGATCCTTAAAATGCGAAAAATGTGAAGTTTCGGCCATTTCAGACAGTTCTTGACACTTTCACACAAATCAAGGATCACAAACTTAGATTCAGATGATTCAATCACACATATTTATATTAACCGTAGCACTTTTAATTCAATAATTAAGATCAATAATAAATCAGGTGCATTATTGGAATAATGTAAGTTGAATTATCTTACAATCAAGTTAATTGATTAAGTGATTAAGGTTTATGTCTTAATCAAGATAAGTTAGGGTTTAACCCTTAGCCTTCTTACCATTAAGACCAAAGGTTAATGACAAATCAATATATTATTAGTCTATTATTGATGGTAAATTTCAAGTTTATATTAAGTATCATTTACTTAATTAAGTTATCAATGTTATTATGTTCAGTTATAGTTTAATATAAATTTAAGCATATTTAGATGTCCAAACAAATATTAAAGTTCTCTAACATACGTCCTAAAATCATAAAAGCATAGAAATGTAAAGTTGACATAAAATATAAGGTAATTAAAACTAACTAAATTCTAAATCAAACCAAATGAGTTAGCACTTGATTATAAATTTGAAAGACTTAAGTTTCATGTCATTTATTGTTAAGATATGCCTATTCAATACAAGCATTCAATGATTCTATTATCTAGTATTATAATTGGTTTTGAGCACAAGACATTTAAGATACATAATAGGTTTTGAGCACCTATTAAAAATGACAAAGTTTCAAACTTAATTTCAACATAGAATTTTATTCAATGCTCAAATTTGATATAATTCGATCTCACTATGGTTATAGGGACCTTAAAATGCGAAAACAGTGAAGTTTCGGCCATTTCAGCCATTTTTGGGCAATTCTGAATTTTTTTGGTCTTTACGGTGCGCTGTAGCACTTTTGATGTTGCGGCAGAAATTGGTGCTGGTGGCGCGCTGCAGGGCTTTTGATTCTGCGGCGCGCTACGACGAGATCAATTCGAGGGCTGGATGCTATGGCGCGCCGCTGCGCTTTCAGGCGCTGCGGCGCGCTGTGGTGGACTAACTTGTGGAAACACTGTTCATTAATTTATTTTTAATTTCATATAGTTTTCTAGAAATGACGCTGTGATCCGCTGTGGCGCACTGTAGCGGTCAAACTTGCGGGTTACTGTTCAATTAGTTTTTCTCTTGATTCATATAATTTTTTTCGAAATGACGCTGCAGCCCGCTGTGCGCGCGACAGCAGTTTGCTTCCAGGCCAATATTTAGCTCCAGAAGCGCTATGGCACGCTGTAGCGCTCTATAATGCGCTATGGCGGATTCAGTTCGAGCTCGGGAGCTACGGCGCGCCGTAGCGCCCGACGGTGATTTCGCCTGTGCGAAAACCGTGAATGGCCACATTTTGAGCTCAAATACTCTCAATCCAGAGTATTCCATGAGCTGTACCATATATCAATAGAAAGTTCTTTACGATACCTTTCCATCGATATCAAAATCGGCACAAATGAATTATCATAACTATACAAACAATAGAATTAAAGGTCCGGGTATACAAAATGGACGAAAAATGGAGCATGCGATTTTCAAAGTAATATGATGCTGTAATGAACCTCAATGGCTTCCAAATACAATCATGAATCTTCCAAAGATATAAAACAACATGATATCAATATGAAATAGACAAGGAAGAGGAGCAAATGGGTGCCTTTATCTTTAGTAGAGGAATGAGAAACCTTTGTTTTCTTCAAGACTTGGAGAGGAGCTCCTTCTTCAAAGTGCAGCAATGGAGGAAGGAGGGTTTCTTCTTCAACACTAGCTCAGCAATGGGGAAAGAGGAGAAGCCTTAGATGGACAGCAAGCAAAAAGAGGTGCTGAGACTTCTCTTTAAAGAAGAAGGGAAGAATGGAGTAGTGTATGAGCTAGGGAAGGAGGGGAGGCATGGGAGACCTATGCCTTGCCGCTTGTAACAACTTGAGTTGTTATCATAGTTGATTAGGACTAATCTTAAGTCTTAAATATAATTATAAGTACTAATTAGGTCAAGTGGAGTTAACCTTTGAGACCTAGTCCAAATCAGAAGTCAAACAGATCGAATCCTGATTTTTGGAAATCCAAAAACCCTAGAAATTGACCTATTTAAATTGACCTCCGATAGAAAAAACGGACACCGCCATTGCGTTCATTGACCCCAAATTAGCTTGGGATGAAGTTTCGTGTCAATCGGAAGTTGTCGAAATTTTCAACGAATATTTTAATAATAAAAATACCCCGGAAATCGAGGTATCAAAATATTTGTTGGATCAAAAATCCGACTTCTCCATTGAATTCAATGACCCCCAAATTAGCTAGAAAAAATATGTTCAAAATTTTCTGGAAAAAAAAAATTTTTAAAAAAAAGAAAAAAAAAAATATATATATATATATATATATATATATATATATTATTTTAATACTTAACGGCGTGCCGTTAAGTATTTAACATTACCGTCAACTGTAGCTAACTGCGCCGTTAGATTGGACGGCGCCATCGCAGCCGTTGGATCCAGATCCAGATCCAACGGCTACGGGGCCGTCTCCCTCGGCCCCGTCGCCCGCGCCCGACACGCGGCGCCCCCGCGCGAATCCCGGCTAATCCGACCCCTCCCCGGCCTCGGCAAGGTCGCCGATGGGTCTATAAGACCTCGGCCGACCTCTGGGCTCCGGGTTTGCAAAAATCCGAGCCCAGATCGAACCAGATCAAGCCCCGAAGCCAGCCACCCGTCCGCCGTCGACTTTAGTTACCCCGATCTCCCCCGATTTCCATTCGATCACGACAATAATTGTAGGATAGGTAGGTGGACTTGTCCTCTACACATCCACCGGTTCCGATCGGGCTCATAAACCCACCCGTTCGGGCGCACCGAGGCCCCGATTGTGTCTGGGTTCGGCTCCACCGAAACCTAGAAGGCGAAAGGTCGCGGCCTCGGTCGGGCCGGGTCGACTCGAGCCGACCAATCCGGGTTCGGGTCCGCATAAGCCGCGGGTGGGGCCCACTACGCCACGTTGGCAGCCTCCGGGCCTGCCACAATGTCAATTTGGGGCCCACACGCCGAGCCCGTGACTCCTCGGCTTCGGCTGTGGGGCCCACCAGGCCACGTGGCAGCCCCTGGGCACGCCACGTGGCATGTGGGGGGGGGGGACTGCCCGAGCCCGCCGCTGCGGTTTGGCTCCCCAGTGGGGCCGACAGCACCACGTGGCAGCCTCTGGGCCCGCCACATGGCAAGTGGGACCCACTGTTCGGTCAACCGCGGCGTTCGGCTTCCCGTGGGGGCCCACAGTTCCACATGGCAGCCGCTGGCAAGTGCCACGTGTCAGGTGGGCCCACTGCCCAGTCACCTGAGCTGACTCAGCCCCTGTGGTGCCCACAGTGCCACGTGGCAGCCTCTGGTAGTGCCACGTGTCTAGTGTGGGGCCCATTGTCTGTTAATTAAATTATTAACTAAATTATTGTTAGTGTTAATTAATTATTGTTAATGATTAATTAATTACAGTTAGTGGTTAATTAAATTAGAATTTATGATAATTACTTTTGAATAGTAACTTATTTAATTAAGTATAATTAGAGATTAATTAGGGTTAATTAAAGGTTAATTAAACCTTAAACAGTAATTAGGATAATTAATTATTATTAAACAGTAAAGTATAATTAATTATTTTTAATTAGATATTAATAGGTAATTAAGACTAATTAAATAGTGATTAGCACTAATTACTTTGCTACATTAAAATAAATATAATTTAATAATAAATTAATTAATGTTAATTAATAATTAAGCATAATTAATCATAGATTAATTAAGGATTAATAATTTCAGAAATTCTATATAAAAACTTTAGAAATGAACAGTAAATTAATTTAATTTGAATAAATGAATAGTAAAATAATTCAAATTACATTTTTGAATAGTAAATCTTAAGAGTTTAATAATTTTTTATAGGATGATCCAAATATAGCCAATATAGGTCTTAAAAATACTCAAAAAATATAAGGAATCAAATAACGTAATATAAAAATTTATTTCGATGTACGTATAATGAGGTAATATTTTATGACCTATTTAGAGCCTCATAACTTTTAACCTAGTCATCAAAATATAGTCAATATGAGTCTTAAAATACACAGGAGAGTGCCCCATCTCTGTAGTAGTATTAGTTTTCCCATTCAGACATCAGGACAAAAAGTCAACCCAAGAACTTAGAGTTGACTTTAGTGAAAAATGACCATAATGCCCTTGGAATTCAAATGGTCATAATTTGGTCAAATCAACTCCAAATTCAAAAATATAAGAAGCTATCTAACATAGAATTGCAATGTCATCAACATGCTAAAATAATATTTAGGATTTGAACCTTAGAAATTCATGTAAATTACCAAATTACCCCTAGCCTTATTTTAGTCACAGCTTGACCGTTTGAGATCCAATTTGGACGTACTTACTATCTATCTTCAAGTTAGACAGTAAGAAATTAGTTGGAAAAGAGAATTCAATTCTGACCCCTAAGTCAAAAGTTGACTTTTGACCTTTAAAAGTAGGGGCAAAATGGTCAGTTTGCCCTAAGATTGGATCAAGCACCCATAACCTCTAATTAACATTCCAGAATACTAAGACTAATATTATAATCATCTTAGTAATATTTAAGCAAGTGAAATCAACTCTTAAGTTAGATTCCAATAATTTCTGTTAAGTTTTAAGCAGTACACCTTAAGGACCTTTCCTGAGACTAGGACTGGATCATAGGTTAGAGTTCATTATTGGGTAAATTGGGTTATCCAATAGGTGAAACCTTAGTTTTATTAGTTTCTAGACTTGCTTTTATTTTACAACTCATTCTGATTATTTTATATTTTAACTTTAGATTTAGGATGGGAGATTCATCTTATTAAGTTTGATTACTTAATAGGATTTGCCATAACTAGTAGATCACTAATAGAGTAAAACTTAGAACTTAGGCCTTAACCCATTTGGATTATGTGATTAAATCTAAATCTCGTATTATTTAATCCATAATCTATAGGTTTAGAAGATCTTGATCAGATCTTAGTTAGAATGTCTAAATTCATAAACTAGGACGTATGATTATTTGATTTAACTCGTAGTCGTCTATCTGATTGAACTAGATTAGAACCTGATCAGTTCTAATCTTTTTTAATTTATAAGGATGAATTTCTGTGTTACACTTGATAGTAGGAAAATGGTGATCCTGAACTTGTGTAACTTGGAATAGTTAGAAGGTTAAGTAGAAAACAAATGATATCACCATGTATAGTAGAGGCCCTTACTTCTATTTAATACTTTGTTGCTTACGCATTCCTTGATTTTTCTACCATATTTCCTTAAGCATATCATATAATACATTTGATGCATGAATAAAATGTTAGGAAAATATGGAGACTCCCTAGATTCCTTGTAAAATATTAAAGTAATTAATGAGAAGATAATGATTTGATGTGTTTGAGCTGCCTCTTAGTGTTCTTTTGATTATACCGATTATTGCCCTAGCCGTATCGTGCTAGGAACCGTCCTAGCCGTGCTGGTGCTAGGATCTTTCGGGTATGACTGTTGGTGACCTAACCTTATCGTGCTAGGAACCGTCCTAGCCGTACTGTGTTATGGCCTTCTATGTTGACTGTTGTTGCCTTAGCCGTATCGTGCTAGGAACCCGCCCTAGCCGTACTGGTGCTAAGATCTTTAGCCCTTTTGGTGAGCTAATGTAGCTCTCTTCTGTATGGCAGATTGTACATGTACGGTTTATATGCAGTTGTTGTTGTTTACTTTTCAGTATTCTTATTCAATCAGCTATTTCCTTGTACTGCTTTTATATATATTTAGGATGTTATAATCTTGCTGCTATTTATATGTACCACTGCTGAGTTAACTTATTTAATTGGCATATTTTATATTGATCACCAGCATGTTTAGGATGTAGAACTTTTCTTACAGCACTTGTTTAGTTATGTATATTTATATGTCTTTCCTTGTTTAGTTTGTATGTGAGGCATGTCTCAGCCTCTTTCCTTTCTTTGCTTAAGCTATAGATGATGGTTTATAGCTTTTCCCTTTTTTCTTTTGTATTGCTTACTGCTCCCTTACACACATTATTGCTTAGAAGTAGTAAAATGGTGATATTACATGGCCTTTATAATAATCAGCTTAAAATGTACTTAGACAATTGTCTAACTGATTTTTCTTTTTTTGGCTGGGGCCCTACATTGTGAAACCGACAATGGCAGACTCCTTTCAGTTAGACGAGCAGGAGTTAGGTGTGGAGCCTCACCCAGAGGAGGAGCCCGTGGAAGAAGCTACCGTCTAGTTCCTTTACACTTCGAGTGAGGATGAGTGGTTTACATTCTATTTTTATTTAAACATTTTAAATAATGTAATAATACAGGTACTATTGACTGTGTATTTGGATTGTATGCTTATATATTATGAGTTATATTTGATATTTATACTGTGATGCTTGGATGATTTACATTTTCTTAAATTGCTTCCGCACTCTGTACGTTTACTTATATAGTGACTGTTAGATTGATTCTGTGTTAATCCTTCCATAATCAGATAGATTGTGGAGTCTATCCTAATCCAATGATAAGTGAGTGGTTAGCCAGAGTGACACCCCACGCTTAACTTAATCCTTTGGCGGATTAAGGGTGCGGGGCGCCACACCGCTTGTGCCATAAATTAAGGAAATGGGGGCGCCGAATGAAGGCATGTGGGGGAGCCAGGTAGGAATAAAAAAAGAGAAAGGATTATGAAAGTAGGAAATAAAATTAAAATAAATAAATATTTATTCCTTTAATTAAATTAGAAATTTTGATTTAGAAACACGCTCCGAAAAATCTCAAAAATTCACCCCTAGCTAATTTGGGGGTGAGAAACTCAATGGCGAATTCAGATTTCAATATCGACGATTATTTAATTATCATATTTTTCTGGGGTATTTAATTATATTTAAAATATTCGCAAAAATCCAACGACTTCCAAACGTGTCCAAAACATCATCCCTAGCTAATTTGGGGGTGACGATCACAACGGTGTGAAGTAAGATTTTGATTTTGAGATCAAATTAAATACCTCAATTTCCTAATTAATTAAATATTAAAATAATCCAAAATATTTGATTTAGCTCCAAATTGCACCAAATTTTCAGGGATCGGCTCTAATGACCAGATGAACTTAATGGAATGATAATTAATATACAATTAAGCTAAAATTAAGCTGGGGTAATAACATTGGGTTGTTACAAACCTTCACTTAGCATTTAGATTAAATAATAACCTTCTTAATCAAATGTTAAGGGAAGATATGCCCTAATATAAGAGCAAAAGAGACAATCACTGAATGAGCAGAGTGAGAAAGAAAGGCAAGTAATAACATCCATATAATCCAGATAAAAACTATACAACTCATATACATAAGCATGAAAGAGAAGTAGTTTAAACATGTATTATTACAAAATAACTTAAAAGTTAAAGCAGTAGAGTAAGGTCACTCAATCCTCACAAAATAAAAGAACAGAACTAATGATCTTCTTTTGCACACTCTTCCTCCTAAATAAGATCTTCAGAAGGTCCCTCCTCAAATAATTCAGAGTCTGCCATTGTTGATATCACAATGACAAGGCCCCAGCCAAAAGAAAAGAAAAATCTGGTTGGACAATATGCCTAAGTACATTTTAGGTTAAGCATTTTATAATTTTAATGATATCACAATCATCTAAGCAAAGTATGAGCAGTAAAGCAATCAAAGAAAAAGTGGCAAGAGTTATAATTAACTTAGTTATAACTCAAACAACATGTGATGTAAGCACATATCTCAACTCAAGTTACAAAAATGGTTAAATAATAAATCTACTAAGTATAGAAATTTCTTAAGTAATATGATCAATTTAACACATGCATGTTTGCAATATAAAATGAAAGTACTATGCTGAAAGTAAAGTTCTAACATCTTAGCATGCCATCGAGTGAAAACAAGCTGCTGAAATAATACAATTACATGAAAATACTATAAGTGCTAAAGGAACTGTTGAATATCATCATAGTACTTTATAAAGAAGAAATATACTGAAAATGCTTTGTAATAAAGAAGTATGCTGAAAATGTAAAGTAAAATAGCCTGAGTTATATGAACATATTCTTACTTAGTCCTGCCAAAAAGTAAACGCCTGTTAAAAGGTTCCATTTGAAAAATATCTAGAAGAAACATCCCAGATCCACTAGTTAATTCCATCTGAATAAAGTACCACTTAATTCCATCTAAAAATTTAGGAGAAACATCCCAGATCAAAATACCACAAAAACCATCAGAAAATCTAGGAGAAACATCCTAGATCAAAGTAATATCACAAAATATTATCTGAAAATCTAGAAGAAACAATCCTAGATCAAAATAATGCCACAAAATATTATTTGAATATATAGGAGAAACATCCTAGATCAAAAATTACTGTCATGCTATCTAGGCAGACTAAATAAAATATATTCCACTATAAGTTGCATAAAATTCATTACTTTAAATTTTTTCCTTCAATTAAGAATATGCTTTATGAATGAATCAAATTAACATAGAAAATACACTATGTTCCATATAGTGTGTCAAAGTATAAAGTCCAAAACAAGAAAGCAAAGCATTCAAATTTCAAGGTATTAAATAGCACTAAACAATCTTTGTGATATCACTTTATTTTCTAATTAAGTCATTCTTTCTATCTAAATTTATACAAGTTTAGGATCTCCAATATCCAGTTATCGAGTATAAATCTAGAATATCAATCCTATAAGTTAAAAGAAGTTAGAACTAATCAAGTTTTAACATATGTAAATTACATGACACTTAATCAAGTTTAAAATATTAAATTAAATGTCATAATTGATAATTTTACGAATCTCAAGCCAATCTTGATTATAATAAATTAAAATTGGGGGATTAGGATGTTAAAATCTAAGTATTGGATTTTAACTTATTAATCTAATAGGTTCTAATTCTAATGGTATAAAGTTAAACCCAAAATCTCATGAGTTACAATTAAGGCTATCTTATTAAGCAAAATCAAACTTAATAAGATGGATCTTTAATCTTAAGTCTAAAATTTAAATATAAAATAATTAAGAATAAAAGATGAAATTCTAAAAAACTATAAAACCAAGGTTTTCATCTATTAAGTACCTATTTACTTAATTGATAAACTCTAACTTAAATTTCTAAACTAGATCCTAAGAAAATAAGGTCCTAAAGATTGAAGGAAAAAATAAAGAGAATAATTAAGCTTTGATTTTGATATTACTTAACTGTTATTATGATATAATGAACTTAGGGAAGAAAGGTGAACTAATTTCACCTTATGAGGCTTAAATTAGGACTTATAGAATTTTAGGTGAGTTTTAGGGTTTTTTATAAAATGTCATTTTAATGAGTTTTAAATATTCTAAAATAATTCTAAATCAGTCTCAATACTGATTTTAGAGGTTTAATTATTATTTTAAAGTTTAAGGATACTTAATCCTAATTTTGGACAAAATAACTATTTTGCCCCTACTTAAGGGTCTAAAATTTAACTTTATAAATTAGGGCTCTAAACTAAAATTTATTGAAGGGAAATGATTACTTACTGTCTAATATGAAGTTAGATAATAAATACATCCACTTTGAATAAGTATTAAGTTTTATAAGGTTAAATTAAGAAATTTGACTTATGAGAGCAATTTGGTAATTTGACATAATTAAATCTAAAATTTTTGTTAGTTTATTAAAGACTATTGTCTAAGGTTTCTATAGAACTAAAAATTCTTAAATTTGATGAGTATTGACTAAGTTATAGCTAATATAAGTTTTAGGGTTAATTATGTGAATTAGGGTTTCATTAAATGGATTAAAAACTCAATTTCTCCAATTTAAATCTTAATTCAATAAATTTAGTGGCTATAACTTTCCTATAACCCATTGAGTACTTTAACTGAGAGTAGACCCAATTTGGACCTCATTTAGCTAAGTTATGGCTTAATTAGGATTTAATGCGATTAGTTTTGTGAGTTTTGAAATTAATCACAAAATCACTAAATTAACCATACCACTAACTTTATTTTACTTTAGGAGCAATCAGAAACTAAAATTACTCAATTTGGATAATTAATTATGCTAATATTTACTAATCAAGTTTTAAGGTAATTAGGGCTAATTAAGAGATCTAGTTATTGGATCTTAAATATTTTTATAGTTTACTGTTAATTAGGTCATCATAATCAAAATAGTATATTGGAAGACCTAATTTAGAGTTCAATTGACCAAGTTATGGTCAATTGAAGTTTTAGGATTAATTGAGGTAATTAGTGTTAGGTCCTAAAAGTGAGTATTCAAATACTAATCCAAATAAAAGAATTGAATACTACTAGGCTATTCTAGAGGTTTTACTGATCATTTTAATACCCATATTGCCTATGTTTGGACTAGGGGGTAAAAAGTTATGAGCTTTGGAAGATTAGGATTTGGGTCAAAAAATAATTAGCCAAAATATGTCTCAAACAGCAAATCTAATATTACTGAGATGATTCTTAAGCTTTGCTGATTACTTTGAGACCTAGATTGAGTATGTTTGGGTTAATGGTTACAAAGTTATAGCCAAATAAAACTTTGTGATATATTTTAAATTATTTAATACCCCTAAATGTCACTATACAAAATATTGATCCTGCTGAAAATTAAATGGTACCATAATATTCCTCTTTTTCTACTAATCAAAATGACATATAATTTTGATATGTTTGGAGTTATGGATTTTAAGTTATTAATGATTGAAGTTTAGCCATTTATTTAATTAATTAAATATCAATTAAGAGCTGATTTTTTAAATTAAATTGAGTTTAATTTATATTCTTATGACGGCATGACCCACCAGGTCAACTGTCGGAATGGCGGGCCTTAGCAGACGTATCGGCGCTGCGCAGTGGGCCCCGCACTTAAGGCTGCAGACGACGCGACACCGCGTGGGCCCCATCCCTTTGTGCGGTCCGAGATCAGCTCACGGGTCGGGCTCAAGCCGACCCGGCCCGACCCAACGCTTCGTCTTCTTCATCGAATCCAAATAGGGCGTACTAGGGCACACAAGTAAAGGGTCTTCCTGGCGACTTGACGACTCGACCCACACGGCTAAGGAAAGGGGATGAACGCAGCTACTCAATGGTATAAAGATCCGGGGTTGAGGTGGTCTGGTTCGAGCGTAGGGTGGAACCCTAATTGAGCTAGATGCGGGATAGGGATAATAACAGTAAGGACAGTAGTGGGAAATCAAATTCAGGCATGATTGGGTTCAATCAGGTTAATCAAGCATGATGGATGGTCAATCAAGCATGTGAAATAAATTTATGAAATGAATTATTGAAATTATAACGGAAGGATTCGCTCGATGCTTGATCGACTCGATGCTTAATCGACTTCTACGATATTAGCTTCTGTGAAAAAATGAAGCAATAGAACACTCTAGGAACCTAAATAGTGCAGGGAATGGGCCTTCAGTGGTGCTCGACGAGTGGCGAGGAGCTAGAGCGACGCACGTCTACGCGTGTCGCGAGCGTAGACCTCATGGGGAAGACGATTCCCCTGCCGTCTGATCGAATGATCAGGTGGCCATGATCCTCCGTCCAGATTGACGGGAGGAAGGAACGGTGCTAAACAGAGGAAACAGTGTTGAATTAAATATATTATTATTTAATTATTTTCTAATTATTTTATTTGTTAAAAATAACTATTTAAACGCATTCCAAAAATTCTCCATAAATCACCCTTAACTAATTGAAGGGTGAGGAACACAATGGTGCAATCGGATTTCTGTTTCGATGAGTATTTACTTATTTGTATTTTTGGGGTATTTAAATAATTTTAAATATTTGCCAAAATTTTGACGATTTCCGATTGACACGAAAACATCACTTATAGCTAATTTGGGGGAAATGAGCGCAATGACAAAGTCCATTTTCTTATTGGAGGTCAATTTAGACATGATAAATTTAAAGTTTTTGGATTTTCTAGAAATCGGGATTTGATCCATTTGATTCCTTATTTGAATTGGATCTTAGAGGTAAGTTCCAAATGACTTAATTAAGGCACTGAAATCATAATTATGACTTAAGATTAGTCCTAACTAGCCTAAGTAACAACCTGGGTTATTATACATATTCACTCAAAAGGAACTTAATTGTCATCAGTGTAGATGACTTGAGTTACTTTGTGATTATGACTTGGAAATTCAGTACCATTCGGGTAAAGCTAATGTTGTAGCTGATGCCCTGATTCATAAAGCGACTTTATCTTCCCTTTATTACAATGAATCTTTGATCAAAGATTTTGTCAGATTGAATCTTGAGCCAATTAATTATGCTGATTTGGGCACTCTATTATTTACTATTCAGTTAGATGATTCTCTAAGGTCTAAGATTGTCGAAGCTCAGAAGAAATATGTGAGTTATTCTATTCTAGTTTCTGATATCATTAATGAAAAGAGATCTGAATTACGTCTTGATGCTGAAGGTGTGATTTTTCAGAAGACTAGGTTATGGATTTCTAAGAGCCTATAATTGCAAATACTGTCGGAAGCCCATAACTCTGGTTATATTGTTCATTCTGGAAGCAGTAAGATGTATCAGGATGTAAAGAAATCATTCTGGTGGTCTGGCATGAAGAGAGATGTTGCCATTTTCATTTCTAAGTGCCATTCTTATTCATTAGTTTAAGCAAAACATCAAAAGCCTGGTGGACTTCTCAAACCCTTAGACATTCCTGAATGGAAATAGTGTGATATTTCCATGGACTTCATTATGGGACTACCTAAGTGTATATCTAATTTTGACTCAATTTGGGTGGTAGTTGATAAACTCACAAAGTCAGCTCACTTCCTTCCAGTCCGTCAGATAGATTCAGTGGAGTAGTTAGCTAAGCTTTACCTTAAGGAAATCGTTCATTTACACGGTACGCCGAATTTCATAGTTTCAGACAGAGACAGTAGATTTACTTCTAGATTCTAGTTTGTTGTTCAGCAAGGCTTGGGGGCAAATTTATCTTTGAATACTACTGTTTATTTCCATACTAATGTTCAAATTGAGAGGATTAATCAGATTTTAGAATATCTTCTTCATCTTTATGCTCTTGATTTTGGCAAATCGTGAAATATTCAGCTTGCCTTAATTGAGTTCTCCTACAACAACAGTTTCCAGTCCAGCATTGGTATGGCTCCTTACGAAGATCTTTATGGAAGGAGATGTACAACTCATATTGCTTGGACTGAAGTAGTATACTGTCAATTTTATGGTTCTGAATTGATTGAGGAGACTACTAGAAATTTTTTTTGATTAAGCGTAATATGATGACAGCTCAGTATAGACAGAAAAATTATCATGATGCCCGTCATTGTCTGTTAGAATTTCAAGTTGGTGATCAAGCTTATTTGAAAGTAAGTCCGATGCAAGGTATGCAGAGATTCAGTATTTCTGGAAAGCTGAGTCCAAGGTATCTGGGACCCTTTGAAGTGATTGAAAAAGTTGGAACCTCTGCATATAAGTTGGAGTTACCTGATGACTTTTCAGCCATGCACAATATGTTTCATGTCTTATAATTAAGAAGGTGTTTGTTAGATCCTAATCAGCAAGTTCAGATTCCAGCAATCGAGTTGCAGCATAATTTGACTTTCGTCGTCAAACCTGTTGTAATTCTGGGGTGGGATCTTAAGCAGTTAAGGAACCGCAACATTCCTACGATCAAAGTCCACTGATAGAATCATCCAGCTGGTGAAGCTACATGGGAGAAAGAAGAAGATATGTGAAAGAAGTTCCCAGAGTTCTTTTCTTAATTAGATAGTTTTAGTTCTTTCATTTTCATTATTATTTCTTTAAACGTTCTTCGTGAATTTTCAATTTCTTATATTTATTTGTTGTGTGTCGCGGGCGACACTCTTTTTAAGGAGGGGAGTTTGTAACAACCTTAGTAATGTTACCCATCAATTAGTGACCCAACTGACTCTAATCTTCTTTCATTAGTCTTATAATAATATTAAGAGCCTCTATTTCAATTTTTGTGTGATTTGGAGATCATTTGGTAATTTCTAGTATTTTCTAATTTTTTAATAATTATGAAAATGCTTAATTTATTTAGACCTCAAAATTGAAAACTGAGTCCACCATTAGGCTCACCACACCCAAATTAACTAGGGGTGGTATTTTGAAAGTGTTTGGAAGTCTTCAAATTTTCTCAGAATATATTAATATTATTTAAATACTCAAAAAATTAAGATAATTAAATTGACCCCGATCAAAAAATTTATTTTCATTTTTGAGTTCATCACCCCTCAATTAGATAAGGGTGAATTTTTAGGATTTTTCGGAGTCCGTTTTATTATTTTATTTTGAGAAATAAATTATGTATAATTAATTAATTAATTAAAGTAAATAAAATAAAATAATAAATATATTTAATATTCTAATGGCATAATTTAGAAAAGGCGGAGATTCCCTGCACTACTCCAAGCACAGAACAACGGGTCGACTGAATCTCGTCCGTCGCCTCTTTCTTAGTCAAGATCTAACGGTGGTCGTCTAAGTAGAGATTTGGACCATTGGATCACTGCTCAGATCCAACAACCTCGATCTTTTCTGTTGTGCACCTTCTCTGCCAAATCGCAAAGGCATACGAAGTGGCAGGTCGCCAACTGCCCTCCTCCACGGCTTTAGTCCTCCTCCACTCCTTCACTTTCCCCATTTTGCCTCTTCCCTCGTTTGCTGGTAGCCTTTGTTGGAGAGCTGCGATCTGAAGAGAAAGTTGCTGTCGGAACTAAACCATGCCCTAGCGTTTTTCTTCTGCCGACAGACCTCAAGGTACTCCATATTCGATTTCTTCTTGAATTAAGTGTTTCATTATGTTTCTTTCATACTTAGCAATCATTAGAAGAGAGTGAATCGTCCTGTGCTAATTAGGGATGGTTTTTTTATTTTTTCGCCAAACCCTAATTTTAGCCATGTGATTAGGGCATCTGCTCGTTGGTTCATGAGTTAACGTCGACAGTTGAGCTTGGTCCCTTCGAGTCGACCTCGGTGAGAGCTTTTCAATGGCATGTGGTTTGCGCCTTGGATCCCCTGGGTTCGACTGTGGGGATGAACCCTAGCTGCGCCCTCTATGGATCATTTTGGGGACAAAACGGCCGATTCCTTTTGGCTTATTTTCGGTCCGCACTAACTGCCTGGACCGGGCCGGCCCTTTCTTGTTCGACCACACTGTATTAACGGCTGCATGTTTTCTTTTGGAGCGATACGCGTCGACTTCTAAGAGTGACGCGTGTCTCTATGATTTTTTGTGCCGCTTCAAGTTTATAATTCATTGAGTTTCGTTTTATAAATTTTTGTGCCATTAAAATTTGCGCCTGTCATATTTTTCAGTGTCGATTTTAATTCTGCGACTAGAATGATTAGTTAATCATTAAGCAAATTTGAATGTAAAATTTCATTAACTCATATCTTGCAATTTACACATCCAAATAATGCAATATTATATACCATTTTGATCACAAAAATGCATAGACTAATAATATGATATTTCATTTCTATTTTTGATGAATATATTATGTAATTATTAATTTAGATTAATTAATTTAATTGAAAAATTAATTACAATCTTGTTTGTGTCATAACTTGAATATTATGAGTCCAAATTTAATGTTTAAATAGTCTACTTAACTCACAAAAATCTGAGGAATAATAATACAAAATCAAATTTAGAATTTAAAACCTAATTTTCTTAATGACTATTTAACTCTAATTAGGACTCCCAAAAATCTTAAAATCTCAATGTTGTCCAAATTCGACCTAGTTAGTGTCGTTTTGCTCTTTATACTATAAGGATTGCATATTAATGTATATTATTTAATTTGGACAATATTTAGTAATTTTAGATTTTTGGCTCCTAAATTAGGATAATTTTGAATAATTTATTAAATTTCATAATTTTATGTTTTATGTATGTTTGAACCTTAGGGTAGCTATCACATTTAATTGCTTCCCATATTATTTTAATTGCATGTTTAAGGCTTAATTTTCTCATATTAGATGTTTGTATATTTAGCATATAGATTGATTCAACCTTCAACCTTAGAAGAGATACCTTATGATTGAGTTTATATTACATTTTGCTTGTGATCCTAGAAGTTGTAAGATATCCAATTAAGTGTAGTAACCTTAGCGTTTATGTAGTTTGTAAGTTATGATTCAATTAGGATTAATCCTAAGCAAATAGATTGAATCATTAGCTCGCTTCACCTTAGTTCTTAAGTCCCCACTTAAGTTATTTAAAGACTTGTAATAGGAGTATTAAATTCATGAGAATAGTTTATGAATCATATTGATTTCTTTAACTTTCAATTTATAGGAAACATAGAGTTTATAATTTATAAATCTTTCTTTCTTATTCCTTTAAACCTTTCCTTTTATATTAACATAGCTAGATTAGTAATTGATTTTTAAATAAGATCATTCTAATTCAAATTAGTTAGATAAATTTAGTGTATAGAACCTTAACTCTAACTTCCTCAATTATAGTATTTACTTAACCCAACCTTTCTTAACTAGTTTTCTAAGCCCCGATTTAGTTAACTTACTAAAATCTTATGGTTTATGATAATGATATAATTAGTTTCATTTAGTATTGTTATACTCATAAATTATTTTTCCATCTCATAAAATAAAATGAAATTATTGTTTTTCAAAACCCCAATTACTTATATTACTTATAATTGACTTGAGATCAATATTTCTAAGCTAAATGGGGAACTAAATTAGCTCCAATCATTAAGTAGATCATTAAAATTAGATAACTTTGGATATCACAGAATTATAATTGTTGAATTCTCCTTGAATGCTAGCTTAGCTTTGAGCCTAATTCATTTGACACATTCATATAAGACTTTGTGCACAAATAAAACATTCACATTAAAACTATAGGAGTTAAATATTGATGGTAGCCAAGGGTAGGCTAACTATGAGAAATAAGGAGACCTCATATTCTCAGAGAGGGAATATGAGTGTTTGTTGTATTTAAAACCCCGCTTTCTTTTACCGGTTAAACAGACATGTTTAACTCATCGCTTTATTTTGTAAGTCCCTGCAGAATGAATAATTTTATAAAATAACTTCAATTAAATAAAATATGAGATCTTCTACAATTTTATTAATTGTGAAGACTCATCATAGCTTTTTAATTATGTTACTTTACATAATTTTAGACTATGTGAATCTTAGACTAATAGTCTAAGATCTTCCTTTAATTATTATGATTTGTACTTTTCATATTTTTAATACTGTACTTTACTTGTGTATAGTTTATTTATATTGCAGTGAATATTGTTATAATTTCATTTAAATGCTTCACTATTTACTTTTCTTACTTAGCATAATTTTATTGAACATATAAATGTTTCATTTTATTTACTTTCATATGCACACTTTAGTATTTTTCTAGCCTATTTAGGATGCTTTACCTTTACTTTATTTGTAGGCTAGATTGTCTATACTTGTGAGTACTCTTACTCACTCTTTTACTTCAATTGTCTATTTTCATTTCCATTCTTATATGCTTTTATTTTGCACAATTGCTTATGCTTAAATTGTAACTAGTTGTGATATCCAAATTGAACTTTAAAATGTTTAGCCTAATCTTAAAATATGCTTAGACTATTTAGTTTAACTACACATTTCTTTTTCTTGGCTTTGCCATATCATATTTAAATACTAAATATGATAAATTAGGTGCATTTGGAGGTTAGTAGGCTTGACCAAGTGCTTAAGCTTAAGGATATTAAATTTTTTCCGCCTAATTAGTTAATTACTTGATTTTATGTTAAATGTGAGAGAGACTTTACTTTCTTTATTCTCTATTTTAATATTAGCATGTAATATTTTAAGTTAATTGCTTGTCCTTATTATGTGTTGGAGCTTAGAACTTATACTTAAATGCTTAGTTTAGATAAATGGATACTTAAATAGAAATTTAGATTTATATGTGAATGTATTGTACAAATATGTCATATTCATTGAACTAATTATTGTATATTTCATTCATCCTTACTTGTAGCATATCTGCATATGCATCCCCTAATTGTAAATCTCTTAATGTTATATGTGAATGTTTACTCTTACCCTTACTTGCAAATATTATTTTCATATGTATGTTACTATCACTTAAAATTCTTATTGCAATATATGATTATAACTATCATTTGCTTCAAGTGATTGTAAGTATGTGTATTCACATATTTCATATCTTTTATTCATAATTATAATTAATTCTATTCAAGCATATTTATTACTTGCATATATTATCAATTCATGTCACTCTTTTCTTTGTACATATTTTGATCTCAATTTCTCTTTTGGATTCATAATTATTTACTCTATTGTACATGCATACAATTAACATCTTCTCACTTTGTAACTACCTTTATCCTATACATGCATATGAACTCATATTTATTATATCACATTCATCATACATGTATTTTCATTCTATTGTATTTCTCATCTTAACTTAAGACCCTCTTCTAATAATTGGCCAAACATAGCATCTAATGATTTGGGTTAGCTTCTGTAGCACTCCGCCCCTTCGCCGCGCGCAAAAGAGATAATCATAATCGATTCGACGGCGGAGCGGTGCGCCACTCAGGAAGAGATATCCCATCTCGTCGAATAGCTAAAACTAACACTTAACTATTGAAAGAAACCCATCTGATGGGCTACTGACTCAACTCCAAAGGAGGGCCGAGAACTAATATTTAAAATAAGAGTAATATCCTTATCCTAAATATTAGATAAATACATACATTGAATTTAAAATATAATATGAAGAATCCAATATATGTATAAAATATCAATATTTCTAGTATGCTGATCACATCACAATACTAAATATAAGTAAGATATAAATAGAGTGCAGAAGCTAAAGAAGACATCTATAAACATTCATCACAGAAGCTGAATGAAACATTCATCTCAGAAAAGAAAATACATCCAGAATTATAACAAACTATTTACTGAAATACAGGAAATGAGTCTAAGTACTTAACTAAAATTGTAACTAAGCAAAACAGTAAAATTGGAGAAGAGTGCACTAGTGCTCCGCGAACTCCTCATGGATCTCCTGAGTATCCACCTAGTCAGACAATAAGTCTAACACATCAAAACTAATCTAAATAGTTTTAATTATTTACTTAACATTTACATAATATAAATAAAATTGTATAAATACTGTAAAAGTAATTGAAAGTATAAAATTGTACAAAACTAAAGTAAAGTAAAATAAAGTTGTACTGAAAACTAAATACTGAAAGTCAATAAAAATAATAATAGATCTAAAACTGAATAATAACATGTTAAACTATATTGTATGTCACTGAAATTATGCATCTGAATATGTCATAATATTGTATGCTACTGATATGCAGCCAAAATTTCATTGAACTACTATGAGTCGTACGGTCCAATGTCTACATACATCCGGTTGGGAATACAGTTTACTGTGATGTCGATGCATTCTGAAAATCCCCGATCAATGTATGCAATATTCCATAATCTATAAAGCATCACTGATACTCATATATCATGCTTATGTTCATGCTCATGTCTCTTACTTCTATATTACATTAGTTAAATCCAAAAATCCAGAAATACTCTGAAATCCGATAATGAATTCAAGGCCTTCATTGTGAAGAATCCTATAAAAAAATGGATTCTTACTCTTAGATTCTAATTTTGATAATTGGTTAAAGTTGAGAGTTTACATAAAAATCATTAGATGGGAAGGTTGTATACACATATTTAGCATATTTCAAAGAAGGGTGGTCTTTAACACTTAGTTTAATTAAGTCACACATAACAAAGCGATCTTCGATAGGATGCATCACTCGATGATGATTTGTATTTCAAGCTAAGCCATTAAAATACCCAAATCACAAGCACACTTAGTGTTCTAAAGAGGGTGACTTGAATCACATAGTTTGCTTGAAGCACACCTATGAAAATGATCTTCGATAGCAGGTATCACCCGATAGTGACTTTTATTCAAACAAACTAATGATCTAAGTCCCTAATCATAACACTCTTAAGATTGGATGATTTATTCTAAGTGAGACTATATCCGACTAAACTTGCATAATAGAACACATATATAATACTATATTAAGATGAATCAACAAATTCTGAATACTACTGAAATAATCCAGCACTATAGGTATACCCAACCAATAATCCGGGTTCAGATAATTCTATTTAATCAATAAGGAATTATCAAAGCTATTAATCCTTATACTAAATGGGTGAGTCATACACAAGGATCCAAGGATGTGATCAAAAGATCAATCAATAGTGATTTCTACAGTAAGAGAGAAGTTCCATTATAAGTGCTTTAGGTAATTCCTACCATGAGGTGTTAAGATCACCTTCTAAGGTTAGGAAGGATCATTTAAAATTCTACCTCAATGAGTTACAAATGTTCTCCATGCCTAAATGTATTAATATTTAAGGTCTTTAAGCATTTTAAGAATGCCTCTAAAGCAAGATCCTTGAGATCTCATTTTTTTATTTCTTAAGTTAACATTTAAGATTTACTTATTAGTCTTGGATTAAAGTGATCAGATCAGATGATTAAAATCCATCTGATCCTATACTATTCTGCAATTATGAGATGAAATTAAAAATATTATTAGAGTTAGATCATTTTATAAATCATTACAATTTTATTATCCATCTTTTGATAATAGTCTTATATAAGAAAAAATCAAATATCTAAAGTTTAGATTTAGATGAATCAATCACACAGATTCAATATTAACCTTAGCACTTCTAACTCAATGATTTAAGATCAATACTAAATTAGATGCACTATTGGAATAATGTTAATTAAATTAGCTTACAATTAAATTTATTGATTAAGTGATTAAGGGTTCAAGTCTTAATCAAACATGTTAAGGTTTAACCCTTATACTTACCCAATTAAGACCAATTTATTAATTTATAGATCAATGACCAATCAATGCATTATTGGTGTATTATTGATGGTAAATTTCAAATTTAGATTAAGTATCATTTACTTAATCAAGGTCTTAAAGTTCTCATATTCAAATATAGTTTAATATTAATTAAATACATCAAATATTCAAATAAATGTTAAAGTTCTCTAACATACATCATAATATCATGAAAGTAAGAAAATGTAAAGTGACAAAGAATAGAAGGTAATTAAGGTTAACTAATTCCTAAATTAAATAAAAAGGGTTAGCACTTGATTACAAATTTAAAGAACTTAAGTCTCATATAATTTGGTTATTAAGATTTACTTAGTCAATACAAGTATTCAAGGATTCTATTTTTAATATTTGACACAAAATATTTAAGATACATAAGATATTTTAGCGTGTGCTATATAAAACAAACTTTCAAATTTGATTTTCACATCAAATTTTATACAATGCTTAATTTTACTAAAATTAGGTTCAAATTTAATATAACTCGGCCCCCATTAGGGTTCTAGGGACCTTAAAATGTAAAAAATGTGAAGTTTCGGCCATTCCAAATAATTTTGGGCAGTTTTGGGCAATTCTGGGCTCTCTGGCGCGCGGCATCAGATTTTAGCACTGTGGCGCGCTGCAGCGCCTTCAGGCATTAATTTCAGAGGTGCGGGGGCTACGGTGCGCTATAGCGTGCTACGGCGAATTTTTATTATTTTCATCAAAAATATATTTTTATACATCATAATTTATTATGCCGCTGCAGCGCCCGACAGTGATTTCGCATGTGCGAAAATCGTAATGGGCTTCCTTTTTCGCACCCAAATACTTCTAATTTTGGGCACATCACAAGTGGTTCTATATACCGATGGAAAGGTCTTTTCGAGACCTTTCCATTGATACCAAAATTGGCACAAAATAATTTTTATAACTATGCGAATAATGGAGTTAAAGGTTCGGGTATGCTAAATGGAGGAAAACATAGCATTTTATTTACAATGAAATTTAATGCCTTAATGAACTTTAATGGCTTCCATACTCAATCATGAGTTTTTAAAGACTCAAAATAAGCATATGAGCGAAATGAAGTAGCCAAGGAAGTAGAGCAAATGTGTACCTTTGGTCTTAGGAAAAAGGAAGAAGAGAACTCTATGTTTCTTCAAGAACTTGGAGATGAGCTTCTTCTTCAGCAAACACAGCAATAAAGGAGGGATGGAGAGCTTGGGAGGAAGAAGGGATTTCAGCTTAAGCCAAAAATGAATAGTAGCGGCTGAGCTCCCTTCTTAAAGGAGAAGAAGAGGGGAAGGAGTAGGTATGGCCTAAGGGAGAAGGGGAGGGGCTCTACCTTGCTTACGCCAGAATTTGAGGAGAGGGGCGCCAAAAATGGAGAGAAGGTGGGGTCCATGCGCAGGAGGGAGAAAGAAAAAATACAATTAAAAGAATAATTAATTATTTATTCATAATATTTAATTTATTAAAAATTAAGATTAATTAAACGGGTTCCGAAAAATCCCAAAAATTCACCCATAGCTAATTTGGGGGTGAGGAATTTAACGTCGAAATTAGATTTCGATTTCAATGATTATTTAATTATTCTATTTTTTCGGGGTATTTAATTATATTAAAATATTTGTGAAAATCGACGACTTCCAAACGCGTCCAAAATATCACCCCTAGCTAATTTGAGGGTGACGATCGCAATGATGAAGTTGAATTTTGATTTCGAGGTTAAATTAAATACCTTAATTTTCTAATTAATTAAATATTAAAATAATATAAAATATTTGATTTAGCTCCGAATCTTCAAGGATTTGTTCAAATGACTAGATGAACTTAACAGAATAATAATTAAGATACGATTAAGTTAAGATTAAGCTGGGTAACAACTTTGGGTTGTTACAGCTTCCTTCTAATCCAATATTAGATGTTGTGGTGACGCATCAATGTTGAGTTTAATTACTACTCAATATTGGGGTCATCATAGCTGCGCTGACTGATATGGAGCTGATAGAGATCCTAAAGACACTCCAAGGGTTCCGCTGATCACTTTAGCTCGACTGGGAGTTTGAACTCTAGACCATACCCACTGGTTGAATGGGGAAACACCGAGAACAACATTTTCACATTGATCTTCTTTTCTCACTGTGTATTCTTGAGTGAGATCCCAAGCTTCTCGCTTTCTCCCTCGACATCTCCAAGCTGCCATGGGCTCGAACTTGACCCGAGAGCTCGGGTAGAGCCTCATCCCTTTTATTTCCCAAATAAAACTAGCCAGGCCTTGTGGCTCGATGAGAGGTGCCTGACTACCTTTGAGAAGAAGCTAACGACTTGTTGTCATGGATGGGAGAAGTGGGGGACAGGCCTTGGCATTGGTGTACAAGGATTTTTTCTTGTCAGGGACGCGAGCGCTCGGGGATGTTGGTGAACAGTGAGGATGCAATTGGCGTTATCTGTTGGATCGACCAGAACTGCTGAACGGTTTTTATGGATCATATCATAACGGTCATAAGCGGGAAAGATCCGGGCTGTAGGATTAACGGTCTCAATCCAACGAGTGAACGTAGCTCGAAGCGAGGCTATATCCAGACCATCAGCATCACGTGGTAGACGGTCAAATGCAACATGATTTGCTATTGTGGGACCTGGGCTCCACAACAGATTGCTTGCGGTCTTCACAACAAATCCCAAACGGTTGGCGATTAATGCGGGTAGAAGTGCAATTATGGAATGTTTGAAATTTTAAAATGCAATTTCTCCTATTTAAAATAAATTCAATTATAGCCTAAATGACCTCCAAAAAATTTCAAACTTGCACCTCTAGTTGATTTTGAGGTGAAGAATTCAAAAATACAATCAGAAATTGAATTTGCATATCAGTTTATTTTAGCTTTATTTTAAGATTCCAAAATTAACAAAATTATAATTTCAATCTATTGAGGCTCAATTGACTCCAAATCTTCAATGTTAGATTCTAATGATTTGATAAAATGAATGGAATAAAAATTAGAGGTTGGTTAAGTTTAGTTTAACTAGGATAACAGCTCGATCAAATTAAGACGAAAATCAATATCCTGATTTAAGTCGAACAAAAATTAAATAAAAGTATCATCAAATAAAATGTATTGAAGGGATCATACTTCAAAAATTTGAGTGCGATTGAGATCTCAAATCGTCCTAAATTAATTCGTAAAGTTTAAACTTCAAAAATTGATAATAAATAAAATATAAATCAAAATTTAGAAATTTTATTAAATTTAGGTTATGCATCAAAACGAGTATGCTATGTTTTAAGTTTCGCAAAATTTCAATCTCTAGAATAATCGTAGTGAATTTTTAAAAATTTTCACTTAAAAATTAATATAAAATAAAATACTTGTCCAAATTCAAATTTTTTGAACGCGTGCGTCCATTTTGTCGAGACGCTTATTCGGATACAAAGTTTGTTATTTTTAAAGTTCAATTAGCGATCGATTGAATCCTAGAAGTTTCGAGTGAATCTTAACCACTCGATTTTGATGGAGTCGCTCTCAACAACTTGCTTTCTATATAATTAGCAGTCTTTCTATTTTGCCATAACATCCCTAAACATATATTAACTCAAGTGCATCCAAAATTTCCCTCTCCTCTACGTGAGATTGGTCTCTCCATACGCTCAGCTCTCTCCTCTCGATTCCTAATGGAGAGCTCGCCAATTCCCTTCTCGCTCTCGACTAGGCCAAGATGTAACAACTGGACATTGTTACTGAACCGTTTAGACCTAATCCTCCAAATTTAATAATTTCTTGGACGCTTGCGTTCGTTTCATACAAAGTTTGTAATTTTTGGAGTCCGATCAATAATAGATCAAAACTTGGAATTTCACATAAACCTAATCTCTGAGGCTCTTAAATATTTGAGACTGTCTATATATAATATCCTCTAATCTAATTTCACATAAACCTAATCTCTCCTGCAGCCGAATTTTTTTTCTTTTTTCTCTGGTGAGCCAAGATCCCTCCATTGCTCGAGGCTTGGAGTCGAGAGCTTCTATCCATTCTTCTATGTCGAGCAGCTGCTGAGAGCCTCGCTCTCCCTCTCGTCGAGCCCATTTTCTCCCGCAGCATGTGAGCTTCCTCCTTCTTGATTAAGCAATCGAGCGTCATCAACTATCTTTTGATGACTCAATATTGAGCTTCCTTTTAATTTAGGGGTTGTTGGTTACTAATATTTTAAGGTAATGTAATGTTATTTAAAAATTACCGTGAGATGAATTTATTTGATTTAAAATTATGTAATTAATGACATCTAAGAAATTAACTAAATGCAAACCGTATTAATGTGCCGATTTCCGCTGATATGCACATAGCACTGACAATCTATCATCTCTAGGGTACTTCGCGCGAACTCCTGGAGATCTCGACGACGCCGAGGCTCGCTCGAGATCGCTTCCGTCATTGCTGCCGCCGTCGCTGCCGCCGTAGTTGCCGTACGTGCTCGCCTCCTTCGTCCGGCCTCACTTCCGCCAGACGCAAAGTGGCAGAGGTCGCCTCTCGCCTTTCGCCTCTCGCGCAAGCAGCAGCTGATCAGGTAAATGAATGCTTTTTTTTTTTTATAGGATTTGCTTGATATTGCCATTTGATTATGAATAATTTAGGGAAATTTGTTTTGTGATTTGTTATTTTTTAAAATTTGTTAGAGTTGATCTAGAAAAAATTTATAGTGGAGTAGGTGTAATCATTAATCATTAATATCAGTATATAATGATTCTTTTTTAGCTGTTTGTATATTTGGATAAGTTAAAACATCATTTGATTAGTTCAATTTGGATATATTATTTTAGCAAATTTTATAATAATATATAATGTTCTCGTAGATGAAAGTGACAAAACAAAAAGCAATTGTTGCCATATATGCAGATATATTGAGTATACTAGAGAATGACAGTAGTAATGATGATGAGTTAGTAAATGCAAAACAAAGCTGTTACAACTTATGTGCTGCTCTTTTCTTCGACTCTTCGACTGATATTATTTCATAAAGAGCTGTGTTATGTATGTAAAAGATTGCCAATGGGCCTTTAGATTGAATTCTCTTGATTTTCTGTTGTTCTCTCATTGTATGATTGTGCGGTGATGATCATATTCACCATATAACATGAAGTTGCCTGCCGTAGAAAGAACCTATTTGTTAATCACATTGCTTCTCTTTTATTTTGTACCGGTGCGTGCCCTTGATTCATGATGGAACAAACAATAACCTTCTTAGGTGCTTGCAATAAAATTTGTATGTTTTTTGGTTTTGATACTGTTTACCTAATTATCATTTAGTTATTTGTTGTGATTTTTCAATTTATATTTAAATCTTAGTATTAGGGGTAATCTTACCTAATGTGTAATATAACATGAATGACAACATATCAAATAACATACATCTGAATAATACTGATATCGGTTATTTAAATAACACTGAACCAAATAACCTTTGTTATCTGAATAACACTGCTATTTGAATAACTTGCTATCTGAATATAACATACTATCTTAATAACTTTTCAACTGACATTTAACCAAACAACCCCTTAATTTCTTTCTTTCTTAACTACTTTGGCCTGTGCTTTGTTTTAATTTGCGGGCTATTGAAAATCTGTATGTCAATATAGCACTTAGAAATAAGAGCTTTTTTTTTCTTATGGAATATTTGTGTATAAGCAAAGATTTCTTCATGTCTTTCTTATATTGTCATATTATAATTCATAGTCTATATTTCGTTATGACCCAAAGATGCTGAGATTTTTAGAGTATGAAATGTCTTCTTTAAATTTGGATAAAATCACTATTTAAACTGCTATTCACTCAATTCTCCTTTGTTCTTTCTATCTAACCCAATTTAATAAATAATTTATATAATTTGTAGAGGGATCTTATTAAAATTTTATCACATCATATCACATGAATAGAAGTGAATATTGGCGGCTTTGGCATACTAGAAATTCTGCATCTTTGAAAAAGTTGCCGATGTATTCATTACTTGATTTATTGTTTAGTTATTACAAATTTATAAATTGATTCTAGAAAGTTCTTCGTATACTTGTTGTCGCGAACTGATGAGTAAGTGTAATTTGCAACTATCTTTGCTCTAAATATCTTTGCCCAATCATAGTAGATTTTTATTAGAAAATTTGTATGCATAATTTTTTCAATAAGCATGTATTCTCTTAATCTTTATGATTCTAATCCACTTCTATCTATAAATGAATAACCAATTGTATTCCTTTAATGCTTATATTTTATGTTATATTAGAAGTTTCAATGTTAATTATACTCATCTCATGTTTCATCATTTAAAAGCCTCCTAAGTCTCTATTTGATTATGTTATTAATGCTATGCATCTTAAAATATATACCATTTCATAAGTTATATATATCCATATATTAATGTAGAATCACACTTGAACCATTGTGACGCCACCCCGACACATATGCATTCAATTGATTGCATTAAATAAGTTCAACTTGAAGCAGTAACTATAGCATTATGCTTCTTTTAGCATGTTGTTTTCTTTTAAAAATTGCGATAGTAGATGCTAGAAATTTTTATATTTTTTATAGCTCCCTATAAGATGACTTTTAGCTGAAGATTTAATTTGAAAGTACTTTTAGTTGAAAAAAGCACCTTTTAAATTATACTAAAGCATTATAAATCTATTTGCATAAGGAAGAAGTTAATTCTTCATGATCGATGAAGTCAAATAAAAAGCTGGCCATTTTCATTTCATCAGAGAAGTTTGATAGGAAACCTATATATACAATATGGGAAGCTGAAGGCTTAAAGTTCATAAGTCATTTGTTGTAGAAGCTTTGAAATTGTGCAAGGTACATTAAGTACTTAAAATTTTATTGAGTTTTATATTTATTTAATTATGCAATTTTCTTGAGCTTCATGTATAGTGCGTACATCAGTTGTATAGATCTTAGCATCGTTAGTAATTGATTATTATTGAAAACCATGATATCAGGACGTAGGAACTCCTTACTAGTATAGTACTATCACCTTACTTGAAAACTATAAATATACGAACATGAGTTATAACTTTGATTTACGGAGTAATTTTATTAATTACTCTTGATTTAGGCAAGTAATGCTTAGTCATTATTAGTACCGATAGATGTCTAATTTGAATGTTTAAGAAGTTGATTGATTCCTTAGACATTAATCATGCCATAGAATTGAGAGATTCAATTTAGAACCCAAAATTCTTGAAGTTACCTTTTAGATCCTTAAAATATGATTGTATTAAGGGAATAAGATCAAAAATTGCGTAGAATATAGTTTGAGCCCACTAATTTCTCCCATGACACTTAAATCAATAAAAGTAAGAATTTATATATTTCATTGAGTCTAATTAGACTCAATGGAACTCCCTATAGCTCAAAACTTAAATTATCATACGAAATTGAATAACTTAGACTTTAGATACTTAGAATCCTAAGTTAAGGGACTTGAACCCTATATTAGAGTTTAATCTCTTAACTTTTAATTTTTATAAATTATATCAAGATTGGTGGTAGAAATGGAAAAATGTAAATTAAGTTGATTGATTTATTCATTTAACTTCTGTAGGCGATACTGTCTGATTGTTGAATTAGAACTCGATTAGTTCTAATGTTTAACCTTATAAGGCTGTGAATCTGAGATTTTACTTGATAGTTAGATATTGGGGATCCTAAGCTTGTTTTCAAAATGATGGTTGAATTAGGTTAGGGACGGAGCTAGTATATCAGGAGTTATAAAGTTACCATTTGGAGCCATTAAGAGGCCCAGGTGATGAACATGCTTTTATTAAACTCAGCTTCGAGGTTCTAGCTTTGCCCATCAAAACTGTTAACATTGCTTCATAATACTAAGACATAAACATAAATATGAATTTTTATGCCATTATCTTTTGAATTTGGCATGTGATATAATTATGGCCAAAGGATGTTTGTTTGCAGGAATTTTGATTATTTTATTCGCATTAAATTATATTTTTCTGCACTTATTATTACATCCTTATTTTTGTTTTCTGCTTTTGTTTAAGTATAACTTTTAAATATATTTTGTACTTAGAATGTGCACTAAGACATTATTATTATAATGTCAGATCAGACACAGCTGGAAGATGCCAAAATAGCTTAATGACATTTTAAAGATTTATGGTGCAGATTGGAAGAATAGATTTGAAGATTTTATTTTTTGCTTATAAGAAACAATTGTTGATTTAGAAACACTTATCTATTATTGTAATATTATGGTTAATTTATTTTAAATAGAATGGATGATATTTTTGCTTCTTGCATGGCTTTGGATGTTTTGTGTTAAATGCTATTTTACTTAATCGCCCAATATGATCCTGCGGAGATGTACTCAATGTTGAATTTATTGTTACTAACGCAATATCGGGTCGTCACATATTATTACAAAAGTATGCCAATTAAATTAAAATACAGCATAAACCTTAATAGTACAAAACAAGAGTCTCGCCTCTGAAGACTCTAAGCAAGATCAAATCCTCAGCAGCACTTGAGAAGCTATTGCAAGATCCGACACATTTCAAAAGTGTTGGGGAATTTAATATTGTTAGTTCTGAGTTAAGTACACGGAAAAAATTAGGCGTTTCAATAATATATTGAAAAAAGGGCATAAAGGAAATAACATGCATAAAATAATTTTTAACAACTATAAGAGCTAAATAGAGCAAGAATAAGAGAAATAACCAGAACACGCTAATTATAAATGAAGGTTTTATGTGAGGTTGGCATAAATTAAATAAAAGTAAATGCTCCAACAAGGAAAATGTTAAACATGCTAGCTAAACTAGAACATGTAGCAAAGATGGAGTCTCAAATGAAAAGATTATAGCTGATTTTTCGTATAAGTTTGCTTGGGCACTAGCATTTAATGAGAGCGTTGAACACATATGTTTAGCAGGGGTCTTGAAAAGTAACTTCCAACACCAACCCTCTCAAGTAATGGTGTTGGATGAATATTGCTAGGAACTTGCCTAGTTCATAGTTGTATAGATTCAGTTGCAATAGCACATAGGAGACACTATATATATGTAAAAGAAAATGAAATCATAAGCTATAAAAGAAAATGAGCCAACCAATAGGCGCTAGAAAAACCAACAAACATACAAAGAAAACTGTTGAAATTTTTTTTTGCTAGAACTGCAATATTTTTTGCACTTTGTATAGGCTTTATTTGCTTATTTGAATGTAATGTAAAATGAAAATATAGCTCACAACTTAATCTTTCTGCCACTTAAATTACATACAAATTTGATTTAGTGATGATTTATATACCAAAATTTGAGTTTTTATATATTTCTTAGTAATATTATTTTTCTTCATAATGATGTACAAATTATTTATAAATCTCTCTTAAAATTTTATAGTGATTAGATTTAAATATACTTTATATAAGAGTGTTAAAAGTAGAGTTTAGAAACACAAAATTCAAGATTAGTCCAATTAAACTTTCATTTAAAGCTATTAGTTGATTTTTAGGCTTAAATGGAATTGAACTTCCTTGAGACCAAAATCAGTGATCTGAGAGCTTCAAATGATGTTTAGTACAACAAATTTAATTATTAAATTGGCTTGGAACTTAAGACAGCTAATTTAACTACGAAATCAATCAATAAATGCTTATGTTCTATTTTGTGGGTGAGCTTTTATTTAAGTAGACAACTTATTTAAATTTGTACAGATAATGTTACTTGTGCATATCTAAGAAAGATAAGGAGATGTAATATTCCATAGGAAAGAGCATCAACTTATTTGAAAGAATCACTAGTATTTTGAACATTACAGATGCGTGATATGTACATTTCTTAGAAAGTTGACAAACTAAGCTCAATTTTTAGAGAGGCATGTTGTATTTAAACTCTGATGTATTTCAAAGATTACATTTGATGTGGGTTGATATTTTGCTCAACTGCCATAAATATGCTTCTACTGATTCTTACCATTGTTAATATATATTTCCTTATTACTTGCACTTATTTTGTTGAACCTTTGCTTTGCTAACATTGTTTATGTGAATAAATTAACAATATAATTCAATTTTTTGTACTCGGCTTTTTGGGCTGAATGGTGTTTTCATCATTTTTTTTCAGGCATTGACATTGTTTTTGAAGTACTCGTTAGCCTGACCATTACCCGAATTGTTTTGTGGCTGGCAAGTTTGTGTGGAATTCTGTTGTTTGAGAAATTTTATAAATTTTTATTGTTATGTTCATGTTATTTTTGTATTGATTTATTAGTAAAATAAACTCTCCTATTGTATTATTGCTTTCTAATTTAATCATTGGAATCTTAGTGTCTTTGTGCTTTGGATTTTGTGTATATTTTTTATAATTTTTATTATTCTCTTTATTCTTCCAATTTCTTAACTTTACCTCCTAGTCGTTATAACTTGTCAGCTAGAGTTACCAAATTACATGTAGATGTATTTTGTGGTCATTGCTGATAGCCTTAAGTTGTTTAACCATTCTTATTAGATGAGGAGATCAAAACAATGTTACTCAAGTTTGACAAGCAACATAATAGGAAGGAAAAAATACTCATTCGGGGCGAGTTATTAGAGATTTGACACTCTAATATTCAAGGAAATAGGATGATCACTTGCATGATCTGAAAAAAGAGAGCTAATGATTAAGGCTAAATGGTATGTTAGCATGCAATCTGATCATTTCTAGAATTAAACCTATTTGTAACTCACAGGAATGAGTTTGACTTTTTTCCTGAGGGGCACATTATTAAAAAAACAGTCTTGAGGATCATCTTAGTGGACTCAGAAGATCATCTGAGTGTTGAATGAGTAATTCACAACTTTGCTGAGCTATTTTTTTGAGGCCATTGAGTATCGTGCTGTCTAGAGAATCACTTGATAGCATTAGTTGAGTATTGATAGACTAGAGTACCAGTTACTTAGGAGTTAAGAGAAGAGTCTCCTCATCCTTTAGACGAATCACTCAATACTCACTCTAGTCTCCTTGTCTAAGGTCATGCTTAGACACTTCGTATACAATCTCTCTAAAAGTGCGCATGCAGAGATTTAAAGCGCCGAGGACTGTAAACAAAATTCTGTTAGCAGTGGTTTTTCGCCAACCATACCACTAACATCCTTGCCGCTAAGACAATAAAGAATTTCAACATGGCGAAGCGTGTTAGTGACTATGTCATGTGAATAGCTATGTTTTTCATTGAAAAGGTTTCTATCTATTGTTCAGCTCCCAATTCTGTCATTTAATTGTAAGTGCAATTCTTCTTCTTTAAAATATAGAATCTTCCCTTGTTGTAATTGTTATGATGGCTGGGATATCAATGAAATCTTTACCTGTAAATTCCATTATCGACTATTAATTGTTTGTTTTCAGCTATTTAAGTCTCCATCTTGTAATAAAGAGTGAGCACTCTACCAAATCGGTTTCAGTGCGGCTTAAGAAGACTTTCTGAAGTCCTTCTACATCAGATCCAATTTAGTACAAAGTATCTACTAAACCAAAAGCAAGAAGAAGACCACATTAATATAAGTCTTTGCCCCTCAATTAAGAACTAGGTAAATCCAAAAGAGTTCTTTTTTGAGAAACGACGCTGTTGATCCATGTGCAAAATCTAAGAATATATTTATGAGTATAATTTGATAGAGTATGAGATGCCCAATGAGATTTTGATCATCATTATCATCAACGAAACCTCTTTTAAGCTGCATATTATTATTCACATGATGCATATTCCGATTATCATTTTGTGATTAGGTCATTTCCCATTGATCTTATAAAATCCTTTATACTTCAAGGGTTGGTACATGATTTACAACACCAAATAACTATATGAAACTAAGTTGTTAGAAATTAATTGAGGATTTGAAGTTTCTAATGTTAAATTTACAACAATTGAGCTAGATGATTACTAAAGTGCACATCACTTTGAACTGATGAGCCTGCCTCATTACATACAAACACTAAACTAGTTTTGTCATAGGTTCAACTTCAATCCACTTCTGAGCAAAACTATTCATGCTTATCAGATTGAGCCTCCATATATATTGGATGGGCCAAGTATAAAAACACATTCAACTTATCTTTCTTATTACATATGAAACACTTGTATCTCTATTCATTTCACCATATGGGCCTTATATACCTCCACTTGCTCTTCCTTGTGAGTCACCCATCCCTCTACATATACTAGATTATCATTTTATAGAGCAACATACCCCACCACTGTTATTCATTACTTAACTCATCACAAAAACACCTATATCCACAACTTACAATTTTTATTAATAATAATATACCCATTTCTCCACATACCTCTCCACCGCCATAGGATCTTCATGATATAATACAATTATCACTATTTTTGGAGCATTCTAAGTTTACCCTTATTCCTTTCATGTCAATTAATTTGGATCTTCATATTATGCTGACATTTAAAATTTGCATTCCTTTTAAAAATCAAGCAGCCCTCAACCACTCCCACCGTTTAATTTTTTGTCATCTATATTATTTAATGATTTGCATTGTCTTAAATTTTTTATTTAAGTATTCTCTTATTTTTTGAATTTAAAATATAAATTTTTAGGATTGAGGCTATAAATATGAACGCAATTGCTATGAATGAAGTGAATATTCAAATTCGTTTATCTTCTTTAATGTACTTCTGCTCTTTCACCTTTCTCTTCCTCCCTCTATTCATTTGTTGCCAATTGACATCTTTATATTCATCTCTTCTCAATCTCCACCACCATCCAACACTCTCCTTTCTTCATAACCATTTTAAAACTAGTTTGATTCTTTTACAAGTTAACTTCCTTTTCCCCATGATATTCCTCAAGTTTAACCATCAAATACCATTAAAACTTGCCAGTTCCCGAGAACAAGAATCACGTCTAGTTGACAATCAAGTTTTTGTATATGGACCATAATTTTCTCGTTCCATGACCAGATTTTGTGTGAGCTCAGCTTCTCACTGGCTGACTTTTCAATGATCCTGTTTGTTCATTTTGTAATAAATATTGGCCCATCCAACAGGTTATACATTGATAGCGTCAACTTAAGTTGCTTGTTGGGCTGTTGTTATGGGAGAATATTCTGGAACTGGTATGTTAATTTTAACAAATATTGATGCTGACGGGTGGCATTAGGTTGACAAGGCTAGGTCCATGAAGTTCGCTGCAAAGCTTAACCTTACCGCTCTCCAGTGCTTATGAAAAACAGAAGTCATGTAATTTTATTTTTACTTTAAGCGATCCAAATGATGCAGACCGCAAGTTATTAAACTCTTTATTCTGTCAGGTTTAGTTCCTTAGGGGAGCTGTGCTATTTTTAACTTGAATCTAACCTAGAATAAATAGAGTGAATTGCAGGAACTTGAGTCATATGTGAATCAATGCCCCATTGATTGTGATTTCATCTGTGTTTATATTTTTTTTACTCAAGTTAGTATTGTCCAAAGTCTGCCTTGAAATACATTAGAAAAGAATGTTGCCTGATTTCTGATTTATAAACCATGGGCACTTTTACTGCTTTAATGTTTTTGGTGTTGTTGGAACAGATTGACTTTCAAAATTGCTTCCACATATAATAAGGATTACAGAGTAGCTTGGTTACATATTTCACATTTAATGCTGTGCACGGGTAATTCAGTGGAACATGTTGGTATCTGCATACTTGGTTTGGTTAGAAGAAATCAAAATAAAATAATCTTATTTTCCTGAGATAGGGTTGGTGAACTGGACAAACTGTTCTTTTTCACAAAGATGGGTAGAATAATGTGGCAAAACTCAGTACGTGAATTATGATTCAATTAAAACTAGCTGGAGCTTGCCTAAAAAGAGTGAAACTTTCTAAATATTTTCCATTGCTACTTCTTATAATTGGTGGAAAGATTACCGTCATGGCCTCTACACTTGCTCCTGCTGGTTTATTATTTCAGTCATTTTTGCATGTATTATATATAATCGATATATATATATATATATATATATCATGTTTAACTCTTATTAAAAGTTAAGTGTGATTTCATTCATATGATTTTATATGAATAAAGCAATTGAATAATAGTTTTTACAAACACGTATACTTAAAAATTGTTTTCATACGCCACATATGTTTCTGAACAAATGATTTCACTCTGCTCACCACAGCTTTCTCAACTTTTCTTTCTTCTTTTAAAATAACAATAGTCCAAATAAATAAACTTATTAACTTTATGATAGAACTGTATCTAAACAATGTACCCTTTAGAATGATTGACTATGTATTTTTATAATATAAAGTTTTGATTCTCTGACTAGTAGTTTATATATGAATTCAACTGTTGTATTTTTAAATTATTATTTAGCCTTTCTGGGTTCAACTGAAAGAGATGATTTTTAGAGCAACTGTAAAGCTTATTTCTGTTGACTATATTTGTTAAATTTCACAGCATCAACACCAATGCTTAGTCCCATTAAATGCGGTGGCTGCATTAATTCTCTAAGGCTAAGTCCCACTAAATGAGGTGGGCTACATGAATACCTCCATTATGCATTGTCAGATAACAACCTCGTCCTATACACCAAGTATTTGCACCACATCAGTCTCTATTTTGGTCATTACTTTGTATAATTGAACTAGGATATTTCAACATCTCTTTTTTTGATTAAATGATCCTCATTTGTTGCATCGCTATCATAGCTTCTATTATGATTTAACTTACACTCTATGTGTTCTATTATGAATCTACTAAGATAAAATTTTTTTGTAAGGTAGTGCTCCACAACGTGAGTTTACTTTAACTCAATCTAGAGTTTTATTAATTAGAATAATTTTTTCTTGCAAATAACATGCATCAATTCACTTCCTCTTGAATGTGTTCAGTAAGGTCATCCATAATTAATGCTAAGAGATACAGATTCAGAGTTGAAGCATCCTGCTTTTTGTTAAAGTCCATTGATCTTTAAAGCAACGAAGCTTTATCTAGTATGATATGTGGAGAAAATATGGTTAATAAGTTAGGGGATAAAACCAAGAAAGCCACTGCTGTTACTGGAAACTTCAATCGGTAACACTCAGTTGTGTGTTGCTTTAAATTTTAATTATTTCATTATTAAATAAAAATAGTAGAATCAAAAGAATATACTGCACTCACATTTTTTACCAGGGTATACATATTTGTAAAGCAATTTAATTATTTTATGTAGGAGTATGAATATTTTGGCTTTGACACATCACAATAAGGTATTATCTAATAGATTCATAGTTGTAACAGTATTTTATATTTTACAATTGTATAGGATGTTTTTTCTGCAAGGAAACAAGATTGTTAAGTGACATGGTCATGAGTGTGATGCCAAATTAGTTTATTTGCTGTGCTAACTTTTAATCATAAAAATTGGACATAGCTTATATATATATATATATATCATCAACCATGTAAAGATCAAACATGATCAAATTCCTCAGCCTCATCTAATGATGTCTCATAGTCTACTCGTAAGCTCATCCTCCTCAAAAAAGACAATCACCGGGGCGTGAAAAAAAAATCGCACTACAATTGCACTCACGCGTGCGGTGAACAAACAAGACAGTGTGGAAACTTAAAAGGAAAGCATGAATGTCCATGCGGTGAGTCGATTCGTGTGTCCTCTGTGTCTACTCCCAACCCTATCTAGGGAAATCACTTTCTATGATAATGCCATCCATCCCAAAGATCAGTCATGGGCTATCTTTTGGAGAAGACATTTCATCCGAATCTCATCCTCTATTGGAGTTCACGTTTGCCGCTGTGCACTACACTCAACAACCGGTTCATTGTGCGCATCACGAAGTACAAGGCACCCAAAGGAAGCATGATTGCCATATCTAGAAGACACGTCAATGTTGACCTTGAATCAACCAGGTGGAGGGTGCACCATCTGTGAATACAAAGGTGAAGGGGACCGTAGTAGCCGGGGTGCCCCAGGAATCCGTCTTGTCGCAGAGTCCCGCGTTGATCATCACTGAGAGGATCGAGCTGGTGCAATTTGTTGGTGTAGGGTACTGCTGCCCGTGCCTCTTCTCAAGTCCACTCCTCTAAGATTGGTACTAGATGTGGCGCACAATCTGTTCGGTGAACTGGCAGCACATGCAAGCGGTGGTACTCGAGTATAAGGAGGTTAACTGCTCCCAGTTTGAAAGAATTGAGTTTAGGAGGGCCCAACTGATGAGGATATTCTTAATGGCTCTAGTATAGCTGCAATTAATCATGAAGTACTCCATGTTCTCCACTGATTGGCATCCTTAGGCATAGGTGGCAAGCTTCCTTCTAAACAGTCAGAGGTTCAGGGGGATAGCATCCTTGAAGTATCTCTAAAGAAAACAAGCCTCCTGCTCAAGCTGGAGCTCCCAACGATAGTGTAAAGGCCACTTCTCCCCTGCCATCTAAGCCTGGTAGATCTAACTAGACAGACTCTCAGTGAAGCTACTACAATTTCGCTGCACCAAGTCCTGCTCCGAGTGTTGAAAGACATACTCAATCAAGCCATCACTGAGTGTAATGGCCCGACATTCGGGTGTTCACATACCGTAGGATCATATTGAGCAATTTTAGAGAAGAGAGCATGCACATATAAAAGTCAAGGATATTTCTCATTCATTTAATACTTCATATTACAAAAAAATTTCAATGTTCCTCTTTACAAAATTTATTTAAGAGGAACCAATGTGCGTAGAGGTAATCAGTAGATGTGTGCAAAGTTTATTTAAGAGGAATCAAAAATAGGATAGCGCCGTAGATCCATCCGGCAGTTTGATAATTTAAATTTTAAAGTTCTTCTTCAAGCTCTCCTAGAAGTACCTGACCTGGTATTGTTTAAAAAATGATACCGGGATTGGAATTCCCAGTAATTAAAAAATACTTTAAGTACCACAACAAATAAAATAGTATTATATATTTATAAAAGCAAATATGCAATTAGCAGATATAAAAAAATACAGGAAAAGTAAGGTAATAGTGCAAAATGAATAAAAGTTTTCTACAGCAAGTATTATCACAAAATGTAGGTTATTGATATCATTTTGTAGTAACCCATCACAAGTGTCACTGATATCATTTTTCCAGTGACCCACGAATGTTGCTGGAGCTATTTTTTCAGCAACCAACGAATGTTACTGATGTCATTTTTTAATAACCTATGAATGAAAAGGATGTTGATTTGTAGCAACCAACCAAACATTAATATTGTTGATGTCTTTTTTGAGCAACTCACGAATGTTACTGATATCATTTTCCAGTAACCCACGAATATTATCATGTTGGTTTCAAACAACCAACCAAGCTCTAAATGAATTTGGCTCAAAGCAAATAAGCGAAGCTAAGCTGCAATAAATTATAAAAAGTAGTACATATTATAATTGAGTACCTTTGTTCTTTAAGATCTAAAGTTTGACAGTTCGACTTTTGGATTTGCATTTAGATTTGGATATTTTTAAATTAGCTTTTAGCCAATGTTCTAAGGAGCAATTATTATCTTCTTTTTCATTCTGTTTTTCTTTCGCTTTTACATTAGGTTGGTTTTATTATTATGATAATAATATACAAAAGTAAAAGAAAGAATGGAAATGACAAAAATTAAATTGCAGAAAGTAATAATAATAATAAAATGTTAGAATAAAAGGTGCCTGAATAAAAATAATAGTCATTTTATAACATATTTACTCTTTATCATTATTGATTAATGACAATAATACTAATGTGATGATATAATCTTGTCATATTTATTTTCATAATAATGATATATTAAGTATATAATAGTTTTAGCAAAATCTTCTCATTTTTACCTCTTTTCCCTCTCCTCTTATCTAGGATAGTATTGCCGGGAGGCTGGACGGCTAAAGGAGGTGGCCGAAATGGTGGCTGGCTGGTGGCTGACAAGAGGAGGGAGGAGGGCTGCTGCTGGAAGGGGAGGCTGGCAGTAGGGAGTGGAGACTGGCTGGCTGCTTTGGAGGGTCGGGAAAGGGGCTGGTTGATTTGGAGGGTCTGAATGGGGAGGACGGGTGGTTGCCGGGGCTGGTGGCTGGCTGGGAGAGGGGGCTGGCTAGTGTGTGTGGAAGGTGGGGGAGAAGAAGGAAGTTAAATTTTTTGCATTTTTCCATCGTTTGGCGTCCAATATAACGAAACTTGACACCGAGGTGTGTTAAGATGTAATGAACACCTTCATGCCAAAAAATTTTGATTCGAACAAATATTTTATTTTATATTAATTTCTAAAGTTTTAAACTTCAAAAATTAATTTTGATCGAACTGACAATCCAAAATTGATGAAACTTCATGAGCAGCTTTTAAATAATGTGTACTTAACATAGTGACACAAAAATCAATGAATTCGGAAACGTATTTTAATGTTGTTAATTTAATGAATATAAAAGTTCAAAAAAAAAAAAAGCGGGAGTTTCCGTTATTCGGATTTTTTCTAACCTAAGGCACTTTGATCTAAAATTTATTCTCATTTAAGGGTATTTTTGTTTGCCATAATTCAAAATTTCATGGGATTCTGATTTCTGAAGCGAGATTTGACCTAATTTACAAAGTAACGACATTGGGTCGTTGCACTGAGAGACTGCCGAAGCTGGTCACAATCCCAACTGCCCTCGTCATCCTCCAAGTCAGCCACCTGTCTGTCTTGCAAGGTGGACAAATCTCCCAACACTAGCCTGCATTGAAATGCTCCCAGTTCTGTCCAATCATCCTTCATAACAGAGATCGTAGCTCCACTCCCAACTTGCCAATAGGTGTGCTTCTATACTATTGGCTAGCAAACTATTGGCCAGCAAACGCTAAATTGTGAAGTCGCTCCACGGCATGGTGAAACAGCGCCCTTTTGACCGTTACCAAAACTTCGTCGTTTTGAACCCACAAGAGATCCTATCAGTTAGCAAAGCTAAGAGTATGTCTTGCTACCAAAACTCTCTTTCAGAGCTTGAGATCCCAGGTCCTGAAACTGCCATCAGCCAATGGATGACAAACATCCTCCCATCGGACATGGTGTAAACTACTACCCTCCATTTTTCCCTAAGGAAATTGCGAAAAATAGCCTCGATCTCAAGTAGGTAGGAATCTGGGGATTGCGACACTATCATCGTGTAAATCGGAATTGTAGTAAGAACTATTTAATCAGGCAGAGACGAGTTGCTTGGGACAAAATATGGCTGTTCCATGAGCACACTCTGAACCAGACTCTCAACTAGCATGAGAAAGTCTTGCTTTGGGGGACTGCCCGTTACAATCCCCCCAAATACCAAAGTGTCAGGCTCTTCTCAAAACCAACAGGGAAGCAATCCACCGTTGTCTATACGCTGTAGCCCTTTTACTGAAGACTATATATGACTTTCTGGCATTTATAATTTATCCTGTCCAACTATCTTACTTTCTAGTTGTGCTATGTCTTCGTGTTCTATGAAATTTGCAAGGCATAGAAGGTAAGAAGATAAGTTCATTTGGATCGACTTCTGAATTAAATTGTAATCATGCTTCTATGTCACAGTAGGTCTTCGTGGATTAAGTACAATGATATAACAGATTGACAGCATATACCCAGTGTTCCTATATTGCCATTAAAAAGAATTATAATTATGGCTTGTTGTCTGAGCATGTTGTTAGAAGTTTGTGTTGAACCAAAAAAGGTGATTTTTACTTGGCAAACACCTTTGATCATATTAATTATACTCAAAACACCCAAACCTTAATTATTAAAAAACACTACCATTTATATACAAATTATCCCACAAAGTATCATTTATTTCCTCCACTTGTTCATCTGATGGAAGAGCACCCCAACCTATTGCCTTTGACGAAACTACATTCTTTGTTAGTGGCATGTGCGACCACAGTAGCAAAATCTCAAACATTTGTACTGGCTAATTGTAACGACCAATTCGTTACTTTTCAAATTAGATCAAATCCTGCCTCAGATATCAGGATCTTGAGGAATTTCAAATTAGGCAAACAAAATTTTCATTAGATAGAAATAATTTTTAGATCAAAGTGCAATAGTTTGGAAGAATTCAGATAACAGAAATTTCAGCTTTATTTTTTTTGAATTATTTAAATTTAATAAATTGAGAAAATTAAATGCGTGTTCGAATTCATCGATTTTCATATCATTGTGTTAAGTATATTATTTAAAGGCTGCACCAAAAGTTTCATCGATATTGGAGTGCCAGTTTGGCCCCAATTAATTTTTAAAGTTTTAAACTTCAGAAATTAATATAAAATAAATATTTGTTCGAATTGAAAATTTTTGATGCCAGGTTGTTCATTACATTATAACACATCGGTGATAAGTTTCGTTATTTTTAGATGTCAACCGGTGGAAAAATTCAAAAATTTAATTTTAAATAATTTTCTAAATTTTCTTCACATTTTTCTTCTTTCTCTCCCCCCTTCGCTCGACAGGCACAGGCGCGGAAGCTTTCGCGCCAGAAGGAAGCCGCCTGCGCCATTTTTGGCGCAGGCTGGTTGGCCCACCTGGCCGACCCCCTCTCCTCCTCTCTCTATTTAACCCCACTCCCTCCTTCCCAAAAATCCTTCCAGCCCTCTCCTCTCTCTTCCCCCTTCCAGCCCAGCCAGCCCTCTTTTGCCAGTATCCCCCTCATCCTGCTGCCAGCCAGCAGTAGCCAGCTTTTCCTCGCAGCCAACCTTCTTAGCCCGCCTTCCAGCTAGCCCTCTCTCCCTTTGCCAGCCAGCCAGCCTCTGGCCGCCGCCCCTCTGCTCCGGCCACCACGTCCGGCCTCCCTCCATTTTTCGGCAACATAGGCAAGTGGAGAAGGAAAAGAGGAAGAACATGAGAAGAAATTTTTAATTTTTAATTTTCTTTATTTTTTTATTAATAAATATACTACTATTTTATGTCATTGTATTATTATTGCTGTCATTAATTAATAATGAACAACAGTACAAATGCTATAAAATAACTATTACTTTCTTTCTGTCAATTTCAATTCAAGCATTTTCATTCTAACATTTTATTATTACTATTATTATTATTATTACTTTCTGCAATATATACAACTATTTTTATTATGTTTTTTTTTCGTACATTATTATTATCATTATTATTAAATAATGATATTAATAACGCTATTGTAAATATTATTACTACCTCAGTAAATTTAGACTTCTTTCAAGAAGAGATAGCGAAAGAAAAATATAATAGAAACAAAGATAATAATTATTCCTAAAAATATTGGTTAAATAACTAATTCAAAATATTAAATCTAAATGCAGATTCGATTAAACTATTGAACTTTTGAACTTAAGGAACAAGGTACTAGATGTCTTTTCTTATTTTTGTTTAATATGCTTTTACGCTCAGCATCGCACAAACATGATAAAAAATACTTTTAAAAACTCACATAAAATGATATATGAACAAGTTTGGATAACTGAGTAGCAAGGGTTCCAGGATGATATATTTTTAGTCTGATCAGACAACTGCTAGGACGGGGCTGTCCGATATCGGGAGTCATAAGGAATCTATATTGATAAGCCTTTGAGGGGGCAAGTACAGAGGGAAATTGGGATATGTAATACAAAAATGAACCCCCATTTTCCTCGATTTTGTACTTGCCCAACAAAATCATGTTTTGCGCCAGATATTAAAGGCTAAAATTCTATATTTATTTTTGTGACTGCAATTAATTTTATGCTAAAGTTTCAGTGTAACTGAAATATGTTTGCAGGGATAATTTTTAACAGATTTTATTTCTTGTCAAATTATTGATTATTTTGCTTATTATTTAACATTTGTAAAGACATATATCAATACTAAATTTCACTAGTAACTGGTATTCAAATGCCCACACTTTTGAAACGTGCTCAGATCAGGAGTTCGTCCTAGAGGAAGGGTGCTTAGAACTAAACAATGCTGATACTGCTTGTTGCTGATTTATTGCTCTTTTTGACTTTTTTTAAACTTGTAACTTTTATTTTATTTTACACCTTTGTAATCAAAATTTGTGAATTAATGAATAAATGAGTTATATTTGATGTTTATATATTTGTCTCTTAAATCTCTCAATATGATCCTGCAGCTAGAGGACTTGATATCCCCAAGAATGGTGCGGATTAGCTCCCGCTAATCCGGCACCGGGTCCTCACACTAATGTCGACAATCCCTGATCTATTGCAACCATCAATCGATTGTGAGCTCTTCCCAATCTTCAAAGTTCTTCTCTTCTCTATTGCGAGGTCTTTCTACGTTGTCCTTCTGATTTGTTAAGAAATTGTTCATTTATTGACCGATGGTGCTATGTACTAATAGATGCTAATAATCATATTAAAACAGGTGCAAGCATTATAGGTTGTTATAACTAGAATAAAGTGTTATAAAATCACAGTTTGATATTTTATTTTTAAGAATTAATATGAATCCCAACTCTTAACTAGAAATAAGAATGGAAAAATAAGAACTGTAGCTGGAAATTTATGTATTTGGTTCCCCACTCATTGGGCAAATCTTATAAATGGCAAAATAATTAAAAGTAGCTTGTTGATGGATCAAATGTAGATGCTAAATTCTGCTGTCTTTATCTTACTTGAACCAATCGGTACTCATATTTTACCTGGTAAAACACAATAAAAATACTTGATCCCTCACAATTTCACTCATAGTTGTATAGGATGATATTCATTTCATTTGCCCCAAATCAAAATATGTATTTTTTTTTAAGCTATTATTCTTTAAGAAAAGATTGATAGAAAAAAAAAACATGAGAAATGTTAGTTTACTTGCCTTCCCATTTGAGGCAACGCAGGTTCTTCCAAAAGCAAGTTCTGTAGTAATTCTGCTCCACTCTCTTTGCTCTCATCAAAGCAGGGTGCGGAGGGTTTTTGAAACAAGATGTTTTTTTCTCAAATAATTAAAATACGATGCTGAGAAATGAAAGCATAGAGCACGACTGATTCAATTATGGTGTTTATTTTGAAATTGTTAAATTTTGGCTGTTATTTTGCATTATACGGTTAGATTTGAATTATATATTTATATTAAGAACTGTTCAATTTGTATGATAAGTGATTTAATGTTTGCTTCAAGTGTTTTGATATAGATTTGCTCTCTTAGCTGCAAGGGTGGGGTTAGCAAAACCCTTCAACAAGGGTGACACCCGTGAGCTTTTCCTTTCGCATCCCTTGTTCAGAGATCACTTGTTATGGCGTTTATGACGGAGGAGCAACGTTGTCTACTTTTTGATATAGCTTCACTTTTTCCTCTACCACATGGTTTGCATGCTTGAACTTATGCACCCAAAAGAAAACTACATTACACAGTCTGAGTACAAAATCATATAGTTTTTCTTTAATGTGTCAGGGGTTCCATTCTCTTATGGCACAGCAGGTTTTAGAGCAGAGGGTTCGAACCTGACATCTATCGCATTTCGGGTTGGTGTGGTTGCGGTGCTAAGGTCTCTTAAAACTGGCCAAGCTGTTGGTCTCATGATCACTGCCTCCCATAATATTATCACAGATAATGGCATAAAGATTGCTGACCCTGATGGAGGCATGATGTCTCAGGATTGGGAGCCTTTTGTTGAGTCTCTTGCAAATGTTCAAGATCCTCAAAGCTTTGTTGAGGTTTGCTCTGCATCTGGTTTTTTATATTTTCTTAACTTTATTGTTATTGCCGTTCCTTTGTTTCATATTTCATGATGAAATGGAGGAGAGTTTTTGGAGTGTTGTGTAATCGGAAAATCTTATTCAAAATTAAAGAAAAAATTAATAGAACCACTGTATAACTTGCTATGTTTTATGTGGCTGAATGTTGGCCAATAATGATTAAACTTACCGATAAAATAAGTGTAACAAAGATGAGGATTCTAAGGTGGATGAGTAGATATACTAGAAATGATAGAATGAGAAATGAGTTCATTCATGGCAATGTTGGAGTGTCTCCAATAGTGGATAAGATTAGTGGATGTCGTTTTAGATGGCTTGGGCATATTAGATATAGATCGTACGATGCCTCTATTAAGAAAATTGAGTATATGAATTTTGCTAGTGCTAAAAGAGGAAGAGGAAGGCCAAAATAGATATGTGAAGCAACCATTAGAAATGATCTTTATTTAGAAATTTAAGAGGGGCTTCTATTAGATTATGTACAATGAAAACAAAGGATTTATATAGTTGACCTCTCTAACGACCAATGTCATTATTTTTCGAATTAGGTCAGATCCCGCATCATAAATCAGGACTTTGGGAAATTTCAAATTAGGGCAAATAAAATATCCTTTAGATAGAAATAGTTTTTAGATCAAAGTGCCATAGTTTGAGAGAATTCAGATAGCGAAAACTCCAATTTTATTTTTTTCTGAATTATTTAAATATAATAAATTGAGAAAATTAAATACTTATCTGAATTCATCGATTTTCATGTCATTATGTTAAGTATAGTATATAAAGGCTACTCGAAAAGTTTCATCGATTTTTGAGCGCCGATTCGACCTCAATTAATTTTTGAAGTTTCAAACATTAGAAATTAATTAAATATTAAATATTTGTCAGAATCGAAATTTTTTGGCACGAGGGTGTTTGTTACACAGTAACACACCTCGGTGTCAAGTTTCATAATTTTTTGGCTCCAAACGGCGGAAAAATGCGAAAATTTTAATTTTAAATAACTTATTAATTTTTCCTTTAAAATTCCTTCTTCCTCTGTTTTCCCCCTCCTTTCGATCGCAAACCCCCCTTCGCTCGACAGACGCAGGCTCGGAAGCTTCCGCGCTAGAAGGAAGCCGCCGCCTGCGCCGTTTTTGGCGCAGGCTGTAACGACCCAATGTCGTTACTTTGTAAATTAGGACAAATCTTACCTCAGAAATCAGAATCCCGGGAAATTTTGAATTAGGGCAAACAAAAATACCCTTAGATGAGAATAAATTTTAGATCAAAGTGCCTTAATTTGGAAGAAATCCGGATAATGGAAACTTTATTTTTTTCTGAATTTTTTAAATTCATTAAATCAGCAATATTGAAATATGTGTTCGAATTCATCGATTTTTGTGTCACTATGTTAAGTACATTATTTAAAAGCTGCTCATAAAGTTTCATCAATTTTGGATCGTCGGTTCGATCTAAATTAATTTTTGAAGTTTAAAATTTCAGAAATTAATATAAAATAAAATATTTGTCCGAATTGAAATTTTTTGGTGCGAGGGTGTTCATTACATTTTAGCACACATCGGTGTCAAGTTTCGTTAAATTAGACGCCAAACGACGGGAAAATGAAAAAATTTTAACTTAAGTAAATTTTCTTATTTCCTTAAGATTTTCGCTCCCCCCCCTCGATTTTCCTTCGCCTCCCAGGCGGAACGCCTGTTTAGCGCCTGAAAAGGCCCCACTCCTTGTCTGACACTTCCTCTCCCTCCTTCTCTATTTAACCCTTCCTTCTTCTCCCCAACCTTCCACACACTAGCCAGCCCCCTCTCCCAGCTAGCCACTCGGCCGCCCCATTCGGACCCTCCAAATCAACCAGCTCCTTTTCGGCCCTCCAAAGAAGCCAACCAACCCCCTCTCCCTGCTGCCAGCCTCCCCTTCCAGCAGCAGCCTTCTCCCTCCTCTTGTCGGCCACCAGCCAATCACCATTTCGGCCACCTCCTTTAGCCGTCCAGCCTCCCGGCAATACTATCCTAGGTAAGAGGAGAAGGAAATGAGGAGATTTTACTAATACTATTATATACTTAATATATCATTATTATGAAAATAAATATGATAATATTATGTCATCACATTAATATTGTTGTCATTAATCAATAATGATAAAGAGTGCATATGTTATAAGATGACTATTATTTTCATTCAAACACTTTTCATTATAATATTTTATTATTATTATTACTTTCTGCAATTTAATTTCTGTCATTTTTATTCTGTCTTTTACTTTCGTATATTATTATTATTATCATAATAATAACGCCAACTTAATGTAAAAGTGAAAGAAAAACATAATGAAAAAAAATAGTAATTGCTTCTAAGAATATTGGCTAAAAGCTAATTTAAAAATATCCAAATCTAAATGTAAATCCAAAAGTCGAACTGTCAAACTTTGAATTTTAAAGAACAAAGGTACCCAGTATATGATATGTACTATTTTTTATAATTTATTGCTGGTTAGCTTCACTTAATTACTTCGAGCCAAATTCCGTTGAAGCTTGGTTGTTGTTCGGAACCAACGTGATAATATTCATGGGTTACTGAAAAATGACATCAGTAATATTCATGGGTTGCTCGAAAAAGACATCAGCAACATTAATGCTTTGTTGGTTGTTAGAAACCAACATCATTTTTATTCGTAGGTTACTGAAAAATGACATCAGTAATATTCATGGGTTGCTCAAAAAATAGCTATAGCAACATTTGTGAGTCATTGGAAAAATGATATCAGTAACATTTGTGGTGGGTTACTAGAAAAATAACATTTGTAACTTATATTTTATGATAATACTTGCTGCAAGAAATTTTTATTCATTTTGCACTATTACCTTACTTTTCTTTTTTTTTAATATCTACTAATTGCATATTTGCTTTTATAAACTGTAATATTGTTTTATTTACTATGGTACTTAGAGTATTTTTTAATTATTGGGAATTCCAATTCTGTCATTTTTTAAACAATACCAGGTCATGTCTTCTGGTGGAGCTTGAAGAAGAACTTTAAATTTTAAATTATGAAACTGCCGAATGGATCTACGGCACTATCCTATTTTTGATTCCTCTTAAATAAACTTTGTACACATCAACGGATTACCTCTACGACACGTTGGTTCCTCTTAAATAAACTTTGTAAAGAGGAACGTTGGAAATTTTTTTGTAATATGAAGTATTAAATGAATGAGAAATATCTTTGGCTTTTGTATGTGTATGCTCTTTTCTCTCAAATTGCTTAATATGATTCCGCGGTATGTGAACACCCGAATGTTGGGCCATCACACAGGCTGATCGGCCCACCTGGCCAACCCCCCTCTCCTCCTTACCTCCCTCCCCTCTCTATAAAATCCCTCCCTCAGCCTTCTTCCTCCTCCCCAAGAACAACAGCTCTTCCTCTCAGCCCTCCCACTCCCTGCCAGCAGCCCTCCCCTTCCCTGCCGGCAGCTAGCCGCCCTCCTGCCAGCAACCTTCCAGCCAGCCACTCCCCGGCCACCCCTCAGCCTTTCCTTCTCTTTCCCAACAACAACCCACCTGCAGCCTCCGGACAGCCTAGCCAGCCCACCTTCCACTCCTTCGGCCACCCCCCTTCAGCCACGTCCGGCTCCCGGCAACCCTAATTATAGGTAAAGGAGAAAGAAAAAGGGGAAGAAATCAGGAGAAATTACTTTATTTTGTTTTCTTTATTTCTTTTTATTATTAATAAATATACTATCTATATTACACCATTCACATTATTATGATTCTCATTATTTAATAATGAAAATTGTACAAATGTTATAAATTGACTATTATTTCAATTCAAGTATTTTTATTTTGCCATTTTTATTTATTTATTATTACTATTATTATTACTTTCTGCAATCTATATAGCCATTTCTATTCTGTCTTTTCTTTCGTACATTATTATTTTCATTATTATTAAATAATAATAATAATAATGCTATTATGTATATTATTACTATCTTAGTAAAATTTGGAGTTCTTTTAAGAAGAAAAAATGAAATAAAAATAAGATAGAAACAAAGATAATAATTACTCCTAAAATATTGGCTAAAAAACTAATTCAAAATATTAAATCTAAATGCAAATTCGATCATACTGTTGAACTTTTGAACTTAAAGAACAAGGTGCCAGATGTCTTTTATTACTTTTGTTTAAATATGATTTTCTACCCAACATCGCACAAATTTGATAAAAGTGCTTTTAAAAGTCACATAAAATGATATATGAAAAAGTTTGGATAACTGAGTAGCAAGATTTTCATGTTGATATATTTTTAGTCTTGTCAGATAATTGTTAGGATGGAGTTGTCCGACATCGGGAGTCATAAGGAGCCTATACTGATAAGCCTTGAGGGGGCAGGTATAGAGGAAAATTGAGATATAAAAGATGAATCCTCTTTCCTCGATTTTGTACTTGCCCAACAAAATCATATTTTGCGCCAAATAACAAACACTAAAATTTTATATTTAATTTTGTGACTGCAATTATTTTCATGCTAAAGTTTCGGTGCAACTGAAATAGATTCGCAGGATAATTTTATACAGCTTTTATTTTCTGTTAATTATTGCTTATTTTGTTTATTATTTAACAATTATAAAGTTGATATCTATCAGTACTTAGTTTCATAACTAACTGATATTCAAATGCCCGTACTTTTGAAACGTTCCCAGATCAGGAGTTTGTTATAGAGGAAGGGTGCTAAGATCCAAGCAGTGCTGATTCTGCTTCCTGCTGTTTTATTGCTCTTTTTGACTCTTTTAAAAGTTTGCAACTTTTTTTTTTATTTAATCTTTGTAATCAAGACTTATGAATTAATGAATAAATGAGTTATATTTGATGTCTATATATTTATCTCTTAAATCACTCAAAATAATCCTGTGGTTAGAGAACTTGCTATCCCCCAAGAACCGGTGCTGGATTAGCTCCTGCTGACTCGCATCAGGTCCTCACAACCTCACCTTGTGGACTAAGGATTGGTGTTCCGATTTTTGTATTTGTTTCACATTTCATTATGTGTTGGGGCCTTAATAGTAAATTGTTGATTTTATGTTTTTTATTAAATTTGTGCCAATGTTTGTGACTTGATCATTTTATATCTAACGTATAAACACATTTTCTCTTATGTGTTTCATTGGAATGCCTTAATTTTACAAAGACAACCGTTACATGAAATCATGTCAGGCATATAATAATATTGTAAAGCAAATTCTTTGGAGAATTGTGGACTGATTTAGATTGCTAGTTTATATTGCAACTTTTATAACTATTAATTTTCTCTTATTGTGTGCTCATTTTGTAGTTGATATTTTTGTATGAAATTACAACAACAATACTAAGCCTTAGTCACACTAAGTGAGATAGGCTACATGAATCCTTTATTTTTATTGTGTGCAATCAAATAGAAGTCTCTTCCTATGTTTCAAATAAAGAAGATTCTTTCTATTATTTTTTCCCATGTTTTTTTGGTCTTTGTTTGCCTATTTTATATGGGCAAAATTGATATACTCAATTTATTTAAATATTGGTCTAGCTTAATATGTTGAAATCATCTATACGACGACATTCTCTATTCTTATCCACTATTGGAGCCACTCCAACCTTGCTACGTATGAACTCATTTCTTGTTCGATCCTTTCAACTATACCCACTCATTTACCTTAGCATTCTCATTTATGCAACACTTGTTTTATCGATAAATTTTTTCTTTGTTGGCCAACATATAACCCCATATAAAACAACTGATCGTATAACATTCTATAAAATTTTCTTTTTAATTTTTTGTGAATTATCTCAACCACACCACATTAAAAATTTTCCTCCATTTCATCCGACTAGCTTGGATCCTATAATCATATCACTCTTTATTTCATTATTATTTTGAATAATTGAATTAAGGTATTTGAACACTCGCTCTTCTTGATCATATGGCCTTTAATAGTTATGTACTCGGTATTATGGTTTCTGTTACGATTAAACTTACACTTCATATATTTTGATATATATTTTAGATCTGCTAAGATGAAAATCTTATATTTTAAAGTAGTCATCAACAATTCAAGTTTTTTCTTAACTTCATCTTTAGTCTTATAAATTAATAGATTGCTATCTGCTAATAACATGCACCAAGAAACTTTTGAATGTGTTAGTAAGAACATTCATAGATGCAAAAATATATGAATTGAAAAGAGAAGAAAGGTTGATGTAATCCAATAGTAACAAGAAAATCATTAGACAAGTTCCACATTGCGATTGATCACATATTATAACCACATTATACGTATCTTTAATAACGTGTATGGCACAAATCTTTTCTCCATAACTCAAAGAACTTCTCTTATTACTCTATCGTAAGGCTTTTCGAGGACAATAAAGATTATATATGATTTTTTTTTTTAATTTTTCGATTGAATCTTTTAGTAAATGTATGACTTTCATGGTTGGTCTATTAGTTTTAAACTAAATTGATTTTGCAAAATACGAGTATTCTTTCATAGTTTATGTTCAATCAATCTCATCTAAAATTTTAACATATGACCCATTACTTTATTCTCTTATAAATTTGCATTGTCTAGAGCATCGCCTTTATTGTTGTAAATTGGTGCAATTACATCTAAACATTTTCACACATCAAGTGGGATGTCATCCAATTCAACTACTCACTTTTCTTTCTCTTTATAGAAGTTTTTGGTTTTTTTATTTTAATTTGGCTAATTTATATATGTCTCTCCCATTAGTAGTTTCTTTTTTTTATAAAAATCATCGAATGACAATATTAACATCACGAACTATTATTTTGAATTCAAGATAATTTACTTTATATTTCTTCTTGCTCTCTTCATTTTATTGTGCAAACAATTCTTTATAGCATATATTATTAGATAATTTCTTGTTTGATTCACCAATGGTATTTTTAACTACATTGGGAATACAACTATTATATAATTCACATAAGGTTGGCTTCACTCTCAAAATCCTATCATTCATGTTTTGAAGTTTCACACTTGAAATTTTTTATATTAGTTTTTTTTAAATTCTACAATTAGCTTTAGGGTATATTTTAGATTTAGTAATACTTTTCTTACTTTTTAATTTTCAACTATAGAATCAATAATCGATGTTAGGTCATGAAAAAGTCACTTAGAATAATCTAAAAATACTTGTAACTGACAAACATAAAATACGTAGTTTGCACTTGCACGCAAGTGTACATGATCTGAATTAATATGGGATGGTAAGATCCCGAGATTTATCGTCTACTGGGAACGGTGTTTTGTTTTGTTATTAGAGTGCACTTAATTTAACTAATGTTTAAGTGTTAAAATGGTTTATTGTTATGGGTCCTAAGGACAATTTTAAAGTTATTGACTTGAAATAACTTTTGGAAATATAGGCAGAGTTGGGATTTAACATGCAAGTTCATATGGGTTCATGCAAGCACTCTTCTTCTCAACTTTGTGTTGAGTGAATTGGATTAATTTCATATTCTTATTCAAGAAACTTGGTATTCTCTAGTGAAATTATTGGGTATACCAAGTCTTGTCTAGTGCTCTGAATTGAATACTAGAAGGTTCAATTTCAGCACATAGACATGCATGTGATCTTTATTTTATGAAATCATCTCTTGCGTCTAAGTTATGAAATCTGTGTTTTAGTTTGAGTATCTTATGAACAAGAATCCACGAATGACTCACATGCATCCTCTCTTGATTTAACTAAGGAAATGAGCTACTAGATTATATGGGTTTATGTCACATCACCCATAGCAGTTAGAGCATCAATAATCTCGCTTAAGCCTAGAGTGAGTTATGGAGCTCAATTAGTGGCTTTCGGGTCACATGTGTCATCTCTTGCTTTAGCCAATGTAATGTTCAACGAAGCTAAATGAGCCTGTCACATGACTCAAAGCTTAACATGCAACAATTCCCTGGCAAAAATCAGGAGTGAGCTATGGAGCTCAGAGAGTGTTAACATGTCTCATTACTCGACTGATCAATTCTTGTCCAAGGTTGTGCATGTGTTATCTTCGCACGGCGAATGTTGTCACGGATATTCGCAGCGTTAACACTCAAGCATGCGCAGCCTTCGAACAAGGCGATCAATGAGCTCTATGAGGTTTATATTATGAAAATATATCTACTGCATATATTTATATAATGAATCATAAAAAACTTCCAATTTTTTTATTCAAACAGCATTCATACATTCAACATTCTAACAACAATCATTGGCATGAAGAGTACATTGCATTACATTCATATGTTTTTAGGCTGCCATTAAATTGAAAATACAAGAAGAAAAGCAAGAGAAACTAAGCATTTGCATGTTTTTTACAAGGAAATAAAAGGGGTCAAGGAAGGGTACAATAGGAGGGAACAATTAATGCATTCACCTGGATCTCTTCTTCTTGGATCTTTTTACCTCTTTGCTCTCTGTTCTTCTCCTCTTTCTTTGCCTGCACCTTTCTCCTTCCTTAGGTAGGGGACTCAACTCCAATGAATCTCAGCAGCATTCAGGGCTAGGAACTCTTCCACTAAAAATTTTGAACCTTAATAAGTCTTATCTCCTTGCTTTTATAATTCTTCAGATGAATATCTCAGCATTTACATAGCCAACGAATCTCCTTTTGAAAGTTGAAATTGCATTAAAGTTTATTCTTTTATTCCATTAGTAAATGGTGCGCTGTAGGGCTAGGCTTTCGGCCCGTCTGGTGCTACGACACGTTGTGGCACCCTGCTCTCGGATTATGTTCGCTGTTGCGTGCTTGTAGCTCGTCGCAATGCTTAGTTCTCGGAGTTGTATCCGTCAGGGCGCGCTGGAGCACCTGGCTCTTGGGAATGATCCGCCTAGGAGCGCTGTGGCGCGTAGCTCTCGAGTAAGACCCGCTACGGCGCGCTGCAGCGCCATGCTCTCGGGAAACATTCGCCGGGGCGCGCGTAGCACCTTGCTCTCAGGAGTGATCTGCTGAGGCGCGCTTGTAGCGCTCTATAGCGTGTAGCTCTCGAGTAAGACCAGCTACGGCGCGCTGCTGCGTTATGCTCTCGGGAAACATCCACTTAGGCGCCCTGTAGCGCCTGACTTTCGTGAATTCACCTGCTGCAGCGCCTTACTCTCGAGATTGTGGCTGCTTGAGGCGCACCATAGCGCCTAGCTCTCGGGCAACATTCGCCATGATGCGTTTTGAGCGCGCCGTGGCGGGCTGTAGCGTCACTCCTTGCCTAAGTTTTCATATTTTCCCAAATTGAGTTCTTCCTGAAATCCAGCAGAAACACCCGTCAAAGTACTACTAATCCTACGAATAACATAAATTTTAACATTAAATCATCTATATTTATTGGGTTCATCAATAACAAACAATTTTTTTTCCTTAAGAGAAAATAATTAATCTTAGCTTTAGAAAGTCTATTTTCTTATGTGATATATTCTTTTATTTTGTTAAAATATGTTTTAGCATTCATAAGTTCATAAACTAAAGCTAATTCTAAAATTATTTTACTTTCTATATTAATCTCTTTAAAATCAAAATTATCTGAATATTATGAATTTCTTAGGTGACCCTTCCAGCATGTTTATTTTTGAATGAGGTTATTTTATTTTAATAGGTGCCTCCTTTTGTGTGTAGTTGATTCTTCATTTTGCCAAGGAAGAGAATATCTCATTTGACCGAGAAAGGTCTGTGGAGGTCTTGCTGGGAAGAGACACTAGACCTACTGGTGAATGTCTCCTTCAAGCAGCAAAACTGGTACTTTCTGCCGCTACTTTTTGTTGGCCAACTTCATAGTTGATACTCATCTTGTTTCAACTCTCTATCTAAAAGGGAATTAAAGCCATATTTAGTTCTATCGCAATTGATATGGGGATAGTAACGACCCCACAACTTCATTGGATGGTTCGGAGCAAGAACATGGGAATGAAGGCATCTGAATCCGATTACTTTATTCAGCTCTCAGAGTCTTTCAGGTTTACATGGAACTTAAATTCATCATTTATTTTATCTGATGTCTGATTTGAACTGGGTCACAGGTGCCTGATGAATTTGAACCCCAAAGAAATGGCGTTGAAAAGCAGAGTAAATTCACAGCTTGTTGTCGACGGAGCCAATGGTGTTGGCGGTGAGAAGCTTGAGCAACTTAAACTGTTGTTGGGCCTTCAAATCCAGCTGAAAAACACTTGTAAACAGGGGGAAGGTGTGCTGAATGATGGAGTTGGCGCTGATTTTGTTCAAAAAGAAAAAGTTGCTCCGCGAGGCTTTGGCACTATTGATTTCGGACTGAGGTTTAGAATCTGATAATTTTGCATTTTTTTTTCTGTTTGTATAATCAGCCTATGCTGATTTAGCAATGGGATTTAGTGTTCCAGGTGTGCTAGTTTTGATGGAGATGCAGATAGGCTCGTGTATTTTCGCTTGTCGAAAATAGATAACTCTAGCATTGATCTTGTAGATGGAGACAAGATTTTATCTCTATTTGCCGTATTTATCATGAAACAGCTACGTTTACTTGACAAAAGTGAAAGTAAGGGCTTCAATAAAGCATTATTATCAGCAAGGATCGGTGTGGTACAGACAGCTTATGCAAATGGAGCATCAACTGATTACCTCACGCAACTCGGTCTGGAAGTTGTTTTTACTCTAACCGGTGTGAAATATTTGCACAAGAAGGCTGCTGAATACGATATCGGGATCTATTTTGAGGCAAATGGACATGGGACTATTCTTTTTTCAGAAGATTTTTTATCTAAATTGCAAAAAAAGAGTGATGAATTGGCTTCTTCGAATGCAGGTTATTATCTATTTATGTTTCCCTGTTTTCTCTTTTGAATACGTATTTACTAGCTTTCATTTTTTTTAATCAAAGGCTCAGAGCCTCATAAGGCTGCTTTAAGACTGCTTGCTGTCAGTAAGTTAATCAATCAGGCAGTTGGAGATGCTCTTAGTGGGCTTCTTTTGGTGGAGGTTGTGTTACAATATATGGAGTGGTCAATGCAGGACTGGATTGAACTTTATGATGATCTTCCAAGCAGACAGCTAAAGGTAGAGTACCCTTGTCATTGCCCTTCTCCATTCTGCTAGTGTGTTTTGGCTATCACAATGGGGTTTTCTAAAAAGCATTTCTTGTAATATTCTAGAAGAATGCTTTTTTTTTTTTATTATTCTTAATATTTCATATCAGATATACTACAGAAATTCTTGATTGCCATATACATTTATGAGCTTGTGCTATTGCACATGCGTGTACATGTATGAACAACACCTTGTTCAAATAAAAATTTTATAATATAGATTTTTACAGTTGCTTAAGAAGCAAATATTAATTTTACATTCTTTATTATTTACTGTTCTCATTTAGTATTAATGAACCTGTTACTAACAGTTTAATCGATTTATGATTATGCTCAAAATCAGGTAAAGGTTGTAGATCGAACTGAGGTCATCACAACAAATGCAGAGACTCGAGTTGTGCAGCCCCCTGGTTTACAAGAGGCAATTGATGCTGAAACTGGTAAGTGATTTACGTGTTAAAATATGATCGGTTTGGTTTAGTCCTATATGTAAATATGTAATTATAAAAGTGAACTGTGTAGAATTAGCTATGTTTGGCCAACAAACTCTTGGATGTAATTGGGTTTGCTATATTGAGCTCTACTTTGAATTTTTGCTAAACGTAGCTCTAATGTGAAGCATGCGCTCGCTCCACTTGTTCCTAATTGGCCAAGCAAAGAGCCGGCTGAACACTGTTACACTTGAGCTGACTTGTGCACCCCTCTATATGCTTGTTCTATTGTCACCTGTTTCTTCTTAACAATTATACAGCAAAGTACTGCCGAGGCCGTTGCTTCGTCCGGCCATCCGGCACCGAGGATATAGTACGAGTTTATGCTGAGGCACATTCCCAGGATGCTGCAGATTCACTTGCTAAGTCCGTTTCACAGCACGTGGGTTGCTTTCTCGGATTCGAATTGCCGCAGAATCTGGCTCGCATCTCAGAATGAGCTCATGGCTGGCCACAATATTCAAACTCAGGCTCAAATCTATAGTGTTTGCTATCTAATACACAACTATCATATAGAGGTCTATATCTATATGTATGTTTATTTTTTGTTCGCTAGCTTGCACTATTTTTCAAGATTGGTTGCTAAATGAAGATAAATAAAAAAATTCATGAATTTAAAAACTCGTTGTGTATGTGCATATTTATTTATATATTTACACATATGTTCATATATACCTATATATGATTATATTCATTTTTGTGTTTATATGTTTGTGTTTATTTTTATATATTTGTAGGTCTATCTATATGTATGTTTATACCCATAAGTGTATGTGCATAATATTTATATATAAGTGTGTGTTTATCTTTTACATATATATAGATATGTATATATATATATTTAATATGTGTGTGTGTGGATGGATTCATTAGCATGCTCTTCTATGTTTAATGTTGTTGTAAAGCAAGCATAAATAAATAATACGTTAGTGGGAATCAATTATTTGATACGCTAATTAAAAGCATGGAGAGAACATGTTCTCAAAGCTTACTAACTTAGAAAAGGAAAGCACAAGTGATGCAAGTTGGGGTTCTATTCAAACTCTCATGCATATTGATTTAAATTGACACTTGAAATACTAATGGTGCCCTTACCTTGTTGGGTCGCCAATGAATGATGGAACAATTCACACATTGTTTTAGATTAAAATGTTTAAATTTAAGCATGGCTACTTATATTTTGTTCTTATGATGAGTTCTTGTGATTAGATATTCTTGAACCTTTGATAAATTTTCTAATTATTCATTCGTGTATGTAAGGACGACATGCATTGATCTCATGAAATTACTTGATTGTCTTACATATATGAATATATGATATGTAAATATATGGCATATAATAAATAATCTATCATATGCAAATCTAAATACAAAGTGTATATAGCCAATTGGAAAACGCTTGGTTGAGTTCCAGGCACTAACATTGGCTTCTCTGCAAACTTGGCTTCACTTGGATTAGCTCGAGCTAACCCAAAAGCAAAGAAAGGAGACTCAAGTTCTTGAAGAGGAAGTGTGTCTAGCAGTGATGATGGTCTCCCAATGGTTCCAAGATGTTCTTCTGGCTCTGTTGAGGGTATCTGGAGCTCCATAAGGGCTGAGAGGGAGTTGTTGGCCGCCAACAAATTTGAGTAGGAATAGGAGGCCGAAGAGAGTGAGGGAGAATTTTAAGAGTATGATGGTTTCAAAAGGGTAAAAGGGAATACTGAGCTACTAAGGGTTTAAATAGGGTATTGCCAGCTCTTTTGATCGCCAAATGCAGCTTAGATCGATGATGATAATAACCTTTATCATCTCTATGGTTAACATTCGCTTAGGCTGCCGGAATCAACTATGGCCGAAAAATAATATCTTACCAAACATGTGTGGTCGCGTGGTGATGACCGGAACTGTTCGGAGGCTCTAAAAATGATCTCACGGCTCAGGGTGACTTCTGGAAGCAGCAGGTGTCCGGGTTTGCTGTTGGGCCATTAGTGTTGTGCGGAGGATGAAGAAATACAATGGTCACTGAACTGAAAAGATTTTTCAATTTGATGACAACGATTTATCTATCTTTAAACTTTAATAATAGTCTTTGGATCTCTGCTCGAGATCCAACTATTGTGATTAACTGCGCAATTTTAAATAGTTCTTAATCATCGTGGTTATATCAAATGACTGAAGTTATGCTCGCCGAATACAAATGATTGTTATTAACTTGAATTTAAAATTACATTGCTATAATCCTTTCAGTAATTTGCCTTGATCGTGAATCTCGCTAATTAATTAAACGGTGATCATGGATTGAAGGCCTGCCATTTTAATTTTAAGTATAGCCATTGAATTTATTCATTTCGATCCAATGGCAATCGTAATTTTCGTGATTTGATTTTAAAATTTAAGTTTCGGTTTCAAGATTTATTATTTTACTTGATTATATCCTTTTATTTGCATATGACTTTTATAATGATATTTTAGGAAAATAATTTATTTTCATTTCTTTCCGTTTGATTTTTTATTTTGCAACTTATATTTTTCCCTTTACTTTTTACTTATAGCTCAATCCTAAACCTTTAAAAAAGGCCATTGATATGTAAATATACAGGTTTTTAATCTTAAATATAATTATTCATATATATTATAATTAGTTTTTTATATATATAACATAACTTTATTCTGATTTTACAAATTTAACATAATTTCTTTAAATATATCATACATATCATAAAATTTTTAAATACTTTACAAAAATATTATATTTTAACATAAAAATAACTTTTCTTATCTTCCTTAATTTTTTTTTTTTTGCATATTTTAAATATAGTATTTATATAAAATTTTTATATTAAAATATGATTTGAATGATTTTTTTGTTATTTTTCTTTATAATATATGTGAAATGTTTAAAAGATATGCATTAAATTTATAAAATAAAAATAAATTTGTGTTAAATATGTAAAAATACCTTTATAATTTTATAACTTTAAAATCAGCCGGCCTCTCGCTCTACCCTTCAGCACGACTGCTTCATGGGCTCCCTCTTCGCCGCCGCTGCCACTGCTGCCCTCTTTATTTTCCTTCTTCCAGATCGCGTATCAGCATCTACCAAAGCATCGTCCGGCGATAGCGTCGACGTTTGTATCCTTAAACCCTAGTACTTTGATTCTATACATTTAGATTTTGCATCCATTCTGAAATTGCAAGCCCAATTTGTAACATCAGATCACGTATGGATCTGTGATCAAGCTAATGCATGAGAGGACAAAATTCCGGTTACATTCTCATAAAATTTCCTACGCATCGGGAAGTGAGCAGCAATCAGTCACTGGTTTTCCTGACGCGGACGACTCCAACAGCTACTGGGTATGTGCGGCGTTCAAAACTTTTAATTTTGGTTTTTAATTGTGGTTGATGCATTGTTTCAAATTATTATAATGAGGGACTGTTTAGCAACAAATGATTTGCAGATTGCGCCGTCCATCGTCGACATCTGTAATTACATGAATGCTGCTACAGAATTATGGTAAACATAAGAATAATGCGTTTATAATTTGCGCCGTCCAGCATATATTTTATAAATCCCTCGGGAGCTGTTTGGCAATCAACATGATTTAATGTAGTAAATGTTTTATTGCAGGTTAATTCTTGATGATATTAAAATATGTAAACTATTTGTATGAAATTTATTAAATCCAATTAAATCCCGGTAAACTATTTGACAAATAATTAGGGTTTTTTTGGCAATCACCAGAATTCAACTCAAGTAGGATTAGTAAATATTTAAACCTAATATAGTAAATCTTAAAACTATTAAATCCTGAAGCTGATTTGAAATGTTATTGTGTTAACTCTTGCTGTTTGCAATAGCAGGATTCAACTTAAATAGGATCTAGTAAAATTTAAAAGACAAATAGCAAATTTTGGAGGTGTTAAATCCTGATGCTCTCTATGGTTATCATTATCCAGAATTTTAGGATTTAATCAATTAATATATAAGCGCAACATTTATCACTTAACTTTAAATAATATAATAATTATTTATATAATCATTGTTCTTAGAATTCCTTATTTTCTAAAATTCGTTTTTTGTAGTCAAATTTAATGCTAGTGTTATAATTCAATTTAATGCTAGTGTAGTCAAATATTGATAAATTCAATTTAATTTCTATTTAATTTAATAGTAAATGCTCAGATTAAAATAAATATATAATTGAAAGAGTGGTTTACTTAAATTAATTAATTGATACTTATGAATTTGGATTAAATGTTAGTTTATTAAGACACTGATGAAATCATTATTCTTTATTTATCTAACACATAAATGCTCAAATTTACTAATGTAATACTAAAAATTTTAAACCATCAAAATTGTCACATTACCAAGATCCTTTTTAATCATTATTAATTGAGGATGAAATTTTATATATACCTATGATTAGGTGTTAATTTAGTTATTTTTCAAATCCATTTTTTTTTTTCAAATTAAGGATTTTCTTAAAAATTATGAGATCTTTTATAATAGTTTCTTGTCTTATCTTTTTGATCATCTTTCTTTCTCTGTTATAATTGATAAAATTTATTTACTCAACTTTTCTAGTTGGAACATCTAATGGCCTATATTTAAATATGTTCGAACCATCTAAGATAACTTTCTCCAAGTTTATTTTCAACAAGAACTGCTTCAACATTGCTATGAGTGAATTTATTTCTCATCATTTTTTTTGTGTGCATATCCACTTATTTGCCTTAATATCCTCATCTTGGCAACACTTATTTTATTAGAATGCTTTTCTTTGCAAGCCAACTATGCTTTTGTGGCCATTTTATAAAATTTTCCTTTAAGTGTGTTTTTTGTTGCACCACACTCCTTAAGATTGTTCTCCATAATTCACAGTTACTTTAATTCTATTTTTATTTTTATCAATAAGAGGAATATAATCTACTAATAACTTGTACCAAAGGATCTCTTGTTGAATATGTCCATCAAGAGCATCCTTGATTGATGCAAAAATAATATAAATATACTTAGAATTTTGATGTATTTGACAAATTACCTTGCATTTTAATGAATATTATTGTTTCATTACTTGTTCTTAAAAACTTTAATAAAAGCAACACAAATCTCTTTTCTCTTAATATAACAATGATAACACCTAACCTTTGTCCAACTAAGTGGAGTTGACTACATGAATTCTTTGTTTCCATTATGCACAATAAAATAAAAACCCTTTCCTAAGTTCCAAATAAAGAAGATGCTTTATAATAGTTTCTTCCCATGTCTTTTTGGGCTCTCTTCTTCTTTTAATATGGGTAAATTTTATATACTCAAATTTTCATTAGGGGCATCAGATGACCTACAGTTAATGTTTCCAATTCATCTAAAAGAAAATATTGTTAATCTCATTCACTATTGAAGCTACTCCAACCATGCTATGAATGAACTCATTTCTCATTTTATCCTTGAGTGTATCATCCACATTAGATCCTTATTTTGTAACTTATATAATCATAAGATTTTTATTGTTAGCTAATGTTTTTCTGCCATTTAATATTTTTTGCCTTATAGTTGCTCTATAACATTTTCTATCAATTTTGAGTAAGATGTTCCAACTACATAACACTCTAGAAGCATGCCCCATTTCATTTAACCAACTTGAATTCTATTAATTACTACGCCTTCTACTTCACCATTATTTTGTATAATGGAACCGTTATATTTGAGTTTTTCTCTTTTTATCCCATGGTCCTCAATAGTTATGCTCTCAAGGTTATAACTTCTATTATTATCCAATTTTTCACTCCATGTATTATATTTTTTGTATACTAGGATGAAACCCTTTAAATTTTGAAGTAATTCTTAGCAATTTGAGTTTTGCTCTAACCCATCCCAATCTTATCAATAAAGAGAATATTATCTACTTATAATGTACACAATAAGGCTTTTCTTGATTGTGTTCAATAATTAAGGCAAAGAGATACCAAATGCAAACAAAACTAGATCCAATCCAATAATAATGGAAGATCATTAGACAAGCCATATTGCTATCAAACGCAAATTATAATCCAATTACATATATCTTTATTAATATCAATATAAGCCACACAAATCATTTATTTTTTAATAATTCTTGAAAGATCTTCTTTAGGTAATTTATCATAGGATTCCTAGATCAATAAAGATTAAATGGAGATACTTATTCATTTCTCTAAATTTGTCCATTAAGTCTTTTAGTAAATGTATGTCCATGGTAAATCACTTTTCTTTTTGCTATACTTTAGAAAACATCTCTTGGTATTTAATGATATGCTTTTTTCTAAATTAATAAAAATATTATTTTCTCTCTCTACATTTTTCTATTAGACATTAGAGCAAGTATTTGATCTCTTTAGTTTGTTTATCTAGCGTAACAGCAAATTGATTCTATGAAACACTAGTATCTCTCTCCACAATTTTTCTATTAGACATCAACGCAAATATTTGATCTTCATTGTTTATTTATCTAGCGTAACAAAAAATTGATACCATAAAACACTAGTATCTCATTGTAAATTGTGTTATGTGGCTCTTTTCCGAAGGTTTAAAGTATGGCTCTTTAATTTAAATTATCTATAATTTGTACAATTCTGATAGTTGCATTTGTTCTTGTAAATTAATATCACAATACTTTCTCACCACTTTTTTTTATTTTTGAAAATCACATTAAACAAGTTGGTGAACAAGAAAATTAATCGCCCAAACATTTTTACACATCAGCAGAAATGTCATCTAATCATCAATGTTATCCACTCTTCATTTTCATTAAACCATTCTAAAATCAATTTTACTCTTTTATCAATTAAAAGAACAAGTAATTTTATCTTTAAAGACACAAAATTCATTGATGTTAAATATGTTTTTTGAACATCATTTATAAAAATGTTATGAAAATAATTTATTCATCTACATTAAATGTCTCCATGTTTATAAAGTATTTTTTTTACTAGCATCCTTAATTTGCATGCTTTTCATATATTCTAATTTGACTAGTTTACATATACACTTCTCTCAACAATATCTAATTTCTTATATATCAAATATCATCTATTTAGCAACACAAATTGCATTCTTGAACTTTCAACAAGCCAATTAAAGCTTTTCAAAAATTTTTATTATAACATTTAATTACTCTTTATATAAATTATTCTTCTAGGAATTTTTCTAAAATTTTTACTATAATTTTAGGGCTCTCCTTTTTTATTCTCAAAATATCTTTAGCCCCCTTGGGGATTTTAGTAACAATCGTTTGCTACATAAGAGTAATTTCTCCCTCAATTTCCCATTGAAAAAGTTCTATACTTCTAATATTGAATAAATTTTTTTTTTTTTTTTATTTACCATCTAGTTTTTGAACATAATTTATATTTGTTTTTTCTTACTCATTATTTTTAAATATAGGACTAATAACCAATGTAGGATTTCTATTGGACTAACCTCACATTCTTTGCAATATGATTGATCTTTTTTTTCTTACAAAAAATTATCAGTCTTAGAATACTCATTCTTATAAGCAAATGTACTTTTTTTGAATAATGCATTGACAATTTTAAAAAGAATAATTATAACAAATCTTATAATCTTTTTTTTTTTTTTATCTTGCTGCCATTCAGCTACTCTTGTACTATGCCCATTATAAAAATAAAGCTATAATTCCAACATTTATTATGTCATCTTCCATTACATCATTCTTCAAATTGTTGTTCAAGATGATACACAAGCAATTTGTATGTTGATTCTAACTTGATTAGCAAAGCATGTAGCCTAATTCATCAATTTTTGTTCTCATTTATTTACTTTTTTTTTGGGTAAAAAAATACTTCTTCTCTTATTAATTATTATATTTGTAGTTGATAATATTAGAGAATGTCATCTTAAATGATTCAAGCATATTAAACATAGACCTTTCGATGCCTTTGTCAAACAAATTGAGTATATGAATTTTGCTTATGTTGAAAGAGGAAGTGGAAGATTGAAAAAAACACAAGAAGAAATTATTGGAAAGGATCATCTTTATTTGAAACTTAGGAATGGGCATTCATTTTAGTATGCACAATGAAAACAAATGATACATGTAACTGACCTCAATAGTGGGACTAAGGCTTGATATTGTTGTTTTTATTAATTATTATATCCACTAGTTTTTTAAGCTTGTTTATTAAAGTACTAATATTTAACTTTCAATTCTCACTCTGGTGTATTGGATTAGCTTCCTCACTCACATTCATCCATATTGTGGGAGAACCCTTGCATATTCAACATTAAACTTGGGCAACGGTGCATCGGCCTTGACACATTTTCACTGCATTTTAGAACATAAAACATTGCTTCCGAAGGATGTGTCGTAGCCCAACACAGTTTCTCAAAGCATTCATGTCATGTTAATTTGATAAATTTTACAATGACTGGGCTATCTAACGCTAACCTCTATTTTTCTTATTTGGGAAATGAGGCCCAACTACAACAATGTTGGCGATCAGTTGAAGCAAAATACCAATTAGTTGATCTTGAAACCATAAATCTGTCATTGGCAATCAGCTGAAATTTTGGTTGCAGAATTGTTGGCAATGACTCTGAGAATGCTGTTTGCTCAAATTTTGGGTTATGAAAATGTAACAATTGAACCAAAATGTTAATTTTCTCAAGACAACTTTTCTCTAAAAATGGCTTATAAAAATAGAGGTATTCATATTGGATACAAAGTTAAAAATCATTCGCAAATAAAATAATGTGGATATTTAGAATAGTTTGTGTTCCTAATTGCTCAACCTATAATTTTGTTTTATGACAATAGTGCTCTATCAAACAAATAGTATGTGAACCTTTGAAATAACGTACCATCAATCTACATTACAATTTACCATGTATTTCATACAACAACAACAACAATAAGCATGTTAAGTTACATAAATGCTTTACCTCTAATATAGAGTTTTTACAATAATACAGAGTTAGAAAACATTCGCCAATAAAATAATGTGGAAATTATTCTTATTAGTTTCTTCATATCTTCATTAGTTTTTCTCTTCCTCTTATAAAATGGTAAAAATGTATTACTTCATCTTTCTTCATTGAGAAACCTAATAGTCTACATCCTTGATATGCTCAAGCCATTTAAGATGACTTTGTATGAACTTATCCTCAATTGATGTTACTCCAATTTAGCTATGAATGTACTCATTTATAAACTTAACCTTTGTTGATATCCACTTATCTATTTAGCACACTCATCTATGCAACACTTGATCAATATGCTTTTGAGTAGAAAATTTTGGTCGTATAATATTTCAAAAGTGCTCCTCCATTTTATCCAATTAGTTTTGATTTTGTTAATCACATTGCTATCTATTTTTCCATTTTTTTGCATAGTTGAACCAAAAATATTGAATCTCACTTTTCTTTGTAACATGATTATTTGAATGTGGTTATGATGTCCATAACTATGCAAAGAGATGAATTTAAAGTTAATTTTTAATAATGAAACAGGAAATATTATGGACAGACCACATTGCATTTAAACATATAATTCTTCTGCAAATAACACACCAAGGCACCACGTTGCATATTCTTTTTTCTGAAGAAACTGTGTAAATACAGTTATTGTGGCAGGAGTGAAATGTTTTCATGAAAAACAGGAGTATTTTTAAATAATTTGATATTATACATTATAGTATGTAAATTTATAAGGTTTAAATATATAATATTGTTCAGATTGTTAGGCCCCAGTTGGATTCCTCTGCCAAGCAAGGGGATCTTATTCCTCATGGCACTACTATCAGGCTGCAGCATATGACGACCAGAAGATGGTTACACAGCCACCTGCATGCTTCCCCAATCTCAGATAACTTGGAGGTCAGTGCCCATTCAATTCTATTCTATTTTCTGCAGATGACTAAAATTAACTCTCTTACAACTTGGAATACTTTTATCGTTTATTGGTTCATAGTGAACTGAATTCTTGTTATATTCCGTAAACTCCCTACATGTAGGTGAGTTGTTTTGGTGGAGACATTGAGTCGGAAGCTGGAGACCATTGGAAGTGAGTTTCACAGTTTCATCTGCCCATGCTTGTTATGATTCCAATTCATTTATAACGAATGCTTGATCTGTTCCAAATTTCGTTAGTCTTGAAATTGAAGGTTCCGATAAGTTCTGGAAGCAAGATCAGAGAATTAGACTCCGACACTTCGATACTGGGGGTTACTTGCACAGTCACAACAAAAAATACCAGCATGTTATTGCAGGCCAACAGGAGGTAACAATACTATTCATGTTTTGATAATTTTCCTTTCTTGGGAGGCTTGTTCAATTGCTCTGGAAAACAAACAGAATTTGAAGAATAGTTAAAATATTCCAAGTCATTTAATGCGGCTCTCTTTCCTTTCAATGATGTTATGGTGTCACTAATACACGTGCACATTTACATTCATACATCTGTGGTAATATGTTTTTTATCGTAGCATATTATTTTACATAGGGAAACGATATGTTCAGCCAATTATATTAACTAATGAAGGTTTATCAATTTATGTTTTAAATAATTTGTTTAGGTATCAGATAATAATTTATAAATTTGACGCTTTAGATAGGTTGTAATATATGTTTATTTATGAACTATGAATTCTTATGCGTTATAATAATATACACATGCTTATACAGATGCATAGTTTGAGATTCATATAAATTAACATATTATAGTATATTATATAGTTACAATGTGTTGAGTAAGCTTATGGAGTTAGTATCCTTGCTATATCATTTATTGGTGTAGTGTCAAGTAGCCAAAGTTTTTATGTAATGGATGAATGTAGGTAAAGAATCAACTTCATGACATTGAGTATGACCTGTTGATTTTATGATTAATAAAAAAATAAATATATCTTGAGAAAGCAATACTTAAGACTATAATTTTGATACTCAGGTTCATTTCGACTTTGGAAAGGACGAATGTACTATTTTGGATAAATATTTAGCGAATGATGCAAAGGAAGTTGTAATGGAGATAGAATTATAGCTTAAAAAATTATAAATGATGGAATGACAGTTAATATTGTAGTTTTTATAGTACTCAAACAGAATTAGATACGAGTATTAAAAAATTATAACATGATTTGAAGAAATTGGTTTCTCAAAAGAAAATGCTTTTTATTGGATATGATATAAATGAACGTATTGGAATTATAGCTGAATATTTTAACAATATTTAAGAAGTTTTGAATTTTGGTGAGATTGATGAAAGGGGAAATGATCTTGAATTTTTTTTTTTTGTTTATAATTTTATTATCGCCAATACTTTATTTAAGAAAAAGAATGCGTTGTCACTTCTAAGAATGAATTTCTTAAGCAATTGGTTGTTTCTTGTTAAAAAGATTGATGCTGAATATTGTCGTGGTAAGTAGTTAGGACCTTTAGATTTAAACTCTAGTGAAGAGTATAAATTTTATTTTATCACATTTATTTTATTGAGGTTTATCTTCTTCTAAAAAAAACAAATGAGAGCTTAAAAGTAAGGAAATAAAATATTCAAGATAAAATTTTAGAGAAAAAACTTTGGTATAGTATCTGATTTCAATACCAGAATGACGAGGAATGAGAGATTAAAGAAAGATAATGGGGCTGCTACACTGCCCAACGCAGAGCCCAAACCGCCGGCATTGTAGCAGCTAAGAAAATAAAATGTAGACGGCTTTGCTGCACTTTTATTTAAGAAAGTATTGTAGAAACACATTAAGAAATAAAAAATGCTAAAAATTTGTTTGGGGATGATTAGAAGGTACTTTTTAGAAACAAGAGCATTCAATTAAGATATGTGAAATTATAAATATTGTAAATAAAATAAAAAGAAAATAAATATGTATATGTTTATAGAGCGTGTTTATTCTTTTTATTTTGTAAAGCTGTTGTAGCTCAATAATTATGACTTTAGATATATTAAATTGTTAAATATCACTGATTACATAATTAATTTATAAAATCTAACTTCTTCTTAAAAAATAAATAAAAAAATAACTTTTTTTTTTGAACTTTGCAGGTCTGCGGCATCAAAGAGAAACGCCCCGAGAACATCTGGTTTGCTGCTGAGGGAGTCTATCTTCCTGTCAGCGGACAAAGCAACTGATGACTGGTAAAAAATCTAATATTTTTTTAATGTAAAAAATATTATTAATCGAATCTCATATGGAAATATTAATCTAAAATAATAATAATATTAATAATAACAAACTAATTATAATATCACTTTATTATAAGGCTGTCCTATTTTTAATTTTTTAATTTAATTATAAAATAAAATTGTAGAGCTCCTTACACATAAATCTGCCTTCAAAAGGTTTAAAGTTGACTAAATATCGATGGATTCATTGATTTAAATTGAGTTTGTGTTGCATGACTGAGAAAAACCTTAATATTAGAGTGCAAATATGTTTTTAATGTATGGTTTGAATTAGTGGGCTGTGATAATTGTTATTTAATATTAAGCATTATTAGTGTTGTTTAAACCTCAAGACTTAGCGTGTCAATTTTAAAAAAAGTGTTGCATTATGCAAATTTATTGTTTTTGGTAGGAAGCTTTGTAGATTTGTTGAGTCTCAATAAACACAAGTGGGTCCTTGAAGTTTAAATTCGTAACTTATCAGGAATTTAAATTCAAAATCTCAATTACTCGCTCACAATTTCATTCATACTTCTGTAGTACTTCAATTTTTCTTCAAACACTCATTTAAATGAGTAATTATTCCAAAGTATAAAATGGGGATTAATATTATACACTTGATTATGAATCATATATTTGCTTCTATTTTTTATCTCCTTTTTTACTTTTTCTTTGGAAGAATTTGGGGAATTTTTTAGTATTATATCATTTTTCTGATATTTTTTTTGAATTGGGTATGAAAAACATACATCATTACTAAATATTATAAAAATTATATGAATAACAAAATGATAAAATTATATACAATAAACTATTGCTATTAAAACTCAATAGGCTACATATCTTTAGACCATACAAGATTTCTTTATGATTATTTTAGATTAAAGCTAGCAATACTCAAACTCAAACTCAAAACATTTTGACTCGTCTCGAATGGTCTTAAATTTTTTCGAGTGAAGTTTGAGTCAACGAGCTTGACTCAAAATAACTCGAACTCAAATTTGAACAAGTTCGAGTCGTATTCAGGTTTATTTTGACTTGATTCGAAGTCAACCATATTTCAAACTATTTAACTGATGAAAGAAGTGTTAAGAAATAGAGGTTTTTGTGGATCTATTGATATTTTAGATTTAGATATCATTTTATTCATAAATAATATTTGTCATAGAACTCTTACATAATTACCTATTTATGATACAATAACAATAACACCAAACCTTAATCCTACTAGATTGGGTCAACTGCACTTATCCAATGTTTTCATCTTGTGCGATCAAATATTACTATGCATTAACAAAAATCTTATTAGTTTAAGTTATAATCTAAAAATATTTTTTTAAAAGGCACATAGAGAATTAAAGAGACTTGAAAAGCCTTGATACACACCAGAAAGTTTTCTTAGTAACATCTGCACCTCATTGTAAAGCAAAAAACTTTCCCTTCCTCAACTTTGAACAGATTATGGAAATAAGCATCTAAATAAACTTCAAATAATGAAGCTAAGTAGCAACATAGGCAGGAGTTACATATCTGTCATAAATGCAGTTTCAGCTTCTCTTCTGTGCATTGACACCAGCTTTGCAGTATCTTTCCACCAGCAAATCTCCATTTCTTTCTCATTGAGCTTCTTCTCAGCACATTCTAATGCACTCTCCAGCTCAGAAATTCTCTCATTCTGTCTTGCTTCTCGAAGTTCATACAGCCTTCTCTCAAGTTCTCGAGGACAAACACCAATCTGCTTGGCCTCATCGCTATATTTGTGGGACTCATCTGCTTGCCGGTGCATGCCATTGAAGCTTTCAATGCTCCCTCTGTACACCTTTAAATGATTTTCATATGCATGACAGATCATTTTAGTGCGTTATGAGGTTTTAGTAATGAGTAAAGAAAAGTTAGTATTCTGATTATTTCCCATTCGATCTCATAATCAATTTATATAAAGAAACCAAGATGAATCGATAACGCTTAGTCTTCTTTGTTGAAGTGCAATAACAATGGAGGAAGTCTTGGAATCTGTACTACATATGAGAGATGCTTTGAGAAGGTGACACTTTAAGATCCTATTTATCGTTTTATTAAAAGTGATATAGAAACAAAAAGCACATGGGCTGCCGGCATATAAGATTATGGCAGGAGCCTATGAAATGTGCCAGAGCAGTGGCATATTTAATGGTCTCAAGATCAACTAAACAAATGATACAATTCATAGTTAAAGCAATGCATCAAAATTAGAATTTTACCTTCAGCCTAGCTTGATGAGGATGCATTGGTGAATCTTGGCCATCAAAGTTAATATGCAAGTGCCGTAGTTCAGCCTGAAGCTCTTGCTCCATTTCATTGCCCTCCGAGCACATTTTAAAATCCAGATCGGAGTGCCAACTAGGTTGCCTATAATCCACTGTAAAATTACACGATTCAGCATCATTATTAGGCTTGTTTGACCATTCTTTCCCACAATAATTTGCAATTGGGAAGCTGTAAAGATTTGATTCAGTCAAGTCAGACGTTAGAGCTTTTCCTTGTATTTCGGTTTTAATATACTTGATGACCATTTCCATCTCAGATCTTAGCTCGGCCATTTTGTTGAATTCACTAGCACTTTTTGCCAAGAGGAAAACTAGACCTGCCCCCAGTCCAAGGTTGAAAGAGAGAGCATCAAGTTTTTTTTCTGAAATCAAAAAGATCATCTGTTAAAACAGTAGACAAAAGACTGTCTTGTAGTATAATGGAGTTTCTATTGCCAGTTAGAAGTTAATATTATAAAAAATTGTAAAGCATTCACAGATTGTGGGAATATAGATAGTTGCTCATTAAGATGCAGAGCTGTAGCCAGCATCTTAAAGAAGATAAAAGATGCTCACAGATAACTAGTTCTGAGACAAGTATGAGTGAAAATTATGTAACTAAATTAGTCAGTGGTAAGATATAATTTCTCACTTGCAAAATAATGCCCAACTACATTAACTATATGAGGTGTGGTTTTGATAATAGAATTTTTAGATTTCAGTTTTTGTATGTAAAAAAGAAATAGTGCTTATGATTCTTGCTAAAGATGATTTCAATATCTTAAAATGTGATTACACATTCCAAAATAACATAATATTTTTGAAACGATTTTCTGAACAGTGACATATTTTAGGTATATCATTCCCTTGATTTATACAATGAGAGATTGGTTCAGATCATCCTGTTTGTGTTCATAATGACATCTAGATAACCCCGATTAAAATATTAATTTTTTAATCAGGAAACAAACAGATAACACATTCCCAAAAAAAAAAAAAAAAAAAAAAAAAAAAAAAAATATATATATATATATATATATATATATATATATGGTTGCCTGAAAATCTGTGCGTGCGGAGATGAAATCATCTACATTTGATGGATTTGTGGAGTTTAAAAACAGGTAAACATCCAATCAAATGAACCCTAAATAGAATTTTCTTTCTATCAAAAAGACAAAGCAGTGTCTCTCTTCAATTTACTACTTTGGGAGATAACGGCAAGCATGGCTTGGCTGACACTTAGTGGGCCACAAAGATAATCACGAGGGCTACATGGATTAATAAATGCCATTTCTGCCAAAAAAAACTACAAAGCATGAAGCATAACACAACTCCAGTAGCATTCTCTTTCCTCTGAACCCCCCCTTGGATATAATTAATATATATATCTCTGCTCTTACGGAGAAATAAAATATATGTGATTGATGAGATGAATTTAAAATATCAAATACTAATTGATCATAGGTTTTCTCTCCAAAAATTTATACTTTTTCGCTCTATCTCGTCTCTCTATTGGAGCACCAAAAAAGTAGAGAGAGAAACTTTGGGGGTTTTATTTACATTGCAAATGCTTACTTTGCAGTGAGTATTTGAGGATAACTTAATAATAAGAAAAACTGGCAAAAATGCGATGTAGCTGGGCTAAAGTCAAGAGATAAAAAGGAAAAATAAGAATGATTATCCATAGCTTAAGACAAAAGAAAGATTAGATTTTTATTGGCAGAAATCAGCCATGCAAAATGAGTTAACATGACACCCACATAAATACGTAGGAGTTGTTTGGTAGCAGGATTTAGGGCGGGATTTAATGCCAAATTATACTCGTTGCCAAATAGTACATAGGATTAAATTCGTCAGGAAACTAATCCTAAAGTATATTAATTCCTGCAAATCTTGAATTTGATAAAAAGTTTTAAGATTTATAACCAAATAGCTTACCATGATTTATATGATTTATCAAATAATAGACCAAATAATCTTCAGGATTAAACTAATCCTGAAATTACTGAAATCAGATTACACAGTAAACAGAAAGCTGCTGTGGTGCCCCCAAAGCCTCCCAAAAGCTGCTGTGTGCAATAAAGAGATTGGTGTTATGAGCTTGGGTTTTAGCTGTGCGATTTCTTTTTATACCTTTATTTCTCTCATTTTTTTGAATTTTTGGGGCAGACTTGAGGGCAGCTAGCTATAAGTTAGTAGCCCCCTTTTGATCTATATTCAAAAAATAGTTATTTGCCCGATGCAATAATCTCAAGAAATCAAACGGTTCCTAAATCAAGACCAACAACTACAGTGGAACAGAGCCAAAGCTCAGTGAAACCCTAAAAGGTTATTTTAACCGACCCAAACAAAGAAGAAAAGAGAGGATGAACATCACCTCTACCTCCGTCCATAGAATCCACCATTGCTGGTATGGTCTCCTTCGCATCAACCGGAGAGGGCCCCCCCTTTTCGTCCACATTTTGGCAGGAAGAGGTTGAGAGCGGAACTAAGCAGCTATAGATCGATTGCGCCGTTGCGCCACCTTTTACAGCGCCGGCAGCGCTGAAAAGCCACCGGGAAATAGAGGAGCAAAGGGTTTCGGGTCGGTAATGCGGCGACGCTGCGCCTTGATTGGCCGTATTTCTCCGGCAGGCTTTCTTTCCCATTTTCTTCCGCAAGTTCTTGAGTAGGTCGCCCATTCTCATGTTGTCCGCTTCAGTTGCATAACGTCGGATTCCTTCTTCAGGGAAATGGAGGGAGATCTTCCTTTAGTTCACCTTTTATATCCTCAGGAGAGAAAGAGAGCAGCCGTTTCTGTTTCCCTGAAAGGACAATGGGTTGGATCTCTTGAGCGGGAAAATAGACTTTAATTTTGCCGTGATCGCTTCTCACGGCACAACTCTTCGCTGGGGAGTGAGCTTGTATATATATATATATATATATCCATTTGAGGACAAATTATATATATATATATATATATATATATATATATATATATATATATATATATATATATATAGTGTGAGTGATGCTGTAATTCTGAATTTAATATCCTTAAAAGCTTAGGCTCTTGTGACGATTGCTTTCTCATTAGTATGTGCAAGCTATTGTGAGTATCTGAAATTAATTGTTAGACATCTTTATATGATTTGAATAGAGGGTGATCATCCAGCAATACAACTCAAACTAATAAGTTGTATTACATCATTATCTTTCCTAGTTTTAATAAAGGAAGATTTACATAAAATGGAATTTAGTGCAATTACAAAAACAACACCAAAAATAATAAGAGGAAAGCTCAATTCATTATAAAACAGGATTCTCTTAGAGGCTTAGAAATCAATAATATCATAAGATGGAGTACTATATTTAATGTCTTTCATTGGTTAAGGATACAAAATAACGATGACACACTCACGCCATTAATAACATTCTTATCTAGCACAACATAGTCTATTCTCATACCTTGTTAAAGACCAACACGACATTCTATAAGGACGCATTCGAACATTTCCACCGAGCCTGCCTTTGGATCATAACTTGTTGGGTAGTTTCACACCGCAAACACTTTTCTTCTCTTTGGCAGGACCTAAACTCTAGGTTCTGGCATTCGCTTGGGAATGGGAACATAATTGGCTTGCCTCCAACGGTACACAAAGTCTTATTTTTTTCACTTATCATTTATTCTATCAGTCTTAATTTAATTTTTCTTGAAAATAAAAAAATTTGTAGATCCTATAAGTAAAGCTGAAAACTTTTGAAAGAGAACTAGCACTCCACAACCCTTTTTGATTTTTAGAAAGATCATCTAATTGTCATTTAGTAGGCTTATGGAGGTGAGTTTATAATGTGTGGCTAACCTTCTTTATTGGACCCTAAGTCTTAAGCTCTCAAGTGGGTGATCCTAGGAGGGGTCTAAAGCACTTATATGAGTAATTATATTTCCCACTCATTACTTGTTTCAATGTGTATGTTAAGTATGTGTACCATTAGGTGATGCATAGGACTCAAGTGATCCAATTTGAACTTTTGTTATTGCCTTGTTATAGGGTATCACTCACCTGACTAACTGTGATTTACTAATTATTTGTGATTTTTGGTATGTGTTATAGTGGAAAGGTCTTGTAGTTAAGATGTGTCATAATCTCCTACTATGTTTGTGTGTAGGTAACTTGAGTTAGGTCAAGGGTGATGCATGTTATTGTTGTTGAGAGAGACACTTAGATTAATGTGGGCATAGGTTTGAAGTATCAAAATTCTATGTTTTGATTATTAAATGTAGCATCTAATAGTGTATGGGGCTTTCTAGGCGAGCCTCACCATTTTGGGACATTAGAGTCACTAGATTGGCTCTGAAGCCCTTGAGAGGCTAAACTTGGCATGGGGAATAAAGAGTTCTACTTTATTTCATAGGTTCCTATCTTAAGCTTAGTCTTAAGTTAAGGTCTAATCCCACATACTCAAGTAGGCTTAATAGGCCTATGGGTATGATCGTTGGAACAATGGCATTGGATTTGAGTTACATAGGCTTATGCACATTGGTGTAGGTTAACTCATTCCTAAAGGGTCAGGGCTCATGGCTTATGCATATAACTCATAATCATGAATTCTAATATTCTTTGTTCATATTTCAATAATTCTTATAAGCTTTGCATCACATTGTACCATAACTAGACAATATGATTTCTATTAGTACGAGGTGATCTAATGTGATGATTGCCCCTGTTTAAAAGTAAAAAATGTGAATAAATTTTAAATAAATAGAAAAATCGAAGAAAAATAATTAATGAAATTATTTTTCATTTTTTTAGTATTTAATACAAATAAATATGCCATAAAACAGAGCATATTTTAGTATATTATCCAAAAATATTGTAATTTTTACCGAATAAATTGTTTAATTTAAAATTAAAACTTTGAAAATTAATAAAAAATAAAGTATTCATTAAAATTTTAAAATAATATTGCTTTTGGATTCCTATGTAACAATTGTATGTTTTTTATTTGGATAATTAGGAGCTAATCTAATTAGATCTATCTAAGGTCATATGATTAAAGCAATTGCATCAAAATGAGTCCAAATGAGGGGGGAAATATTCCAAAATTTAAACTTATGCATATGAATGAATTGGAATAGTTTCAAAAAAATTTTAAATGTGGACTAAATTTTATTAATTTAAATAAGAAATAAAATTAGAAAAATAATTTAAAATAAAATATTTATCTAATTAAAAAAGTTTGTATATTTGGATTGCTCACATTTTATTAAACAATGAAGAAAATTTCATATTTTTTTTTTAAATTGAATTAGAAATGCATTAAATATATTTAGAATTAATTTGTTTAAAATTTTATGGTTTAATTTAAATAAAAATGTTTATAGTATTAAAACAACAGGGTCCATCAAGAGCGTCGGATCCAATATCAGATCTGGCATTGTTGGATCATGATCAAATGGATCGAACAGCACGAGACGGGAAGCTTTTGCATTGTTTGATCTGGCCTTTGGTTTGATGGCCGATAACTAAACCCACATATCTGTTCTGATGGATGTGTTATGAACCATCATATTTATTATTTAAACTCATCGTCCGATAATTGAATTTGCATATTAAATTCGATGGTTATAATATTTAGAAAAATGTTACTTAGCTTTCAAATATCTCCTAAAAAATAGTCGCGGATTGAAGGATGCCGTCCGAACGGAAACAGGGTCCAATCTGATGGTCAGCAATTCAAGGAACTTTTTACTTCTTCTCACATAATTCAACGACCATCGAGCCAATTGAGACCATTCATTGGTGTTCCAACCGCCAAATTAAATCCAATTGACTATGCACGACCATATGAAATTGCTCAAGCAATTTACTGGAGTTGAGACTCCCTGTACCAACGCAGCGAAGCCTAAGTCAAGGAAGGATGGCTCCACTATCGGCTGCTAGCCCAATCCAACATCTAAAGATAACCCTCGGCCCCTATTTAAACCCCCTATCCCTAGACACTTTCCCACACCAATTATAAGCCCTCTAAGCTTCCACTTACCCTGACATTTTCCCCTTCACCTCTCGGCTTCCACTTCTCTCCCTTTATCGGACGACCACCAAGCCTCTGTTGGCTACCCAACACCACCAAAGTACTCTGATCTTCTAGAACTCACCCTATTGCCTAGAGCGTCTCCTTCCTTGGAAATTTAAGGTATTATGCTTTTCTTTAAGAATTGTATTGATATTATATGTACTAATATAATATGTAACATATTCTTACCATAAATATTAATAAATATATACATATATATATATATATATATATATATATATATATATATATATATATAACCATATATTATGTATTAATATAAATACGTTAATAAACATGTATTTTTAATAATATTATAATTTTAAAATATTATTAATTAAGATATTATAGATATAGTAAATATTATTACTAATTAAAAAAATCCCTAATAGGTATCATTATTATTATTAAAATATTATAAATATAATAAACATCATTATTATTAAATATTTTAAAATATCTTTTATACTATTATAATATTAGTAATTGTGATTTTATTAATATAATAAATGTCGTTATATTAATATAATAAATATCATTATTATTAAATATTGTGATAAATATAATAAATATTATTATTATTTTATATTATAAAAAATCCTTCACACTAGATAGCATTAAATATCATCATTCTTACTACTAATTATCATTATTATTTGTAAATCGTATTCATGATAAATATTATTACTATTCAAATCAATATATATGTATGCTAAAACATAATAAGTAAAATGTTCTCATTAGCGTTGTTCTAACCCCATAATAGATTAGATTAAATATAAATAACAGTATGATTTCACTATATTATAAATGATATTTTCTATCTATGAATTAAGGAAATACTTATATTTGTTCAAATACAAACAAAAGCTAACAATTAAGGTTTAATGTCGACTAGCATCCAATTTTATAATGTGTGTGCATGTGTGCATATGTTTGGCATATACATGTAGGGATGCTAGAGTTCAATCCTAAGATCACATACCTTGACTTTCATTAAAACTTGTAAGAGAAGATACACCTCTCCCTTTCCTCTTAAACCATAAATACCCTAATTCATATTATGAAAATATATATAATTTAGTATTTTAAGTATTTATATAAAGTTTATAATATTTGATTCAGTATAAAGTATTAAATTAAATAATTATATTTCTCATGGTAAATGCTTTATCTTCAAAGCACACCCTTAAATCATTGCAAAGTATCTTATGTTTTCAAATAAGTTAATTATAAAGCATATATAATAGATTTCTTATAGAAAATAATAATATAAATGCTAAACAATGTAAAATAAGGAAGCTTATCTAAGGACTCATAAGGCTATAATATTTAGAAATTAAGATTGTAAAATGATGAAATATATATATATATATATATATATATATATATATATATATATATATATGCACTAAAGTTCCAAGAAAAAGAATGAAAAATGTGATCATATATCTCTCTCTATATTTTTTTCCACATATTTTAAAAACTTTTCCCTAACAAAAGAAGAACAAAGAAATAAGCAAGTGCTCATCTATGTCCAAGTGCACAAAAAAGAGGAGGGACAAATTATTACAATAAAATAATTTTTGAGAAGAGAAGATATGCAGGTTATGTGATCCAACGTCATTATATTCCCTATGTATAATAATAATAAATAATTGAATACCTCAATAAATAACTCAATATTTCTTCAAATATAATTAATTCATTTTAATTAATTTATAAATTTCAAAGAGCATTATAACATCTTCCTATAATAATTTAAGGTTCACATAATTTTCTTTATAAAATAAAACAACCTTCTTAAGAACTTCGTAATCTAAAGGAAATTTCATAAAAAAAATTTCTTGATTAGCAAAATAAAGAAGTTCGAGTAAAGTTTCAGCCAATCAAAAATCATCATAAAAAAGTGTTAAAATGTATGTATCCTTTCATTGTTATTAGCAAACAGAAGGCTTCAATCTAATGGCTGCCTTCTTCACAAAGTGTGCAATGCCACTATGGCAGCAAGATTCACCTACCAATATTCTCCTCTCATTAAAACTCATTTTTTTCTAAGAAAATAACTGTTGAAATTGCAAAAAACAAGAATTTTGTTCGTTAAAATCTTTTGTAATTCTATCTTTCTTCAGAAGAAGCATCTAATTAGTTAGCAGAGAGGGAACTAAGATGGATCCAAGTAGTCTTAAATTGTTCCTTAAACCAAAAGGAATAATACGACAACGGTAATTAAACAGATAAATTGTCATCCAGAGACGCATCACGAAAACAAATTTCACAAACTCATTTTATACCCATCTAATATTGCTTTCTATGGTCACTGTTAGAAAACAGTTGTGGTTATCTTCTGCACAATGATTATATGATCACTGTTGCAAACAAAGCTCAATCATCTTCTTCTTCATCGTGCAACCAAAACAATTCTAATATAAAAACAGACAATACGATCTCGCAATACTATCTAAAGATCTTTAGCCTTTTATTCATCATATCCACAACTAAGACAGTAAGGCTGCAAGCATTCTGTCCTTCTCGAGCATTAAAATGTTATCTTGATCAAGTCTGACAAAAATCAGCCTCATTTCATCACCCACCATGCAAATTATGTAGTCTATTGAGTTTCTCAATGTTATCTAAGAGAATATCTACAAAATTCAAACTAATCTTCAATACTAACTTATTAGGGCATGGTGAACAAATCACCATTAGGTTCCAAACATTGAAAAAGTTAAAATGGGCTTTCAGAGAAAATATTCCATTTTATGGCACTAAAATATTTTGCACACTATATTAATACTAAACAACTGACATTTCTGTGGTATTCAATTTTAAACATATATTCTAAAAATACTAAGATCACCATGATATTTACACATCACATAAATGACACCTAATAGCATTCAACTAATTTATTACAATTATAATAAGCAACTAGAACACAAATGAAGCTATTTTGAATCAACAAAAAAGGAGTTTGGCCAAACAGTAAATAGATTCTTATATCTACAAGTTCACAAAACCAATGAGGATTGTTTCTCAAACCAGAATACATCAAAAATATGGTATTACTACAACAGAACCATATACAGCTAAAGTATTTTTCGCATCTCAAGAGCTATGATAAATACCTCCAAAAAGCGGGTCGGTCCCTCGATATAATAAGCGTGCGCGATTCCATATAATCAAATGTTGGGCGATATAAATCATCTGGGCCAATAGTTTCTTTCACTTGCGCTGTGTTTCCCTTGTAGATACTGGAGGATGAAAGCCCTTCATCCTTAAAAGCATCAAACACAAACATCCCCATACCGCATATGCCCATGACAAGATCAAAGTTGCCCCAAACTTGAGTGATTGAAGAGTGATGGTAATGAGAATTGAATTCCGGCATTAGATAAGTGGTAACAAGTTTTCCTTTGCACAGCGAGAAGTGCTCCACTTGTGATCGCGGGCTGCTCTTAACTGGTAATCTTCCTTCAGTGCTTCCAATAAAAATGGAATCTCTAAGGGAGAAGATAGATAGAGCATTAGCACCGCGTCTGTTAATTTTAAGACCAGAGCCTGACGGGATGCGAAAATCAAACACATTGACACTATCCTGAGTGCAGAAAACTCCATCGTTCCCCTCCACTTCAGTTGAACTTGCCCTGCATAAAGTATAACAAATAGCTATCATTACAGAATAGTCATGACTGCGCAAGAAATGATCAAAAGTATAAATTATACAGATCAATATAGAGGCACTACAAATTGGATCCATGCATTAAATCACGTGTATGAATGCCCCTATTTCAAAATATATGAAGTAGTTAAAAGGAAAAGACATGACCTTTGGTAAAATATTTGAAATAAAGGGAAAAATAAACTTGTCACAAATTGCAGCAATGTATAAAAAACACACCTCTGACGGACACCAGCACATATCTCCGCATCTGTGTTGTTCACATGAAGGGAATATATCTTTTTGCCAATACAAGGTACAGATAATACTGGCTGCGGATTAAGTGAATTAACATCCCAGAGCGTTATGGCTTCCTTTTCTGCTATGACCACCTTTCCCCTGCTTCTCCATTGGAGGGGGCTTGAGTACTCCATTTCAGTAACTGGGCTGTGCACTTCCCATGTCATTACCAGATCACCATCGCGAATGTCATAAGCATTAACAACCCTTTGCCTACTAGAAGTGGAGATCAACAGTGGTCCACATGGCCTGTACCAACAAGATTGACTTTCTAACAACGATGACGATTGTGAGGAACTTCTGGCCGAGGGAGCAACTGCAACACTACTTGATGAGCCTGCAAACCTGCTTTTCTTTTCACCAACAGCTTGAAATGCTTTAATATCTTTAGTGTAGAAATCCCAGGAGCAAAATCCAGATTCTAATGCATTTCCAGCCGATGCTGCCAAGATATAACGCCCAGAACAGCCATCAGCTCCAGGGGCACGTATTAACCAACAATCACCCCATAAATTACTTGATACACCAGCTGGCGGCTTATATTCTGATTTCACCTAGCAAAGATAAATAGACCAAGTTTTAGGGCTTTTTTGCACGCACTATAAGTTCAATCCGGAACAAACACTATGCTGATGAAATGCAATACTATTCCACTTAATTGCAATGAACTTCAAATGAAAAAATTCACAAACGCATATATATATATATATATATATATATACACACACATACATGTACATATAAATTTAAACTAAGAAGTTAAGGAATTAATTATATTGCAAGAGGTTATGTCCCAAATGTCATTTACCCCTCCTAACATTCAGAGAGAACACAATTAAAGATGACAATGCCTCCTATCAATTCACCTATAGATCTGGCCATTAAATGATTGAGCCGATCAAAGACTTCTCAATGATCTCACAAGATGAGTATTTTGACCATTACCTTTTTCATCGGATTCTAATCTAAATAATCAAAAGATGAGTATTTTGGCCTTTGTAGGAATAGTTTTAATAGCATTCACACATTAACACATTTGAGATTTATAGGCCAGAATTGAAAAGCTTTAAGGCCAATTTTCAACAGATGTCAATTAATAAAGACTTGTGTTGCTGATTATATACATCTAATGGATTTGTATTTGTAACTGTTTTCCTCAACATTATAAGTTTCTAAATACATGAAATACAAGTTCTTGAAATGGGGTGGAGAAGTGTTGATTTGGAAGAAGAGCTGTTTCCTTGATGTTTTTGACCAACAAAAAAGGTTCTGGAGGAGGTCCGGAAGGTTCTGGGGAAGATGACACTACCCGGCAGTGAACCGAGCGCCCGAGCGCCCGAGCGCCAAATTGGAATTGTTTCCCGAGGAGAGGGCGCCCAACAGGACTTGTAGACCGAAGAGGGGGCTCGCCCAGGCCCGTGTTGCTGTCTGGGACAGAGAGAAGTGCGCCTAGGCTCCCATGTTGCTGTCTGGGACAAAAAGAAGGGATCCTAGGCGCCCATGAAACAATTCCATGTCGCAGTTTTAGCGCCCAGGCGCCTGCGGCGATATAAAAGCATTTGTGATGCGTTTAAGGGCTTAAATCTCATTGTTGTTGAGTGAATCCCTGCTATTGTAAGAGTGAGACTCTTGGAAGCTAAGAAAACTCCATTGTTGAGGGCTTGGGTGAAAGGTTTGTGTAACTCTAATTGTATTTTTCTTCCGATATAGTGAAATTTCTCCTCCTCTCTTCTCGTGAACTTAGATTGCTTACATCAAACCACATAAGTCATTGTGTTGTGCATGTGCTTGGATTTGTTTGTGTGATTTCTCTTCTTTTGTTCTTGTTGATTTGTGTTCTTCCACATTCTTCGATACTAACATTATATGCATCTAATGGATTTGTAGAAGTAACTGTTTTCTCTCAACCTTGCTAAATACATGAAACACAAGTGACGCATAACAATGTCAAACGATGCATAATTATTGTAATCAATTATTTCAATTATTCTAGAATCCAATGAAAAAGATAATGTTTAAACACTTCCATTAAAAATAAGTGTAATCAACCCAATACAATGCTGAAATGGTATATAAATGCCCAGTTCTCAGATAATTTTGTGTATACTACACATTGAACAGTGTGGTGATAAAGAGTGAAATATTCAGTGATTTGACCTGAATCTAACAAAAGGTTGAATTATAGTGACATAATTAATATTAAATATCTATTAATTATTGAAACAAGAATAAAAAATAATAATAATAAATAATTATTGGCAAGAGTTGTCTTTTCCTACACATGTGAGCAGAACCTCTTAGGCAGCTTAAGCTTTTAACGACAAACCTATTAAAGCTCTCAATAATAACACAACAACCGTGTTTCCTACAACCTCAACGTAAGACCAAATTTAAAAAAAAAAAATTCTTTGGTATTTTTATAAAGCAAAATACTATATTTACACCACCATATATAAAAATTTTTCTTTCTTTTTATTTTTTATTTTTACACATAGGCCCAAACAAAAAATGTATTGCATCAATCACATACTTTCACATAAGATTATCACACCATCTACATTTTACTGTGTATATGATAGTGTAAGTGTGATAAAATTCATTTATAAAATGTTAAACTTAAATGATACAAAGCAATATTTTAATACACTTCAAGTATCTCCCAAGGAACATGTTTTGAATCAGTTTGATGCAAAAAAAATATGGTAGAGCAATTTAACTATAATTTTAGCAAAGGAATAATTTTGCAAACCACCCATGTAAATTACTAATGTATTACCGTGATGTTGGAAAATAAAGATGGATATTGTGAGTGCTTTGTACTTGAAGAAGACAAGCAAGCACATAAAATACAAAGCTAATGGCGGTGAAAAAATATAGCCAAAATACAGAATATTATACTTATGATAGTTGAATATTTTGACCTTGAATCATTTGCGGTGGTGTAATTGAAATGAGCGGCGACACGTGAGCTAATTCAACTCAACTCTATAAAATGATGACACGTAAGCCAAATTCTATGAGTTAACGAGGCTTGAGCTAATCTCGACTCGAATTGTTAGCTTGTGGACCTATTATTTAGAATTTATCAATATAAAATACACATAATTAACTAAAATTTAATAAATTTTATATAAATTTATTAAAATTATATATAACTTATCATATTTTAAGGATTTAATTGATATTTAAAAATTTATTTGTTGGATAAAATGATATTTCTTTTAGTTGAAATAATTTTACTATAATAATAATCAAGTAGCTGGTTCATGAGCCAACTCAAGCTAATGGCCCAAGCATGAGCTCAAATAACTAATCAAGGTCAAGCTGAGGACAACTCAAGCTCAACTCATTCGTTTATACCTCTAGTCATTCACCATAGATGAGCCTTCCATTTTGAAAGTACTCATTGATTTATAAACTCACACTCTAGAAATTCCCATAATAATAAAAGCTCACAAAATCATAATGAAAGGAAAAATATTTTAATTTGAAAATTAAATACTGTTAAAAACATGATACTCATATTTTTATTTATAATCAAAGGGAGTAATTTAAACTACAATTAAAATCTCAAACTCAAAGTGGTATACCTATCACCAAACTCATAAATTTAATTCACTAAATGAAAATTTAGCCTTAAAGAACTATGATTTTGCAAAATGCCAAAATTTAAGGCTATAAAGTATTATATCAGTGGATAATTGTATTTCTAATTTGTAATAATATTTCTTTATTTTTAAACTAATGTAAATATTATTTTTGTGTGTGTGCGTGTATATATATATATATATATATATATATATATATGTAATATATGTAAAAAATATATATATATATATATGTAATATAAATATGCACATAATAATGGTAGAATGATTTTAAAAGCTATAACGTGGTCATATATAAAAGCTTTTACTCTTATTAAAAATTGTATAATTTATATTTTTTATATATGCAAAACTATTTCTTTCATGTACTGTTATTTAGAATTGCATTATACCACAAAATTGCAATAAAAAATCACTTTGATTAAACATCAACAAGTTTCAGAAAAGAATGATTGAAGGGAGGGAAAATGTTCAACACCAAAAATAATACTCTTTTTAAGGCCAAATGTTCTAAGTTGTGCATTTCTTTTCAATTAAATTATTAGTATAAGACTTTATATTTTAGTTATAAAAATTTAACAATTTTTATTTGCTCTTTATTTTACTAATTGAATAATATTTTTAAATGATGTTTATGTAAATAGATAAATTAAAAAATATATTAAAAAAATTAAATACTGTAATTTGACCATCATTCCCACTTCAAAATATCGATATCACCCAAATGGGACATGACACCCGACCCAAAAAAAAGCAAGCACAGTTAATGCATGAAAGTTTAAAGCTATAACAAAAAATGAAGGCAAAACTAATTTAAGAATCATCAATGCAAGGTAATCCACCCCACCCGCATTAAAAAAAATACATGGTGCTATTGGCCTAAGAGTTATGTAGGATTAAATATTCCTAGTGCACAACTAGCCCACAATGCCATATGGATAATGGGAAGACAACGAAGCTCATGAAACCAGTAGTTTATAACTAAAAACTTTCATCTAAAACTACATTCATCGTAGCATTATTCAATTGAATATTGATATCTAGTATGCAAATTGAATCTCTCTTACTCCTGTCGCTCAGCTCTTATATTTATTGTGGTAACATATCTGCCTCCTGCTATGCTTCTTGTTTATGTGGAAGAGAGCTAACTAAAGGATAAAAGCAGCTATAATACGTACACGGATTTTAAAAAATACGGTCATGAAGCTCAGCAGCTAACTTTTTAAATAAAAAAGTTTATATTTAGCTTCGCATATGCATATGAGGCTTCACATATATACAAATGACGTATATAAACACCTAACTGGTGTATAAACATGAACGATGTCAAATTTTTTATTTTAAGCACAATTTTTTAAATTTTGATCGTCCTAAAAGTTACCTTTGTATAAGTGATAACTTGTAGGTCCATATCCACAATATACATCAAAACGAACCCTCACAAACATGCAGATTGGGCGGATTGATATAATTGTGACATACTCAAACGTCATTCATGTAGATCTTCAAAAATCATTCTTGTAGATCTTCAAGAATGCAAGCATTATTATAATCAAGAAAATAACAAAGCGCAAACATTTTGCCAAATAAATTATAGAAGATGAAAAAAGGTATACCTCATTGTTAACAAAGTCATAGTAGGAACATGAATTATCATCATGAGCTAAAAGTATAGCTTCTTCTGAAACAAACCATCCTCCAGTTGAAATCTTTCTTCCAATTTCATACACTTGATTAATGGTAGAATCCTCAGATCCAACACATTCAACCAATGGAGGATTATTCTCAGGAATGTCAAACTCTTCAAGTTTTTCACTAGACTCGAGGGCAAGCTCTTCATGTTTCCCTTCAATCATGCTTGCTGAACCACATTGGACAGATGATGTACTATCAGGCAGCATTTTGCTTACAACGCCATGACTCATGTCCTGGTCTCTCGAGTTAACAGATGTCGAGAAATCACTCATTACCTTTTCATGTGGGAAGAACGTTGCCTCAAAAGCTTCGCTGCTGGAACTTTTAAGGGAAACTGAAGAACACCTGCTAGGCATAGCCATATTAGAATCAATATCCCTGCTCTGCATATTGCAAACTTTACCTGCATCAATATAATCCATTTCAGATTTGACCCCATCCTTCAAACTATGCACAGCCACTTCAACCCCACAAACTTTCTTCTGGATATCAGGAAGAATAAACTTTGACTCAACTTGCTTGTTCTTATCTAAGAGTTCTTTGGTTTGCTTGATTTCCAAAGCTATTTTCAAAACTTTGCCTTCTAAAAGAGCAAGTTTTTCGTGAAGCTTTCTCTGATTTATGTTACCAGCACAATCATCCCTCACCTCAGCCCCAATATGTCCACCAGCACTTGAGGCTTCAAGATGAAGTTGACATATTTCCCCATTATTATGGACATCAAGCATAAGAGCATTGGCTGACTCACCTTTATCATTTCCAAGTTTACTTGAATCATCACTAGTAAGAGAAGTACGAAAATTAAAACAGTTGTTTACCATATTGTTCGTTGTATTAACGATGCAAAACCCTCCTTCTATGTCACAATTTGGTTTTGAAACTAATTCCCATGTTCCTGCTTCTTCTGCGCTATCAAATGCCTTTGCATCAATAGCCAAAAAGCCCTGAACGAGGTTCACTTCTTCTATATTCCTTTCCACATTGTCATTTCCATGGCCATTTTCCTTTGACTGCTTAGCATCGATCAGAATAGCTTCATCAGCCTGATTTTCTAAGACTTCAACCCCGATGACTCCCATCGCATCCACTGGTTTAAGATTGAAAGCGCAAGTATTTTTCTGCCGGCTATTTTGAAAATCTGAGGACACAGCTCCCACAGCTGGTGCTTTATAATCGGCTTTCTTAAGCTTAGCATCTACATCCTTAGATACGTTCCTCGCAGACATTGCACCCAAGCATTCAATTGAATTACGAACATCTAAAACCTTTGCGACCACGCTCTTAGATTTCTCACTGATCCCACTAGAACTCCTCCCCAGCTGCCCTTTCCCCGACAAGTTCTTGTCTAACGCACCAAAGCCAGAAAAGCTTCTTCTTTCCCTGGAGCTAGATAGCTGAGGCAGAGGATCGTTTCGCAAGTCAGAAAATTTACCTCTGGGAAGCAATGATGTGGAGCATCGGACGGATCCAGAGTTAACTGAGGCGGTAGAACCCGCAGGTTTCTCTGCTAGCTTAAGCAACGAATTCTCCGATCTAACAAAGGAAGCTCGACCTGCAGAAATGGGCCTGGGGTTCTCTTTCATGGAAGTGGCGACTGAAGAGCGAGCGACGGAAGGACGGGCAGCGGAGATTGGTCGGGGGTTTTCCTTCCCGGAAGCTGCAGGCATGGCCTGGTGCATGCGAGAAACAGATGATCGTCCGGCCGACAGGGGGCGTGAAATCTCCTTTACAGTAGGTGCTACGGGGATTTTCTGGGAGCTTGGTTTCTCCTTCAGAGAGACGGTGATTAGAGTTTTGGAGGGCTTCAATGCCATGATCTTTGCTCCAGATCCGCCCCGCTCCTTGAGCCTGGAAGCCATCTTCTGCAGGCGCTAGGGTTTGGAAGAAGGGTCGGAAAGGGAGGGAGGGAGAAAGTAACGGAGAGAGTGAAGGCGATGACGTGGGATTTGAATTTCAAATAATTCTGGCCCGCGGGCTGCTCAGATTTAATGGCCCAGCCTGCGTTTTACATAATGAAACTTTATCTTTTCTTTATTATTTTATAAGTTAATGCTTACTTTCCAAATTACATAAAAATATTAAATGAATTTTAATATCTGTTGAAGATATTAATTTTATAAAAAATATTTCAAAACCTCAATAAATATTCCAATATTTTTCGTTAGATTATTATTAATTTTTAATAAATTTTTAATCATAATTTTAACTAATGAATCTTATTTATTAAGAATTAATTACTAATTTTAAATATATTAATGACTAATATATTGAAAGGAATATATTTGGAAATATTGTAGCAGTTTTCTAATTTTATTTATTATAATAATAATTAAATAATGATAAATTAAATTTATGAATATTTAATATTATTTTAATAATATTAAACAATTACAAATTTATAATTTTGTTATTTATTATAATGGATAAAAATTTTTTTAATGTAAATAAATAAATACTAATAAAATAATGTTCAAATTGAATAAATTTTTTGGGAGTCTAAATATCATTTTTATGCTTTAAGAATAAGATTAAATTTGAGAGATTTATAAATTTTCGAATTATTAAAACATATGCTTTAAGAATAAGATTAGCATTTTAAAATATTTATTTAATTTTGGTAAAACAAATAATTATTTTATTACACTTAAAATACTATTTAAAAAATATTGTGCATAATTTTTGAAAATTTTATCATTTCTGCATATTAAAAATATCTATAGTGGAAAGGTTTTGACTTTATTCATCTATTTTAAAATTTATATTAGTTTTAATTAGAGTTTTTCTTAGATGTTTCAAATTCTATATTATGTGTTAGTCAGCAAATTTTATTTTGGTTAATTACATAAGGGGCTGGTTTGGAGTCGAGTTTGATTTGAGTCAACTCATACTTGAACTTGAGTTCCTGTCGAATTCGAGTCATTTTGATTGATTTTAAATAGGATTCGAGTCAATATATATGACTTGAACTCGACTAAAAAATTTAAGTCAAAATATCTCCACTTGAAATAAAATTGAGTTCAAATTTTAAGTTCGGTGGAATTGTAAGCCATAATATTGAAAAAGAACTCATTCAATTGGAAGAAAAATTCAAGTTAAAATTGCGATGAAAAAGAATAATTCTCCAAATTCCAATTTCTTTTCCAACTATCCCATATTCAATAAAAATATATATTTTTTTCATATTTCTTCATATGCTCTAAGGTCAAACATCCTCCCTGAGATCGCAGTAGCGAGGGACGCCCTAAAGTTGGGATCTTTGGCCAGCTCCGCAGCCATTTGCTGGATCACAACCTTCTTAAACTCAGTGGAAGCCGCCTCTTTGCCGGCCTTGCTCACAATCTGATGGCTCGCACGTGCGAGTTCTTCTTCGCCTTGCAACGGCGCCTTGTGATTGTGCTCGCCTTCATACGTCGCCACTAATATGGACGGATCTTCCACGCTTCTCTGTACCTTTGTATGCATGACATTCCGTATCAGATTCAAACATTATTAACAAAACAGCTGTAGATTATTAACAATATGTATGCTTTGCATTTAATGATACCTTCTTCTTAACTGGGCATGAAGGAGCAAAAGAGCATCTGAAATAAGCTCTTGGCGAGGGATTGCCTCTTGTAACTTTCTGCCCATATTTTCTCCACTGATACCCATCTCTCACAGCCTGAGACATATAACCATTTCAATCAATATAACATACATCTATATATATATATATGTATAATTAATATCTTTCAACTCCTTTGACTCATTTCATTTCTTTGAGAAAAAAAAAAGAATGCTAACATTGGAACATAAAGTAAAGAAAGACAAGATTTTGGTGCTCGATTTGGGGACTGTTTTGATCTTTTTAGAGCCTAAAATCTCCTCAATGTTGCATTTATTTTGGATTGTATGCTAATCTTAAAGAACTGAATGTGATATGAGTGATGCAATACATCACCAGATTAGTGTGATCAGATGGATCAGCCCTGACAGAGAACTCGGAGATGGTGGATCTGGAGTCGGCCCTCACGCGCTTGCAAGAATCGTCGCTGGACAAGCTCTGATCCGGGCCGTTGATTGCGTCATCACGGCTATCGAACTCGATGCTCTGGCCGCTTTCGCTCTTCCTCTTCGCCCTATTCCTCTCCGACGCGGACGAGCTCATGCGGTCGACGAGCTGGCTCTGAAGGCTGCTGTAATTCACACTCATGGCATTCAGCATCTCATTCAGCTTCCTGTTCTCCTCACTCAGCTTCTGCAGCTTCGCTTCCAAATCCTGCTAAGTATCATATTAGCTAGCTCTACTACAAATCAAAATCAGAGCTCATCTGCCATTGAGTTCATACACACCTCCTCTCTGCGCGAGGCATTCCTTCGAGCCTTTGGCGACGATCCCATCTGAATTCAATCAGGAGAGAGGTGAGAAACCTGCCAATTTTAAACTGCATTTTGAATGCTCCAATCATAAAATTACAATTATACATTCACCGGTGGACCAACGCTGAGGTCAAGATTTACAGCTTCCATGGCTCCTTTTGGAAGAAGTAGATACCTTCGAGGAAGAAGAATAGGAAGCTAAGGCTTATAAGAGCAATCCTGGGAATAATGCTATGCAATGAGAGAAGGGGGGAGGGCTTTCTTTTTTTATCAGTGCTGCGATTTGGATAAGGCGCTAAAGAGAAGAAGGCTAATGATTAAATAGTGAGGGAGGACGGATGCGGTGGTGGAGGTCAAAGTCAAGGGCTTGGCTTAGAGAAGTCAAAGAAGTCTGTCGGAATGAGAAGGGATGAATCTGCTTATTAGTCTTTTTTTTTATTTACGTTTGTCACGTTTTTTCTTTCTTCTTTATAAAAAGGTTGGTTGGTTTTGTAAATAAAAAAAAAATCGTCATGTAAGAAATAATCATACTTTTGTATATATTAATAAGGGTTCTTTCTAAGAGAAAAATTTGCGTTTGGATCTCGTTGAGAGATTGTGCAGCGAACGACACGTGCTTGCAGCTAATGGTGTAAGATTTTTTCTCTGTCACCGCTATTGTACAAAAGATTAATTTTAGAGGCTCATATAATAAATAGCTGAAAAAGTCATGATAATAGGTTTAAAGGTGATACCAGGGTTGGTTTGAGTGAGTCAGCTTTGACTCAAATTCGGCTCAAGTTTCTTCGAGTTCGAGTTTGAATTTCAAGTTCCAGGCATATATTGTTAGCATTCAAAATAGTCTTAAAAAATGGATAATTGATATGCTTGAGATGGTTATGAATAGAGTAGCCATAATATAGAGTGTTAAAACTAAATAATTGGTTAGTAAAAAAGAATGTAAGGTATAGTTAAACAACTCATCTTTACCGTATAATGTAGCAAGATAAGTGAAAGCTATGGTTGGTCTAACCCGCATTAGATAGATTTCAAGCGCAAGCGGAGAAACAGCGATAAGCTGTAGTCGATCTCTGCAAGATGCTCTTCGCTGTAACATTATTCTCCTTCCTTAGAAGTCGTTCTCTAAGTGTTATATTACTCACACTTTGTACTAATATAGATCGACAATAAATCTCTCATTTTGTACGAGTCATTATTATAGAGTGAATTAAGAAAATTTATTGAGAAATTCTTCTTCATCAGTCCTCCATGAATTTGTATTAACTTCTACTTTCCTAATCTAGTGCTTAGTGTAGTTAGTGGACAAAACAAATCAAAGCATTTAGATAAAAATGTGCTCTAACAACCAAACCTAAATTCTTATTTATTCATATATTTTTTAAATTTTAAAATTAAATATATCTTATGATTATAAATATATATTTCTAAATTTTATGAGAAACACTTTGGTTTGGGAATTAGATGCATATTTTCTATCTTTCAAAATTATTTAAGGTTCTATTAAAATTTTAATTTATTGAACAATTTAACTTTTTCTTTTACATAAATTATATAATCATTTTCAAAAAAAAAAAAAAAAAAAAAAAAAATATATATATATATATATATATATATATATATTATTTTTATTTTATTTTATTTTTTTAGAAAATTTTGAGGGATTAGCCGGATGATTTCTAAAATAAAAGTATTTCATATAGACCAAAGATAAATGGAAAAAATAAATGGAAGAGAGCTACTAATGCTAAAATAAATGGAAAAAATAGAGAACTTCGAGGTCGGCAAAAGACCAAAGATTTTTTGGGCATCAAACTAAAGATCAATGTAGAATCCATTGAGTGTAGTATCAAATGTCAGAATGTCACATACAGCGAATAGGGTCTTAAAATACATCATTATCCTTCATTGTCCCCAAAAAAGCCACAAATGGTCAGCATGAGCACAAATCGTGAAACTCAGATTTAGAGAAACCTTCGAGAAAAATCAGGCAGCTTATGGACAATCTGATAGCCCAGTACCAACAATATCTCTTGCACCAAATAGAAAGAAAAAAAAAAAACACAGCAAAAAAATTCAGCTCCAAAAGAAAGACCAGAAGATAACAAAAAATCTTTGCTCAAGCATAATTTTTCGAGAGATAAATAAAATCAACTAACTATCTTTAATAAGGAAAACTATTCTCTCATCCGATTTCGCCACCATATTCTCTCATCCGCACGTGCTGAAACCGACCACTCCGCATTGCGGCATGTCGGCGAGCAGTGCCGCAGCCCCCGCTGGGCGACTGCAGCGAGACTTGACCCCAGAACTTGAAAGTTTTTGACTTTGCTGAGAATAGAATAAAAAGTTAATTTTTATGGTTTTTTTAGGGCACTGCCGTGGAATTTTCTTACGAAAAATATACAAAAAGAGAAAAATCACAACACGAAAGAAAAAAAGAATCAAAACGCTAACAGCTCACAAACAGATTAAATTGAAATCTCAAACAAGAAAAACAGATCAATTTCGAGTGCCCATATCCTCCCTCTTTCACTGTTTGCCCATAAATACTTAAAAATAGAGCTCGAAGCATGTAATGGCAACTGAATCGATAATGACGATGATTAGAGCAATGGCTGCTTCCACAGGAGTCGCCAACAAGCTGGACAGAAGACCATTAGCAGCAACAAGAGTATGAATCGCGTATAACACATAAAAACCAAAGCTTATAGGACCAAAAGCATTTTTCAAAAAGCTGTCATTAGAACTAGATCGAGGAGCTCTCACCTATCCGCAATGCCTTGCAGCATTTAGTAATGATCTTGACTACTCTTACTAAATGCTGCAAGAAACGGCGTCAGTCTCTTGCTAAATGCTGAAGCCTCATATACTCGTGACTACTGCTAATGATCTTATTAGTAGTCAGTGGCTTTTAGCCTTTAGTAAGAGTAGTCTATTGCTTATATTATGGCCCAAACAATTAGTAATAGAGTGTTGGTCGCAAAATACAAAGGGAACTTCGATTATTGCTCACATCACTAACTCGATCACAGGGCAATTAAATGTGGCAGATGTTAAGTTTGAGAGTAGATATATGCTTAGAGCTTATTCTCGTTGGCTACCAAAGAGCTAAGAAGACATAACAACAATCGTCAGTGTGAAGCTAAGTGACATTAAGCATCTCATCCTCAATGAAGATATAAGAAGGAAAGAAAGAGAAAGGCCGAGGCTACTTCTTTATTTGCCTTAAGCCTTGATAGCATAAGCATGCATCTAAACAAAAATCACATAATAAATATTTATAGCAAAATAACAAAGAAAGTGTTGAGCTTGTCACAGTGGATGCAAAATCTATGGCAAGCCAAGATTTTAAATCGTAAGAAAAAACTCAAATAAAGTAAAAAGTCATGTGAAATGGTGGTTGTTACAACGAATGATATTTAAAAGGTGTTTGTACTCATTGTAAATAGCACAATGATCACTTGGATATTATACTCACATGTATCTTTTCATTATTTGCTACTATGTAAGAGAATGTAATAAAGTATTAATCTATTCAAACCAAAGTTTTTTAACGAGTTGTTCACAATCTATAACTTTTTTTTGATAGCCCAATTCATAAGCATGATAAACTTTACAATCAATAAGCTCTAAACCTTAACTTAGAAGCTTAAGAAAACTTAGAACCTGAATTTGTAGAAAGAAAATATAAAAACTTGTAAGAAAAATTTAGGCAAAAATTTAAAGTATGACAAAGTATGCACCAAATATAAGGCTATCATAAGTAACCAGGAGAAACAAAAGATAAAATAAAATAAGCAATTATAGGAGACATCGAACTAATTGTTGTGATCGATAGGGTTCAATTCAACCAAACGATGCGAAATAATACTTGAGCAATTCTTGAATAAACCAAATAAAAACAAAGAAAATCTCACATGCAATCAAACACTCAGCCACAATAAAAGATATACGTGGTTCGGTGCTAACACCTACGTCCACGAGGAGGAGAACAAAAAAAAATGTTTCACTATTTTTAAAGCAGATTACAATAGCTTAGGGCTTTTACATACCCTTACTAACTTTCTCTGGATATTCTTCTTTTTTTCAAAAAAAAAAAGGGCAACCAATAACACACTAAGGGATGGAGATAAAATTAGATTTTTAATTAAAACACACTTCTTCAAAACACATCTTCAAAAAACACATCTTTTCAAAAAACATCTTCAAAAATATTTATACTTGCTGCATCAACTTGGTTGCCTACGTATCCCCCTCTCACAGGAATCAAGCCGTCCGTAGTTCCAACAAATGAGATGCCAATTAATGCTTCTCCAAATTCACAAAGGTTTTGAAATGGGTGAATTTTTAAATTGTGAGCATCTTTGTCATCATATTCGCAGGAATATCTTTAGTGTCGATCTTCTCCAGTAATGTGGTGACCCGCCACTGGGTCAGCATAGCTAATCCAGTGTTATGTGCTCACTCTCCGGGATCTTATCGAGATTTAGTATAATAGTATATTTAGAGACGTATAAAATACACACTTCTGTATTCATTGCAACATTCAAAAATACCAGAATTATAAAGAAAATATATTCATTACAAAGATAATATATGTTTTACAAAATCTATTATACACTAAGCAAAATTTTAAAACTTTAAGAAAATCAGCGTTTAAGTTGCTCCATCATGTATCAGCTCCCCCTCAATAGCTTGATCCAAAGATTGTTCCTGAATTGTCACACACACACACACACACACATATATATATATATATATATATATATATATATATATATATATATATATGTTTATAACAGGGCGAACTAAAAAAAGAAAAGAAAATAAAAGAAAATAAAAGAAAAGAAAAAAAAAATTAATTAGACACAAAGGTCTAAGTAAAGTTTGTAGGATATTAAAATTTATATTTAAGCGGCATGATTCTGCATGAGAAGCATATACAAATAAAATGTGATATTTAAGTATGACATGCTTACGATTATTAATGAAATATATATATTTAAGATATATACTCATTCTAAAAGAAAATACAACAATATATAATATTTATTATATTGGACAAAGTTACAGAATAATCAAGGAGTTAGATACGTCTATCTAACTATCTGAGATGTGGGTTCCTGATGAACTACACATTTCCCCTCAACGACTATGTGCAGTCTCCTTATTTCTCTAGATATCAGCCTATCTTGGCCTAACATATTATCTGTATAGACTTGAGATTAACTAGAATGAGCCCATGATACTGATTTTTGATCATTTATTTCAAATTTTGAGCACAAAATCTCATATAAATTTATCAAAGTAGGACAAAGTTTAATAGCGATGCAATTCCTGCAAATGAAATAATTAAATAAAAAGAATAATATTCTTCATTTTATTTTAGTAAAAATATCAATATTAATATTATTTTAGTTAATTATTTTTATATATTAAAAGCAATAATTTATTTATTTTTTATTATTATAAGTAATATATATATATATATATTTATTTATTTATATATTAAATGAAATAAAATGACAGAAATAAAAATTATAGAAATTAGGAAATATATACATATATAGAAATGTGGTGCCCCGCACCCTTAATCTGCCAAAGGATTAGGTTAAGGGTGGAGTGTCACTCTGGCTAACCCCTCACTTACTATTAGATTAGGATAAACTCCACAATTCACCTGATTAGGGAAGAATTAACATAGAATCAATCTAACAGTCACTATATAAGTAAACGTACAGAGTGCGGAAGCAATAAATGACATCCAAGCATCACAATATAACATAAGTGCAAAATATAACTCAGAATATAAGCATATAAGTCCAAATGCACTATCAATGGTACCTATATTATTACAACATTTAAAGTTCAAATAAAAAGAAAATGCAAATGCACTCATCCTCACAAATAAATCTAAGGACTAGATATGCTCTAGTCCGAGCTACTGCTCCTCCTCTAGGTATAGCTCCTCATCAGGTACTGGATCCTCTACCTATTATATGCCTGCTATTATCAGTTTCACAATGTAAGGCCCCAGCCAAAAAAGAGAAAATCTAGTTAGACAATTGTCCAAGTACATTTTAGACTGATACATTGTTATATGTTTTAGAATATCACCACTTTACACAATTTTTTTCCTAAGCAACAATATATAAAGGAGCGACTGACAATACAATAAGAAAGAGAAAAAGCTATAAATAACATTTATAACTTAAACAAAGGAGGCTAAGACATGCCTCAAAAGCGAGATAAACAAGATAAGACATATAATAAGTAACTAAACATATGCTGAAAGAAAATGCTATATCCTAATACATGCTGGTGATCAAATGAAATATGCAAATTACAATAATAAATCTCAGTAGTGATACATATAAATAGCAATAAAATCTAACATCATACTGTATATAAGCTGTACAAAGAAAGAGCTGACTAAATAAGCAATGCTAAGATATAGCCGAATACTGAAACTGCACATCAAACTCTGTATACTGACTGCCATATCATAAGACTTGGCCAAACTGGCCCACATATATATACATCTCAATCTGTAAATATACTGAACATACTGCATGACTGAAGAGGCAGACAATACTTATGAAACATATTTTAGTTATTTTACTTTTGTTTCTATGGATAACTGTTAGAAACAACTGAAGTGTCAAGTACATCTGTAAGACTATACAGGTCCCAAGCCTAACACACTCTCCTCAATGAAAATGTTAGGCATCCTAATCTCACCTTACCCCTGTTCATCGGGGCAAATGTGCACCATAATCACCATAAACTGGACCCAAAGGCAACTGTTATCTTATTATTCTAAGTTTTTATTTTCATACACAAAGTTATCTTATATGAAATGTCCAAGGAAGTAAGCTCAAATATACAAGAAATGTGTAGCACAAAGTATCAAAATAACCAAGAGACTCTACTAATATGATGATATCATTTGTTTTCTATTATCCATTTTAACTATTCCAAATTACACAAGTTCAGGATCACCATTTTCCTACATATCAAGTGTAACTTAGAAATTCATCCTTACAAGTTACAAAATATCAGGACTAGCTAGGTCATAATATACCAAATCGAAGTCGACTATAAAATTTAAATTACAAATCATTACGACATAATTAATAATTTTAGACGTTCTAACTAAAAATTATTAAACTATAGATTATGGATTAAATGCCACGAGATTGGGTTTAATCACATAATCCAAAAAGGGTAAGACCTAAGATCTAAGTTTCATTCTAAAAGTGATCTGATGATCAAGGTCAATCCGATTAAGTAATCAAATTTAATAGGATGAATCTCCTAACTTATATCTAAGGTCAAAAGATAAAATAATCAAAATAAGTTGAAAATTCTAGAAACTAATAAAACTAAGGTTTCACCCATTGAGTAACCCATTTACCCAATGAATGAACTCTAACCTATGATATAGTCCTAGTCTCAGGAAAGGTCCTTAAGGTGTAGTGCTTAAGACTTAGAAGAATTCTGAAATCTGACCTAACTATTGATTTTACTTATTTGAATGTCACTAATATGGTTATAATGATAATTTTAGTGTTTTAAAAGACTGATTAAAGGTTATGGGTGTTTATCCTAAATTTTTGGCAAAAGGACCATTTTGCCCCTACTCAAGGGTCCGAAAAGTCAACTTTTGATTTAGGTATCCAAAATGAGATTTCTCTCCTTCATATGATTCCTTACTGTCTAACTTGGAGATAGACAGTAAGTGCGTCCAATTTGGACGAGAAACGGGTCCTACAGGTTCAAATGAAGGTTTTTGTCTTAAGGGAGTTTAAATAATTTTCATTCTATTGAAAACTAAGTTTTTATGCATTTTATTATATATTACTATTCAAGAATTCCATAGAGTCCAAGAACACTGCATTCTGAGGCCAATTGGCTAAGTTATGAACGTTTTAAGTTTGAAGAGCAATTTGATAAATTCGAGTCGGTCAACGAATGACAAAAACTGAACTTTTCTATTTGAAATCCAATTTCAGCAAACTCAGTCTCTATAGCTTCCCTATAATGTACTGAGTATTTTGGTAGGGAGTAGACCCAATTTGGACCTCAAATGGTCAAGTTATGACCTAACTAAAGTTGGGGGTATTTTGGTCATTTTCTAAATTTCTAAGGTTCAGGGCCTAAATGTTATTTCAGCTTATTGGTGATATTGAAATTCTAAACTAGTTAGCATCTTGAATTTTTGAATTTGGAGTTGATTTGACCAAGCTATGGTCATTTGAAGTCTAGGGGCATTTTGGTCATTTTTTACTAAAGTCAACTCTTAGTTCTAGGGTTGACTTTTTATCCTTATGCCCAAATGAGAAAACTAATACTACTACAGTAATGGGGCTGTTCTTCTGAGTATTTTAAGACCCATATTGATTATGTTTGGTCAACTATGTCAAAAGTTATGGGGTCCTGAAGAGGTCCTAAAATGCTACCTCGTTATACGTACCTCGAGACTAAATTCTGCATTACATCATTTGATTCATTTTATTTTTCTGAGTATTTTGAGATCTATATTTGCTATGTTTGGATCATCCTACAAAAAGTTATTAAACTTTTAGTTTTACTATTCAAAAATACAATTTATATTATTTTACTATTCATTTATTCAAATTGTATTAAATTACTGTTCATTTATAAAGTTATGTATTTTTCTGTAATTAATTAATAATTATTATGTAATTAATTAATAATTAATCTGTAATTAATTAATATTAATTATTAATTAATTAATAATTAATCAATTTATTTTTAAATATTCTAATTATATTAATATTAATTATTAATTAATTAACTGTTTAATATTAATATCAATTGCTTAAGATTTATCTTACTGTTTAGTGATTACTTAATTAGTCCTAATTGTATTTAATTAAATAAATCTTAATTAAGTTAAATTATTAATTACAGTTACTAATATACTAATATATTATCAGTTAATAATTAAATTATTATTTACTGTTTATAATTATGATAATCTTAGTTGAATTCTAATTATTTATTTATTAATATAATATTAATTAATCAGTTATCCTAATAATTAATAATTAATTAGTTAACTAATTTAGGTTTACTGTTCATTATCAAATAATTAATATTAATCTAACTTTTAATCTAAATTAATTACTAATTAATCATAATTATCATTTATTAATTATAATTAAATTAATATTAATGTTATTTTATTATACTCTGCATCAATTATGGCGACGGGACCCACTGCCACGTGGCGGCATCGGGTTCGCAGGCAGAGCAGTGGGGCCCACTAGACACGCGTCGTCCAAAGGCTGGGCGCGGAACCCGCGAGTGGGCCCCGCTGCACGCGGAGGCGACACGCGGCCGTGCCCGCTCGGGAATCGAGCAGGTCGGGCTGACCCGACCTGGCCCACGACGCTTCGTCTCCCTCGATCGAAGCCCCGAGGCCAAGGCCTAAAACTGGCCTTCGACGACGATTCCAGCGGCCATCCGTCTCGGCCCGCACGGCGGTGGGTTGCCTAGGTCGAGGGCTACACGTAGGTGGGTGGTACGCCGGCCGAAAAGAACAGCATCGTCGGCAGTGACGAACCCTAACCCACCATCTACGGACTTCGGCGAACCCTAATTTCTACTGTGGATCATCTCGAAAATTCGCTCGATCTAACTCAAATGAGTTCGATCATAGCCTCCCAAACGACAATCAAGCCCGTGAAATAAGCTTTCGAAAAACCAACATAGCAATCAAATGTAAATCTTAGGGGATCAGGGTACCTGAAATGAACGGTTTCGAGGGCTTCGGGGTTCGAACGGCTTTTTCGGATCTTCCAGCGGCTTCAGTTACGCGTCGGGTAGGTGGAGAGGTCGAGAGGTGGCCCTTATTGGCCACGGGCGGACTCGCCGAGGTCCGAGAATGCCGTGGGTAGGCCGCGCGAGTGGCGGGGGTGCCGCGTGGCGCCTTAGGGCTCGGGATGGGGACGGGGGTACGCAGACCGTCTGATCCCGATCAGACGGTTCAGAGAGGTCCGTCTGATCTGACGGACGGCCCGAACGGCGAAAGAAGAAATGGGTTGACGGCGTTACTTACTTTGACGGCGCCGTCCATTTAAATATTAATTTAATTTAATTAATTATTAATTTTCTTTAAATTAATTAAATAATTAATTTATATTTAGAAAAATTCCAAATATTCACCCTTAGCTAATCGAGGGGTGAGAAACGCAATGGTAATGTCAGATTTTTTATCCGACGAGTATTTTGATTCCTCGATTTGCGGGGTAATTAAATAATATTAAAATATTCATCGAATTTTCGACGACTTCCGATTGCCACGAAAAATTCACCCCTAGCTAATTTGGGGTCAACGAGCGTAATGGTGAAGTCCGTTTTTCGATCAAAGGTTAACTTAAATAGGTCAATTTTTAGGGTTTTTGGGTTTTTTAGAAATCAGGATTCGATCCGTTTGACTCCTGATTTGGACTAGGTCTTAGAGATTGACTCTAATTGACCTAATTAGCACTTGTGAGTTGGCTTAAGACTAAGATTAGTCCTAATTAACCTAGGTAACAACCTGAGTTGTTACAAGAAAAAAGAAAATGACAGAAATAAAAGTTGCAGAAATTAGGAAATATATATATATAAAAAATAAAAATGATAGAAATGAAAGTTACAAAAATTAAGAAATATATACATATATAGAAAAAAAGAAAATGATAGAAATGAAAGTTATAGAAATTAGAAAATATATACATATATAGTAAAAAGAAAAATGACAAATGAATTCAACGAAACTTTTTGTAGCCTTTTTATAATATTATTAATCCAATAATACTAAAATTATTGAATTTGAACTTGTATTTAATTTTCCCAATTACTGAATTTAAATAATTTAAAAATTAATTCAAGAGTATTCATTATCCTGATTGCTCCAAAACTTAGGCATTATAATCACTAAAATATAATTTATCCTACAGTATTTTTAATTTTCTCTAATTTTGAAGTCACTCGGGATCTTGATTTTGAGTTGGATTTAGTCCTAATTATTCTAGTAACGACTTGGGTCGTTATAGACTCCCCTACTTAAAAATGAGATCGTCCTCGATATCACATAAACAAAACTTATTTATGGGTGAGAATAGTACTTGATATATTGAGCAGTGTTGGGTAATTCTTCATCATGTAGTCTTCTCTTTTCCAAGTGGCTTCTTCTTTTGATAAATTATTCTATTGTACTCTTATTATTGGGATGTGGTATGATGACCCCAATATTGAGTAGTAACTACACTCAATATTGATACATCACCACAATACATAATACTGAATTAGAAAAAAACTAATCCAAATCATTAGATGGTGTGTTTGGCCAAGAATTTAGATTAGGGTCTTAAGTTAAGATAGGAAAATATTTATAGTACAATGCATGAGATATATATAATGAATACGAATTCAATTGTATAAGATTTAAGTACTTAAATTTTTATGTATTATGATGCTAATGATGTGTTCTTACATTATGAGTATACAATATGAGATGTATGTACAATTCAATTTATTTATAGAATCTTTCATAAACAATTACATATTAGGATAAATTTAACATAAATGAATATTATATATTAACATTTATCACCTTTTGGGATATGTAAGATCTATACATCATATTCAAGATTATAAGGGAGGAAAATATATAAAGTAATTTATTATCCTATGATTCACACATCCTACATAATTTACCTTCATCAAATTCCTGGATAGTTAAGATCTAAACCTACAATTCATAATTATATGTGAGAAAATTATAAGAAGTAATTTTCTATCCTATGATACACACATCCTACATCATTTACATTAATTAAAAATAAGAAATTAATAGTTAAATTCCAATTAAGTATGTAACTAGATTTTTAATTAAGTATCCATTCATCCCAAACTAAATATTTAAGCAAAAGATTTAAATTCCAACACAAGCATAGTAAATATAGAATAAATAACTTTAGTTATTACAAGCCAAATTAAATAAAATAGTAAGTAAAGAAACAAAAGTCTCTCTCTCACATCTAATACAAAGCTAGTAAATTAATTATTTAAGTGGAAGCAATTTTATTTCTTTAAGAGTTTGGTCCAGCTCCACTAGCCTCTAAGTGCACCTGTTTTTCACATTTCGACATTTAAATATGATAGGGCAAAGCCAATAAAAAAAATTTGGTTAGACTAAATAGTCTAAGTATAATTTAAGATTATGCTAAATATTTTATTGTTCATTTTGGATATTGTAACTAGTTATAATATAAACATAATCAAGGGTGCAAAAATAAAAGCATATAAGTATGGAAAAAAAGAAGTAAGGAAAAGTAAGGAAAAAGTAAAGTGAGTAAGAATACTCATATAATTTGACATTCTAACCTGCAAGTAAAATAAGGGTAAAAGTATTCTAGATAGGCTAGAAAAGTACTAAAGTACATATAAAAGTAAATGAAATAAAGCGTGTATATGTTCAATGAACTTATGCTAAGTAAATAAAAGAAGACAGTGAATCATTTAAATGTAATTATAACAACATTCACTATAATCTAAATGAATTATAAATAAGTAAAGTACAGTACTAAAAATATATAAAGTGCAAAGTATGATAATTGAAGGAAAATTTTAGGCTATTAGTCTATGATTCACATAGTCTATAATTATATAAAGTAACATAGCTAAAAGTTATGATGAGTTTTCACAATAAAAAAGATTGTAGAAGATCTCACATATTATTTAATTAAAGTTATTTTATAAAAATATTCATTCTGCAGGCAAATATAGAATGAAGCGAGGAGTTAAACACATCTGTTTAATAAATAAAGGAAAGTAGGGTCAAAATAAATAACACTCACATTCACCCTCTGAGAATGTGAGATCTCCTTATTACTCATAATTAGCCTGCCCTTAGCTTAACCATCAATGTAAACCCCTATTGTAATAATCTAAGATTATTATCCAGCTTAATTTTAGTTTAATCATAAATTAAGTATCATTCTACTAAATTTATCTAGCCATTAGAATTAATCTCTAAAAATTTGAAGAAATTCGAAGCTCAATCGATTGTTTTAGATTATTTTAATATTTAATTAACTAAAAAATTGAGGTATTTATTTTGACCTAAAAATTAAAATCTGACTTCACCGTTGCGATCGTCACCCTCAAATTAGTTAGGGGTGATATTTTGGATGCGTTTGGAAGTCATTGGATTTTCACGAATATTTTAATATAATTAAATACCCTGAAAAAAATAAGATAACTAAATAATCGTCAGAACCAAAATCTGATTTCACCGTTGAATTCCTCACCCCCAAATTAGCTAGAGGTGAATTTTTGGGAATTTTTGGAGCGCATTTATTTAATTTGGATGTTTAGCAATTTAGAAAATAAATAAATATTTATTTAATTAAGAAAAATTGAATTTTTCTTAATTACTCTTCCTGACAACCCCCTCCATTTTCGGCCCCCCCATGCCCCCTTAGGCGCAAGCATGATGGCCTCCTCCTCCCATGCCTTTTCTCTCCCTAGCTCATAATAGCCTATCCCCTATCATCTCTTTCTCCTCGTTCTTCTTTAAAGAGAAGCCTCAGCCCCTCTTTTTCCCTTGTTGCAAAGCTGAGAGCTCCCTCCTTCTCACATTGCTGCCCCATTGTACTGAAGAAGAAGCTCCTCTCCAAGGTTCTTGAAGAAAACAGAGGTTTCTTCTTCCTCTCTTAAAGGCTAAAGTACCAATTTGCTACTTTTTCTTGCCTCCTTTATATTGTTATTATGCTTGATTATATATTTAAAAATTCATAAGCATGTATGGAAGCCATTAAAGCTCTTTAAAGCATCACATTTCATTGAAAGAAAACTGCTCTATTTTTCGTCCATTTCTGCACACCTCGGCCTTTATCACCATTGTTCGTATAGTTAGAGTGACCCTTTCATGCCAATTTTGGTGTCAATGAAAAGGTATCAGAAAGAACTTTCCATTGATATATAGCACCACTCATGGAATGCTTTGAATTGAGAGTATTTTAGCTCAAAATAAAACCCTTTGCGGGTTTCACACAGGCGAAATTATCGTCTGGCGCTGCAGCGCCCGAGTTGCAGAAACTGATTCGCCACAGAGCGCTGTAGCGCGCTACGTACCTCACAGTGTCATAATAACTTGCGATGTGTAAAAATATATTTTTGATAAAAATAATGTAAATCCATCGCAGCGCGCAACGGCGAGCCGTAGCTACCGCCTTTCGAAAATCAAGTGCCGAGACCCGCCGTAGCACGCATAGCACCCAGAATTTTCTTAAAGTGCCCATAAATGGTTGAAATGGCCAAAACTTTGCTGTTTTTGCATTTTAAGGTCCCTAGGACCTTAGTAAGACTAAATTATATCAAATTTGAACCTAATTTAGTTAAAATTGAGTATTTCATAAAATTCTATGTGAAAATTAAATTTGAAAATTTGCCTTTTTAATATGTGCTTAAAATATCCTATTAAATAATAGAACTTGAATGCTTGTATTGATTAGATATATCTTAATAACCAAATGGCATAAAACTTAAGTCTTTTAGATTTGTAATCAAGTGATAATTCCTTTAGTTTGATTTAGAATTTGGTTAGCTTTAATTACCTTCTACTTTATGTTACCTTATATTTATATGCTTTTTTGATTTTAGGATGTATGCTAGGGAAATTTAACATTTAATTGGACACATAAATGTACTTAAATTGATATTAAACTATACTTAAATGTAAGAATCTTAAGAGTTTGATTAAGTAGATGATACTTAATCTACATCTAAAAGTTGACACCAATAATACATTGATTTATTATTGATCTTTAAATTAATCATTAGTCTTAATTTTATTAAGGCTAGGAGTTAAACCCTAACTTATCTTGATTAAGATCTAAACTTTAATCACTTAATCAATTAACTTAATTGAAAGATAATTTAATTGCTATTATTCCAATAATGCACTTGATTTAGTACTGATCTTAAATTATTGAATTAGAAGTGATAAGGTTAATATTAAATTTGTGTGATTGAATCATCTGAATCTAAACTTTGGATCTTTGATTTTCTCTTATATAAGACTATTGCATAAGATGGATAATAAAATTTTAATAATTTATGAAATAATCTAACTCTAATAATATCTTTAATTTTATCCCATGATTATTGAATAGAGTATGATCAGATGGATTTTATTTATCTGATCTGATCAATTTAATCCAAGTCTAAAAAGTAAATTTTAAAATTAACTTAAGAAATAGAAGAGTGAGATCTCAAGTATCTTGCTATATGATCGTTCTTGAAATATTTAAAGACATTAATTATTAATACATTGAGATAGAAAGAACTTTTGTAACTTATTGAGGTAGAAATTTAGATGATCCTTCATAAACTTTAGAAGTTGATCTTGACACCTTGTGGTAAGAACCACCTAAAGTACTTAGAATGTACTTATTCCTTATAGTAGCAATCTATATTGAGTGATCTTCTGATCATATCCTTGGAGACTCGTGTAGGACTCTCCTAATTAGAATAAGGATTGATAGCCTTGATAAATCCTTATTGATTAAATAGAATCTTTTGAGCTCAGATTATTGGTTGGGTATAGTAGGGTATACCCATAGTACTGAATTATTTCAGTAGTATTCAGAAATGATTGAGTTACTCTAAGTAAGATTTATCTTTGTGCTATCTTGCGGGCTTAGGCGAATATAATCTCACTTGGAGTAAATCAATCAATCCTAAGAGTGTTATAAATAGGAACTCATTCCTTAGTTTAATTGAAATACAAATCGCTATCGGGTGATGCCTCCTATCAAAGATCACTTTAATAGGTGTGGCTTAAACAAACTAAATAATTCGAGTCACCTTCTTTAAGATACTAAGTGTGATTGTGAGTTAGGCATCCTAATGATTTAGCTTGAGGTACAAATTGCCATCGGGTGATGCCTCCTATCGAAGATCGCTTCATTATGGTAGCTTAATCAAACTAAGTGCTAAGAACTACCTCTCTTGCAAATATGTTGATTATGTGTATACAGTCATCCTATCTAATGATTTTTTTAGTAAACTCTGAACTTTAACCAGTTATCAAAACTAGAATTTAGGAGACAGAATCCTTTTAATAGAATTCTGCATAATTGAGACCTTGAATTCATTATCAGATTTCAAAGTATTTTCTAGATTTTTGGATTTACCTCATGTAGTTTAGAAGCATCAATATATGCATAAGCATGATGTTGAGTATTAGTAATGATGTTGAGTATCAGGATGCAGGTGGGCCCATGTGGCGGCCGCCGCTTCTAATCACAAGACTTAAGGAGTGGTCGTCACTAAGCACATCTCATACTTAACATTAGGTTGGAATTTAAGACTTCAATCCAATCTTAAGGAAAAGAGGTGCTTTTCTAAATAAGGTAAAGATTAACAATCACTTAATGAGTATCAGAGTGCGGAAGAAAAGTAGCAACTGAAGTAAATATCCATACTATAAAATAAAGACATCCAGTTTAGAATATATACAATGCGGGAAAGTAAAGTACAAATAGTTCTGTATTATTACAAACGTTTAGAGTTTAAAGAAAACTGAAATAAAAAAAGTCACTCATCCTCACAAAGTAAAAGTAAAGCAAGCTAGTAAGACTAAAGTCCCTCAGTAGCCTGGACCTCCTCCTAGATCTGCTCCTCTGCAGGCTCAATCTCCTCAAAAAGCTCAGAATCTACTATTATCAGTTTCATAATGGTAGGGCCCCAGCCAACAAAATAAAATCTTATTAGACAAAATGTCTAAGTACATTTTAAGGTAATGAATTTTAATGTGTTTTAATGACATCACAACTATAATTAAGCATAATATAGTGGTATAGCACAAAGAAAGGAAGAACAAGTATTGAGGTAGAAACATACCTCAACTCAGGCTGCAATACAAGGTAAGTAAGGTACAAAAGTAAATTTACTAAGTACAAAGAAAAATCATAAGTAATATGATCAATTAACATGCTATTTATAGTATAAGTAAAAGTACTGTACTGAAAGTATAAGACTGGGCATCCTAACATGCTTTCAAGTAGGTAAAACGTCTGACGTACAAAAAGTTCTGAAATGTAAAGAAACTGCAGAAAATGAAAAATATGAAAAGAAAGAAAAGTGTACTGAAATAGTAAAATAAAGTAAGTCTGACATGTAAAGTAATTGTAAAAAGGTCTGAAAAGTAAATGTAAGTAATGTAGATTAATTTACTATACTTGTGAGATATTCTTACTTAATCTGCTAAAAAATAAAGTCCATCTGGTAATCTAGGAGAAATATCCTATATTAAAGTAAAGTTCCACCAAAAGAAGCATCTAGGAGAAACATCCCAGATCCTAAAGTAAATCCACAAAGTATCCAAAGGGCAAATAAGAGAAACATCCCAATACCAAAGTAAAGTACCATAGGGGAAATTCCCTAGGCAAAAATAGTCCTAAAGTAAGTCATACTAAGTGGCAGGCTAAGTAAAATATAGATCACAAGTATAATGTTGTTTATTAATGTTTCTTTTAAAATTATGCATATGAAATGTGAATGAAATTCAAAGTATAATATAAAGTATGTTCCAAGTATTTAAGTATGTCCAAAGGTGTAAAAAGGGTCAAATGACAAGGAAAAGTATAGCATTTTCAAATCAAAGAATTTATAAATAGCACTACATAAATTTTGTGATATCACTTATTTTTTAATTTAATCGTTCTAACTACTCTAAGTTACATAAGATTCAGAATCAACAATTCCTACACTGTCTATAACTTAGAATCACGAACCTACATGTTAAACATAATTAGGATTGGCCACATCCTAATTATAAATAAATCCAAGTTGCCTACAAAATTGAATAAGCAAATTAATCATCCTAAGTTATGATTTTATAGATCCCAAATAAACCTTGATTAGCCAAATTAAGATTTAAAGGATTAAGAATCAAATTTCAAAGAATGAAGTTAAATTCTTAATCACAAGACCATACTAAAGGGCTAGGGTTTAATCCCATCTCACAGATTAAATGTTAAGGCAAATCTTATTGAATTAAGTCAAATTCAATAGGATAGATTTTTAATCCTAATTCTAATGTTAAAAGATCAAATAATCAATTAATAAACTATGAAAATCTAATAAATTAGTAAGATCAAGGTTTCTCCTTAATGAGTAACCCACTTTACCCATTAGATGAATTCTAACCTAAGATCTAATCCTAATCTTAGGGATTAAAGCTCTTAGATACTAAGAGTATCACTCAGACACACATCCTAACTGAGGTTATAAGACCTAAAGGAGGATCTAAGAAGTTCAAAGAAATGGAGAAGAATTCATCTTTACTTATGATTTTCTCTTAAGGCTAAATTTAGGGTTTTCCTTCTAATATCTAATTTAAGGCTTAGAATTATTTAAGTTATAGTTTAAATCACTTTAATTACTATTTGATATGATTTAGAGATGAATTTAGGTCTTAATTTCATTAAACCCTAATTTTGGGCAAAAAGACCGTTTTGCCCCTCCTTAAGGGTCTAAATCTCATCTTTATGAATTAGTACTAAATTCTGAATTTTAATGATGTGGAATGATTACTTACTATCTATTATGAGTTTAGACAGTAAGTTCATTAAATTTGGTTAAGTATTAAGCCTTATAAGGTCAAATTAAGGAATTTAACCTATAAGGTTATTTTGGTAATTTTACCTTAATGACACCTAAATTGTATATTAGTTTACTGTAGGTTATGCTCTAAGGTTTTCATAGAACCTTAAATTATTGGATTCTGATGTGTATTGGCTAAGTTATAGCCAAAATAAGATCTATGGTTTAATGGGTAATTAAGGATTCTTAATTAAGGGTCAAAAACCCTAACTTTGTCATTTGGTGTCCAAATTGAATAATTTTAGTGGTTGTATGTCACAATTGACCCACTGATTTTAATGACTAGTGGTAGGTTCAATTTGGACTCCATTTCGCTAAGTTATGGCTTAATTAGGGTTTAGGGTTATTAATGAGTGATTAATGAAATTAATCACCCAATTACTAATCCAATCCTATAGTTAGGTTTTAATAGATTTTAGGAGTTCTCTGAAACTTAGTTTGTTCAATTTGGATTATTAAATTTACTAATATTCGCTAATTAAGTTTTAGGGTAATTAGGGGTGATTAGCAAATCTAACCATTGGATCCTAAATATTTTTGTAGATCTCTATAGATTAGGTTTTGCTAATCTAAATTGTATTTAGATTACCTAATTTGGAGCTAAGATGACTAACTTATGGTCATTTGAAGTTTTAGGTCAAATTAAGATAATTAGGGTTAGGTCCTAAAAGTCATTAGTCAAATGCTAATCCAAACAGCAAAGTTATTACTACTAGAATGCTTATTAAGGTTTTGTGAGTATTTTAAGACCCATATTAGGTATGTATGGATGAACATACACAAAATTATGAGCTAATGAAGTTTTGTAACATTAATTGAATTTAATTAACACCCATAAATATCACTATGCTAAATATAGGTCCAATTATAAAATTGACAGCACCAAAATGTTTCTCTATTTTTGTTGATCAAAATGATATATTTATTTGCTATGATTGGACTTATATTTTGCAAGATATTAGGATTTGAATATTTGTATTTAATTAATTAAATAATTCTGTTTAATTATTTTATTTAATCTGATTTTATTTATATATAAATTTGTTTATTTTAATTAACCCGTTACATATATATATTGATATTTTATATTTCTGTAGGTACACATGTCGGGCCATTACTGGCTGAGCAGAAGACAGCGGGCCCCACGGGATCAGATGGCAGAAGCGCATGCCACGTGTCGCGCTGCGATTGGTTGGAGTGCTGAGAGGTGGGCCCCGCCGAAGCAACCGAAGCGCCATGGGCCACGGGTTGGGCCCGGGCCGACCCGGACCAACCCGAAGGGTCCTTCACCTTCGCGCGATCGCTCCGACAGCAGCGTCCTAGGGCATCAAAAACGGCGGTGAAATCGCCGTCACCGAAGGATGAGCCATATACCGATCGAAAGGTCTCTTCGAGACCTTTCGATGGGTACCCCAAACACCGCCGGAGAAGGCACACAGCTCCGACAATATCTAACCCTAGTTCACTACACTCGGCGAGAAAAGGAGATAACGGTTTCTACTGTTGCATCTTAGCCAAATCCGGGTTAACCGGACCTGATCGACTCAATCGGGTCCGCTCAAAATTCAATCAAGACTGTAGAATTGACATGCGAACAAGAAATTTAACGTTTGGAAGCATAAATTTAGGGTAAGAGGTACCTTAAGTTTGGATGGCAGGGAAGGCTCGAACTTTGATGGTCAAGATGTGGACTTAGAGGTTGAAACCGAGCGAAGATGAAGTCTCAGAAGTCTTATACTAGTCCTAAAGCGGTGATATTGAGCGGTGGAAGGTACCTGTCCGTTCGATAGGGCGACGCACAGCGCGTTCCGGGACATGCGGAGTGTCTTCGGGGACGAAGATACGACGACCGTCCGATCGTGAGATCGGACGGATCGATTGATCCGTCCGTTTGAACGGTGCAGAAAGAATCCGAAGCAACGGCGTTACCCCACAGTGGACGGCGCCGTTAATACGAAATTAAATAATATTATTATTAATTAATTTTAAACTCTTTTTATTAATTAATTTTAATCGCATATTTGCATTCCAAAAATTTCCAATAAATCACCCATAGCTAAGTGAAGGGTGAGGAACGCAACGGCGCGATCGGATTTTTGTTTTGACGAGTATTTAATTAATCGAATTTTCGGGGTAAATAAATAATATTAAAATATTTGACGAAAAATCAACTACTTCCAAATGCATCCAAAATATCACCCCTAGCTAATTTGGGGGTGGGGAACGCAATGGCGAAGTCAGATTTTGAATCTGAGGTCTAAGATAAAAAGTCAATTTCTAGGGTTTTTGAGATTTTCCAAAAATCAGGTTTTGATCTATTTGATCCCTGATTTGATCCAATTTTTGGAGGTAGGTTCTAAATGACTTAATTAAGCTACTAGAATCATAATTAAGACTTAGATCAATCTTAATTGACCTGAGTAACAACTTGGGTTGTTATAGCCCACCTCATCATTTCACAGACGGAGGAATCGACGCATGTGGGACCCACGAACACGCGTCCGAACATTGGGGTTGCGCGTGTCGAGCGGGACCCGTAGCATTGTCGAACACCGGGTGGGGGTGACACGTGTCGACCCACAAACGCATCACGCGGGTCGACTGAATGACTCGGCCCGTGACCCACAGTCCAGTTCTCCTTCCTTTCAATTTTCAAAAAAATTAGGGCATCCCAAAACGAGGCTTCTCCGGCGATGGCAAGGTTCGATTCACATGGCTAAATGTAGACCTCAGTAAGTACTTCACAATGATTACTGGATCATGACCAGAGACAATTCGAAACGCCCTAAGAATCAAACCCTAGATCGCAAAACAGCTAGTTTTTGATGAACGCAAACTAGCCTAATCAGGTTCAATCATGTTGATCGAACTCAATGGATAATCAATCCAAGACATAATATAAGTTATCGCAATTAAAATTTGGAAATCAAAGGAATATGCTAAGAGTTGTATCGTACCTAGTTCGACGGTCGAACAGAGCTTAAGATTGATTGTGAGGATTTCGCAGGATTCAATCGAGTAAACTGTCAATGTGTGAAAATCTAGTGTTTATAGAAGATCTTAAGCGGTCAGTTGGGGCGATGGAGAGCACCTGGCGAGCTTTAGGGCAATACGCGCCGCTGCCCTGAACACGCGGAGGGCTACCGAGGGTGACAATGCCACGACCGTCCGATTGATCGATCGGACGGATCATTTGATCAGTCTGAGTAGATGGCGTGCGTAAAGTGAAGGGAGCGGCAGTTAGCTGCCTTGGACGGCGCCGATTTAAATATAATTAAATATTATTATTAATTAACTTTAAACCTATTTTATTAATTAGAATTAATTAATTAAAGGCATTCCAAAAATTTTCAATAATTCACCCCTAGCTAATTAAGGGGTGAAGAATGCAATGGCGCACTCGGATTTTCAATCTGACGAGTATTTATTTATTTGATTTTTAGGTATTTAAATAATATTAAAATATTTGACGAAAATGCAACAACTTCCAAATGCATCCAAAACTTCACTCCCAACTAATTTGGGGGTGGTGAACGCAATGGCAAAGTCAGATTTTCAATCTAAGATCTAAATAAAAAGTCAATTTTTAGGGTTTTGGAATTTCCCAGAATTTCAGATTTAATCTAATTTACTTCAAGTTTGACCTAGATTTTAGAGATGAGTTCTAATGACATAGTTAACATACTATAACTACAATTAATACTTAACTTAGACTTAAGTAACCTAAGTAACAACCTGTGTTGTTACACTACTAAACATGGTGATATTATTTTTTTCTAATTTAACAATTCTAATTATTCCAAGTTACACAAGTTCAGAATCTCTAATTCCTACTATCGAGTGTAACTTAGAAGCTCGACCTTATAAGTTAAAAGGATTAGAACTGATCAGGTTCTAATCTAATTCAATCAAATTACAACTACTAGTTAAATCAATAAATTATATGTCCTAATTTTGTGAATTTAGACGTTTTATCTAAGATCTGATCAAGATTTTCTAAGCTATAGATTATGGATTAAATACCACGAGATTAGGCTTAATCACATAATTCAAAGTATAAGACTTAAGATCTAGGTTTTAATTTAAAAGTGATCTATTGATTAAGACAAATCCTATTAAGCAAATCACACTTAAGAGGATAAATCTCCTAGCCTAAATCTAGGGTTAAAAGACAAAATAATCGGAATAAGTTGTAAAAGAAAAGAAAAGCTTAGAAACTAATAAAATTAAGGATTCATCCATTGAGTAACCCATTTACTTAACGAATGAACTCTAACTACTCTCAAGAATGGTCATAATGTGATGTGTAACATCCTAAGGAAAATGACTTAGAAAGATTTTTAAAAAATTTGACGTATTGACCTAATAATTGATTTTACTCACTTAATTGACTCTAATATAGTTCTAATATTAGATTTAGTATTTTAAACAATAATTTAGAGGTTCGAGATATTTATCCTAAATTTCGGGCAAAATGACTATTTTGCCCATACTTAAGGGTTTAAAAAATCAACTTTTGATTTAAGTGTCAAAATTGAAGTTCCTTATTGTCCAATGGTTCTTTACTGTCTAACTTAAAGATAGATAGTAAGTATATATAATTTAGATGAGAAATGGATCATACAGGTTCAAACTAAGATTTTTGATCTAAGGGCATTTCAGTAATTTTCACTCTACCGAAACCTAAATTTTTTATGCAGTTTATTGTTGGTTACTATTCAAAGATTCTATAGAGTCTAAGAACACTGCTTTCTGAGGTCAGATGACTAAGTTATGACTATTTTAATTCCTAAGGGCAATTTGGTAATTTTAGGTCGGTCAATGGGTGATAAAACTGAACTTTTCCGTTTAAAGTCCAATTTCAGCAAACTCAGTTTTTATAGCTTCCCTAAAATAAATTAAGTTTGTTGATAGGGAGTAAACTCAATTTGGACCTCAAATAGTCAAGTTGTGACCTAACTAAAGTTAGGAGTATTTTGGTCATTCTCTAATTTTCTAGGGTTCAAATCCTAAATTTTATTTCAGTTTATTGATGACATTAAAATTCTAAACTAGTTAACACTTTGAATTTTTAAATTTGGAGTTGAATTGATCAAGTTATGGTCAATTGAATTCTAGGGGTATTTTAGTCATTTTTTCCTAAAGAACTGTGAGATATAGGGTTGACTTTTTATCCTGTTGTCCAAATAAAAAAATTAATACTACTATAATGATGATGAGACTGTTCTCCTGAGTATTTTAAGACATATATTACCTATGTTTAGATAACTATGTTAAAAGTTATGGGGTTTAAATATATCCTAAAATATCACTACGTTATAGTATCCTGAAACTAATTTTTGCATTATGCTATTTGATTTCTTTTATTTTTCTGAGTAAAATGAGACCTATATTGGTTATGTTTGGATCATCCTACAAAAAGTTATTAAACATTTAAGTTTTACTTAATTTTAATTAATTTAATTACTATTTAAAAATATAATTTGCATTATTTACTATTCATTTATTCAATTTATATTAATTTACTGTTCATTTCTAAAGTTTAAATATATTTTTCTGTATTAATTGAATAAATAAAATTTTAAAATCTTAATTAATAAAATTCCAATTTATATATCTAAATATTAGTCTATTTATTTAATCAGAGTTAACATTAATTAAATCAATTAATCTACTGCTTATACTTAATGGTTTAATTAATCTATTAATTTTCTGTTTAATATTATCACCTATCAATTTAATTAATTGAAGATTAGAATTAATTAATTTTGATTAACTACATAACTTAATATTATTGCTCTACTGTTCTAATTAGATTCATCAATTAATTAAACTTAATTGATTATGAATTAAGCCTAACATTAAATTTATTAATTATATTAATTATCACTAATTAATTCACTATCCTAATGATTATATAACTGACTCATGATTAAAGGTAATAATTAATCCACTGTAATTATATATATAATATATATATATATATACTAACTATATAAGTTCTTGATATGTGTGTTATATATTAACTAATATTAATCCCAAGTAATTAATAGTTAATCACAGATTGATTAGTATTACAATTATATTTGTTCGATATATGTGTATATATATATCTACATATATGTACACCTAAATCATAAAGTTTCTGTTTTATGATATATATAATCATACATCAATGCATATATTTAAATATAAATCATAATTATTTTTAACTAATATATATTCTGCATGTTTTTAGAAGGTGGGACCCGCCACTGCCATGTGGCAACCTCTTAGAGGGGGACACGCGGGGCCCACAGCACAGCGCGCTGCGAATGAGAGTGCGCCCGCTGGCCTGGCTCGGCGCGACAGCAGAAGGAGCGGGCCACGCGCCGCGCTCGGGCTCGCCGGCGCTGCGTCGCGAGGCCCGCCACTGGCACTCGCGACCCGACGTGCCGCGGGCGGGCCTCGGGTTGGCCCGGCTCTGCCCGATGGACCCTTCTTTCTCATGGGCACCTCGCGAACGGGGGACTAGGGCGCCGCCGTTGCAGGCCTTCCCCGCCGTGCATGGCGCCGGCCCCCACGTCGCTCGAAAGAGGACACCGCAGGCTTGCTGCCGGTGGTGGAACCAACGCTAGAGACAGCCTATATTGGCGTCAAACCTAAACCCTAGGCGTCTAAGTTTCGGGCCAGCCGAGATTTAACCGAATCCACTGTTGATCAATCCTCGATCCCGAGCGATCGGACCGATGATGGCTTAATCGCACGTGACAATCATCTAATCTGAGCTATGAAATAGGTAAACAAAAAGCAATTGCAGTGATTGATTGAAGGAATCATGGGGAAGACGGTACGTGAAATGAATGGTTCTGAGGGCTTCGGGGTTCGAACGGCTCTTCCTAATCTTCCAGAGGCTTCTTGATTGCGCGACTCGATCTAGACCGCATGTGCGAGCTTATCGGGGTCTGGGCGGAGCTTGCCAAGTCGCGCCGGGCGGGGATTGGCCGCGGGTCGCGGTCGAAGCGCCGCGTGGTGAGCGACGGAGTCCCCGATGGGGACGAGGGCTAGGAACCGTCTGATCGCAGATCAGACGGTCCGGATTCGTTGTCAGATTCGGACGACGAATAAACTGGCGCGCCCTTTAAAGGGCCTAACAGTGTTGCTACTTAACGGCGTGCGTTAAATAAATAAATAAAATATATAATAATAATAAAGAATTTAAATAATATATATATATATATATATATATTTATTTATTTATTAAATTTCTAATATTAATTGTTAACTTTATTTAAATAATTAGCTTCCAAAAATTCCCGGATACTCGCCCTTAGTTAATTGAGGGGTGAGGAACGCAATGGCGAGGTTGGATTTTTGACCCGACAAGTATTTTAATTTCTCAATTTTTGGGGTATTTAAATATTATTAAAATATTCATCAAAATTTTGGCGACTTCTGATTGCCATGAAAACATTACCCCTTGTTAATTTGGGGGCAATGAGTGCAATGACGAAGTTCATTTTTAGATCTAAGGTCTATTTAGATAGGTCAATTTTAGGATTTATGGATTTTCTAAAAATCAGAATTCGATCCATTTGACTCCTAATTTTGACTAGATCTTAGAGGTTGAGTCATAATGATTCAATTAACACTTAGGATTGAATTTAAAACTAAGATTATTCTTAATTGACTAAGGTAACAACTTGGGTTGTTACACATCCAGATTCAATAATTCTGTGAACAATTTCTTGAAATCATTTAGGTGCTCATCTATAGAAATTCCTCTTCTCATATGAAACTTGTAGGGTCGCCTTTTCATGTGGAGTCGGTTCTCCACACTTTTTGTCAGATACTTGGCTTCCAAGAATTCCACAATTTCCACGCTGATGTTTCAATCATTACTCCATATTTAATCTCTTGAGTCAAGCAATTCTGGATCAAGCCGCATGTACTATGATTCATCTTGATCCAATCCTTCTTTGAAATTTCTTCCAATTTTTCCTCGCTATCAAGAACATCCTCCAAATTTGGGGCACATAGTGCATCTGTCACCTCGCACCGCCACATGCCAAAATTATTCTTCTCATCAAACTTGATAACATTTATTTTTGTAGGAAGTGTCACAACTTGGTGGAGAGACCTTTCCATCACGGATGATGATGAAGTTCTTACAATCTCTTCTCCTCCTTCTACCATGTCTTTCTCCTTACATTAGAAAACTCAAACACAGAAACTCTCAAGCAAACTTCTCTCTGAAACCACTTGTTGGGATTGATAGTGTTCAATTCAATCAAACGATGCAGAATAATACTTGAGCAATTCTTGAGTAAACCAAATAAAAACAAAAAAAATATCACATGTAATCAAACACACAGCTACAACAAAAAATATACGTGATTCGATGCTAACACCTACGTCCACGGAGAGGAGAACAAAAAAAAAGATTTTACTATTTTTAGAGGCGATTATAATAATTTAGGGTTTTTACAAACCCTTATTAACCCTTTACGGAGATTTTTCTTTAAATAAAAAAAGAGCAGCCAACAACACACTAAGGAATGGAGACAAAATTAGATTTTTAATTAAAATACATCTCTTCAAAAAACACACATTTTCAAAACACCTCTTCAAAATTATTTACATTTGCTGCGCCAAAGCTCCCAAATTTAACACTAACCTCCCTCAAAGTAGATAATACAATTGAACTATGTATTGTTACAACTCTCGAGTAAAATTCATTTTAATGCAGCATATGAGGATTATTATAAGAATCACATGAAGCTCATCATGTGGTTGGCATGTGCTAAATTCCAATTAAGTTGCAGCATAATCTTAGTCTCTATCACGAAATTGAAGGCAACAAAAGAGTCAAGCTATCAGTGAGAAGTGATAATCTTCTTAAAGTCATGCAAAGTCTCCTTCAATCATATAATTCCATTAAGTCTCAATAAACTATTTCATAATGATGTCACAAGACACCAGTTTACTGTTAGAGGTCAAAAGCATAATCTATCTCTATCTTGTATTAGTAGTATTCATACATTTCTCCAAACACAAGAAAATAAAAATGAAGAACATCAAAAACGTGAACAGTTCAAATTTTAAAAAATTAAGGAATCACAATATACCATGAAATTCAATATGAGAAATAATAGAAGAATTATAGATCCCTCACTCTCTCTCTCTTTCTCTTGAAAGAAGAAAACATCTGCCTAACATATTTTTAACTTTAGCCTTCATATATATATATATATATATAGAGAGAGAGAGAAAAGATATGGTACCAACATAATTTAATAAAATAACGAAAATACCAACAAAAATAATATTGAAGACTTTCAAGTAAAGCATGATTAACAATTGGTTGTTTTAATATGTAATGTATTTTTTAAGAAATTATATATTTCTCAAATAATTCTTAAAAAAAAAAAAATTATTATAAAAAATAAAAAATATTATCCACTTTTAGATGAGAGGCTCCCAAAAAAAAAAAAAAAAAAAAAAAAAAAAAAAAAAATATATATATATATATATATATATATATATATATATTCTTCTAGTGAGAAATACTGTTCTTTCTAACTCAAGTTAAAAGGCTTGGAGGAATAATACTAAAGCTCACAAATTCAACTTGTTTTCATGCATATAAAATACAAAATTTTTAACTATAATATTTGTGTTCGATATTCAGTGAATATTGAATTTTTGTTTGTCGATTCAATGAATATATCAATGTGGCCACGTCCTCATGTTTGCTGATCCACGTTTTAATTGTTGGCAATTTCTTGAATTAAATACGATTAATTTTAGATCATTGAATTCATCATTTTTTTAAGAGAAATACTATTTAAATTCGTTGACATGTTATCAAAAAAAAATTTATTCAATTAGATTTAGATATTATTTTATTAATATTTATTTATTTATATTAAAATAATAAAAATATTATTTTTAAAATTTGTATTGAAATTAAATATTATTAGATAAATTTATTTTTTTTTAAATCACGGGAGTGATGGAGACCGTCGGCCCTGACGAATCTGGCGGCTTCATTAGCTATAGCCGAAAATGCTTGAAGTAAATCATATATCAAATAATTATCTAGTGTTTCTGCTAAATAACAAAAAAATCCCTTAATTTTGCAGTGGATTATGAATTAATTAAAATATTATATCTGTATTATATGTAGTTCTAGCCTTAATTACTTTGTTAAAGGTTTTCAACTACTTTACATATGTAACTGTACTCAGTTCTTCAAATTCAGTTGCTTCCTGAAGATTGAAGTATGATGTGCTGTTACAATACACAAAAATTCAATCAAATACTACTCAATTTCTTTTCTTTTAAAGGAAAAGTACGATGAAGCTCAATCTTAAGCAATATATAATTATTAGGTGTGAATCATGATTTAGAGACGGATAATTGTGGAGGAGCTATTTTGGAGGCGCACCGCAGCGCCCGGTCGCCAGAGAGGCGGGCGCCGTAGCGTGCCACTGCGCCCGGTCGCCGGAGAGGCGGGCGCCGTAGCGCGCCACTGCGCCTGAGCCCCTGAGAGTACGGCGCCACGAAATTTGAGCCACATATAAATATTCTTTAACCCCTTTACAGGGATGAGGTGTGAAAAATCTGAAAATTTAACAACCTTCATTAGAGTTGTGTGTGGCTGCTCCATCGATAAAAAAGAAGGTTCATAAGGGTTTGCGCAGGTGTTTATTAACCTTAAATCATTTTAATCTTCTCTATACAGTAAAATTTCTTTGTTTTCCTTTCTGTGGACATATGTGTTAGCACTGAATCACGTAAATCTCTTGCTTTGTTCTGTAATTATATTTGCATGTGAGTTTTCTTAGTTTTATTTTGATTTGCTCATCATATATAAGCTTTTGTCTTGTATTATTGAAACCTATCACCCATCTAAGAACCTAATTTACATATGGAATTGTGACATTATTTGTATATCATTAGCAACAATTAAATAAAAAATAATTTAATGTACCACCTTAAATTCAAAGTGAGTTAGCCAACTTTTTGGCCCTCTCTCTAACTCCACACACACACCTCTGTTCACAAGTTCACAAGTCTTGCCATGTTCAAGCAATGATTCGGGTGGCTCATGCAATGAATCATCGTCGTCGTTCAAAGGCTCTGACGTCATCCTCCTCGACGTTGTCGTTCACAATGTCGTTGCCCTCGCATATTTGCAGTGAACCGGCCATTACATCGTCGACCCCCGCATCAGCTTCCTCCTCCCCACCATTGCTGCGCCCCCTTGTGGTTTAATGATGTTCTAGAACAGTAGGGGAAATCACTGTGTACAAATAATCAAATAATTGCAAAATAATAAAACTATAATATAATCAAATTACATAACAAACAGGGTTTAATCTTTCCCAAAAACTCACAATACATTCGTGTCATTCAGTGGAAGGTAGTTTTACTAAGATGGACCACACGTGTTCATTCTAAATACGAAAGAATAATCTAGATTTAAATAAATTAATTATTACACTAAATATAAAAATTAATTCGCTGGAATCTAGATTACTTTGGGCTAAGCATCTGTATTTAATAGAATCCTGTTCATGGCCGTAAACACGCACTATAAATACCCCGCCGACCTACAGCGTTCCGGTTCGCAGCCGCCTCAGCAGTGCCCTCTCCTTCATCATCGTTAGACGCCGGGGAATGCTTCGCGATGAGGAGGTCTGATCCCGATCTCGCCGGCAAACGCAAGCAGCACGCCGGCCGGTCCTGCCACCGGAAGCACGTCGAAGACGGGTAGATCCTTCGTCCATCGATCCACCGCCTTCCGACTCTCTCATCCATCCATTTTCCCTCATCTTTCCCCTCTGTCCGCACCGATTCAAACCAGTTTGTGAAAAAATGGAGGAGATAGATCCTTCCTCGCCAAACTCGGAAGGGCGGAGCGTTCTCAAGGGTCGCTACGAGCTGGGCCGCGTCCTCGGCCAGGGAACCTTTGCTAAAGTCTACCTCGCCCGCAACCTCCGCACCGGCAACAATGTTGCCATGAAAGTGGTCGGTAAGGAGAAGGTGATCAAGGTAGGGATGACGGAGCAAGTCAAGCGGGAGATTTCCGTGATGAAGATGGTCACTCACCCGAACATCATCGAGCTCCACGAGGTGATGGCAACCAGATCCAAGATCTATTTCGCCATGGAACTCGTCCGCGGCGGCGAGCTCTTCTCCAAGATCGCCCGATTCGGCCGCATCAGCGAAGATTCCGCTCGATCTTACTTCCGGCAGCTGATCTCCGCCATCGATTTCTGCCATTCTCGCGGCGTTTACCACCGCGATCTCAAGCCCGAAAATCTCCTTCTCGACGACGGCGGAAACCTTAAGATCGCTGACTTCGGCCTCTCCGCCTTTTCCGATCATGTCCGCGCAGACGGTCTGCTTCACACCACGTGCGGAACGCCGGCGTATGTTGCGCCGGAAGTTATCGGAAAGAAGGGCTACGATGGGGCTAAGGCAGATCTATGGTCCTGCGGGGTAATCCTCTTCGTCCTCCTTGCCGGATCCCTCCCCTTCCAAGACGTCAACATCATCGCCATGTACAGGAAGATACACCGCGGCGATTTCCGCTGTCCTCCATGGATATCTTCCGACGCCCGCCGCCTCATCACCAAATTGCTAGATCCCAACCCCGGCACCCGAATCACAGTGGCTAAACTGATCGAGACACCCTGGTTCAGGAAAAACATTATCCCTAAATCGATTCCGACTGGTCCGCCGGCGATGAAGGAAGGGGAGGAGCCGGAGAGATTGAATGCGTTCCATCTGATCTCTCTATCCGAAGGCTTCAATCTGTCGCCTCTGTTTGAGAGCCGGGAATTTGCGAGGGAGGAAGGGATACGGTTTGCGACCATGGAGCCTGCGAGCGGGGTGGTCTCAAGGCTGGAGGGGCTAGCGGCTAGTGCCCCGGGAAAGCTCCGGGTAACGAAGAGCTCTGCTGCAGGGGTGCGGCTCGAAGGCGAAGACTTTGGCCGAAAGTGCAGATTTGCGGTGGCAGCAGAGATCTTCGTTGTTGCGCCCTCTGTGCTTGTGGTCGACGTGAAGAAGGACGGCGGTGACACGCTCGAGTATCTCCGGTTCTGCAGCGACGATCTTCGGCCGGCGCTCAAGGACATCATTTGGGCATCACCGGAAGTTCAGACTACCCCTGCCGCCTGAACCGTCGCCGCCGGCGTCTTCTCCGTCCGTCGGTTTGTACAGGTAATTAGTGTAATAAATTGGCCTGCTTTGGGCTGTCTCTGAGCAATCTGCGCCTTGTCTGGTTGTCTGATATTTTATTCGATGTTTTTTGTTGTTTTGCTTTTTATTGTGTGATTTGTTGTCCGAGTTCTGTATTTTGAATTTGGATGTAATTCTGTTGTAAATCGGGTTAGGCAGTGGAAATCGTGGTTTTAAATCTGCTGATATTTGCTTAGACTTTGATAAAAAATACTCTCACAACGCAAATCATAATTATTTACATTTCCCGAAAAATGTTCTTCTTTTTTTATAATTTTATTTACTTCAAAATATAATTTTGATTTATTTTCAAAACCTTATATAATTAAATTTTGTAATTTGTAAGAATTAAAATTTAATTTTGAGAAAAAAATTTATATTATTTAGGGCCCTATCTCGTTTTGTTGCACATGTCAGGCATTTATAACTTTTCCTTTTTTTATAATATCTTCTTTTCTACTTTTTCGGCAGTTTATGGACTTAATCATTGTTGCTGGTTTGTGCTCTACTTTTGTTTATTCAATGATTGAACATAATAGAAGAAGCATGAATGATGATTATTCGTGCTTTATTTATAAGTAATTAATCATTAATGACATCAAACAAATTATAAATAGAAAAATGTTATATGTAGATAAAAATATACATAAAAACATATTCACGATTAATAGTATATTTAATTAATAATCTATTTATATATTTATATATTTTGATATGTATTAGTATATAAATTAGTAATTATTTTGGGTAAGAATGCCAGACATTATATGATGGTTAGAAGTTTTGTTTTTATTTACTATTTTAAAATTTCTTCAGCAGACGCATCATTTTTTGTTTTGGATCTTATTGCAGCTACCCACTTGCCGCACCTCCCCATCTACTCAGCCTTTTATGCCGTCCAAATCAAATGACATCATTTCTTAAAAATAAAAGATAAATTATATTTAGTCCTTCACATGCCATCAACAAAATTAATTAGATATTATTTATTTATTTGTATTAAAATAATATAAATATTATTATTAAAATATTTATTAAAAAATACATCAAATCTTGTTTGGATAAATGTTTTTAGATATTATATCACCATGTCTAAATCAATAATGCAAGCACATGACTCTTAGTAATACTCTTAAATTAAATTTCCAGCGACAAATCATAAATTATTTTTGATTATAAATATTTTCTTAAATAATTAAATATTTTTTAATGAAATTATAATTATAATTTTTTACTAGTTAATTTTAATTAAATTATATAGAAATGTTTTCATGATAGCTTTTCATAAATATATATACAGAGGTTGTTAAAGAAGTTAGTAATTTTTATGTGTCACATAAAAATACTATATTATAGTTACATAAGAATATATATTAAAAAAATATTTAGGATTAATAATTTTTTTTAAATCTCACAAAAAAAAAATGTATTCAAACAATAATTTATTTATATATTAGATTTGACATATTATTTATATATTTTTAATATATATTAATGTGCAAATTGCAGCGATATTCTTATTATAATTAGTATAATTGCTTTTAGAGTTCACATTTATTATTGATGAACCAGCTATTAAGACATAATACTCCTATTTTAGCATTCAAATTGTGCATGTTCCCATTTATGATTTAAATTATATTGGTTTTCATTATGGATTTGAAGAAAAAATATATGTAATATGTTGGAAATGATATCATTAAATTTGTGTGTATATATATATATATATATATCATCGCTCGGCTAGAGAGAAAAGCCCTTGTTGGGCGATCTAGGGTTCTCTCGCTTCGGCCTTTGGCCGGCACACTGGATCTCCTCCGTTCGACGGATTCTTCCCTCTTCACTTCTCGTTCCTTCTTAATCATCTCTTGCTTATCTGTTTGTTCTTTAACTTACTCTTATTTTTTTCATCTAGGGTTGAAGGCTGTACTCGAGCTCCCAGTTTAACCTTCGACTTCCTTGCTGAAGGCTACTCTCAAGCACCCTGGTTTAACCTTTGGCTTTTCTTGCTGAAGGTTGTAAGTTTGGTTGTTTTTTAGGAGCCATCTTAATAATGTTCTTAGTTAATCTAATGGTTAATTAAACTAGAACCCTTCAATTACAAGTTGTCTTAGATAAACTATACTAGTGAACCTATGACTTTCATCTTTTTAAGGGTAATAGATCTTTAATCTTTTATTTTCCCCATTAGGTCCTCAATCATTGAATTTAGCAACCAATAATGATTATGTGGCTTAGGATTAGTGTAGAATTATCATCATATTGCATCATTATACATATAAATTATTTTGTCACTTACACAAACCCCTGGTTCCGAATTTCGCCCTCCTGACACAATATGTGTCTTTCTTTTATGATCATTTGATGGCTTGAAAGATTGGGGAATTGGGGCAATGGAGCGATGATGGGAATTAATTCTTAATGAGGTTGTTTGTTTTCTATGGGTGTGAGACTTGAGGTATTGTTCAAATTGAGTAGCAAGTCGAAATGTGTCCTCAAGAGTGTAAACCTCTCGAGTTAACATTTCTTGTCGAATATCTGCTCTTAAACCAGATCGAAATCAAGAAATTATTGTTCGATGATCTTCAATAACGTCACAACGGGTCATCAATTCATCAAAACGAGTCATATAATCAGCAACACTCATAGCTCCTTGCCTAAGTGTAGTCATCTCATCCATGAGCTGTTCATGAAATCTTAAGTGCACATATTTTTATTTTAAGATTTCTTTCATCTCATCCCAAGAAGAAATAGATGGTTGCCCAGCTCGTTGATTCTTACGCTCAAGATTAATCCAATTTGTTTTAGCATGACCTATAACTTCATACAAGCAAAATGTACTTTGTCTCTCGTGGGACATTTGCATCTAATCAAAATATTGATCCATATCAATAAGCCAATCAAGAAAAGCTTTTGTGTCGAGTCGTCCATCAAAAGTGGGCGGGTCTATCCTTACCCTACGAACAATGTCATCATCTAAGTCTTGATGATTTGTTCGTGATGCAATAATACGTTGACCCATATTATGTAAGGGCTCATATGTGCGAGGAGGAAAATGATCTCGATGATACCTTTGCGCATAGCCATTATGTCTCCGAAAATTTTGCTCTATCCTATGATAGTTTTGGGGATGTATACTATCTAGATCTTGATAATCATCAACATGACTTAAGAGGTGATTGCATTGTGGTCTAGTTGGTGATTGTGGAAGAAGATGAGATGATATATAATTATTGGGATGACCTTCTTGGCTAGGAAGATGGTCATTTTTTTCATTTGGTGCAAGGGGAGTTGGTGACGTTTCAATGGCTTTCAACTCTAGCGTTTCAATTCTAGTTCGAAAATCATGCATTGAGAGAGTGAGATTTTTCATTTTCTCAAGTAAGAGTTTGAGGAGGTCATCGGTTCTTTGTTCAGAAGTTTGGCCTTGGTATCGTTGTTCACTGCGAGTCGACATAATTTTTATTTATATATATATATATATAGGAGCTCTCGGTTTTTAATTTCGATGTCAAAATAGTCGAATCAAGTAAAATACTCTTCTACAAAGTTGTAGATCTTGACGTTCTACCCAAAATCGAGTGCTCAAACATAAAATTAGGATATAAATTGAATAAGTTATGATCAAAATACGATAGTGTATAAATCAAAGTGAAAAGTGACGTGAATGAAATTTATGTTTTATTGAATGCAATGATTTTGCCACCAATTGGCATAAGAAGTTGAGGATATATTTGCTCTGATACCAATATGATGTAGGACAAAATAAATGCGTATGCGGAAGATATGATGATTTTTACACCAATGAAAATAACAAATTATTCACGATTGAGTATCGATAAAATAAGGCGAATTTTGCGTACCAATGCGAAATAAAAAAAAATGAGATTGAGATGATTCGAGCCACAGTTATGCTAACACAAAATTTCTTACCATATAAAGTATATAAATAAATAAGAGTTATGATTGATCTAACCTGTATCAAAGTTAAGGCAACCGGTGGCGAAGCAGGGATAATTGAAGTCGACCTCTACAAACAGTCCTTCGTCGTAGCATTTTCTTCCTTCCTTAGATATCCTTCTCTAAGGCGTGCAATACTCACACTCAAGATTTCCTTCTCTTAAGAATGAAAGTACCAATGAACACAATAATTAAAGAAATATATTCTTATTCAATCTTCAATGCCATGATACATAAGTCATTGGCTTATTTATAGTCATACAATATATGTCAATTGATCATAAAAATCATAAACTTACCTTTTCATGAATGGTTAAAGTGTATTTTCCTATAAATGACTAATAAAATCATCAACCAACTCATTTATGAAGAACTAAAATATCATTTTATATAAAATATCAAAAAAATCTTAAACCAACTATCTCTTGAAAGACTAAAGTATTATTTCACTCAAATAACACTTATGACAAAAAATATATGATAAATGGACTAATCTAAAGGCCCATTTAAATGAATTCCACAAATAAGCCCATGTAACTAAAATGAAAAATACAATATAGAATCATGAAAATATTAAGCTTAATTTATGATTTGGTGCGTTGACGATGATTACGTGGGTGCTTTGCATCAGGTTTTAAGCTTTTAGTCTTAGACTTTTTCGATCTCTCACCCTGCTCACTTTGTATCTTTTGTTTTTATTTCAATGAAGTTTGGCCAAGATGATTTTTTACCATATATATATATATATATATATATATTGGATATTATAAATTAAAGTGATTTTGTAATAATATGATGTGACAATGACTCATATATTTGAATATTTGATAGCTTGCTTATTTGCTAATTTAGTTTTTTTTTCCATTTTTTATACTTAATTCCTCAATGTACCTTGCAAAGATGAGCAATCGGTATAAAGATTTAGATCTTAATATTGATTATTACAATCAATATAAGAACTACTAGGTCTAATATTAATTGTGGTAGTAAGTATCATAAGGTTTGTATAAGGCAGCCTGGTGTTGGTATTAGAATGACAAGTCTGGTATCAGCTATTACAGTTAGTATTAGAGCAGACAGTCTGATGTTGGTTACATTAATCAGTATCAAAGCATCTAGCTTGGTACCAGTTGCTACAGAAGCTCTTGGGAGGATCAATGGTGGTGGCACATGGAAGGAAGGACACCTTGCTTAATATGCTATAAGAAAAATTGGTGTGGTCATTGGTAAACACAGCATAAGAAGATTAAAAGCATAAGAAGAATAGAAACTTTAATGGTGGCATTACCGAAAGGCTGGCGCTTGAGTGAGCATTCCAATTTTATAAAAATCTCTTAATAGTGAGTAATTACTATCGAATATATAAGAAGACTGATTAAGTGAGTGATGTTATTGCTAATGGTTAGGATTCTTGAATTTAAAACTTGACAGATCAGTGTTTCAAATTCCACCGATCACATACTTTTCTCATCTAGGCTTTGAGGATAGAGTTGGATGCTCCACTTGGGAATCATCTGAGAGAACCCATCATCAACTGGAGAAACTTGCCTTACTGCTGGTCTCTGTCATGTCGCATGTTCACATCCTTTGCTTACGATTTTACCTTTAGCTAATGTGCTTTTATTTTAATATTATCTTATTTTTAATATAGTGTTTTGCGCTCAAGTTATTGTAACATTGTATATTGCAAGCAGATGATGAATGTATATTCGGCGAAAGCACTTCTTCTTCCATTTTTACAGACAATTAAAAATTCATATTAGTGACCGTTAATCAAAGTTTTAGTAGCCGTCATTAATCACTAACTCTTATTTATTATAATTAATATAATTGCTTATTAATTGGTATAAAATACTGTAAACAACATCAACTGATTACATTAGTCAGCACAATAAACGAGCTTTTAATATATTAATTAAAATTAAAGTTTATGATAATAATAACGGCTAACAATCTTAAGATTTTATATTTAAATGTTTTCTTTGATAAGCTTGGTTTGAAATTTTCATCAAATAAAAACAAAGATCGATGTGTTATTTTATATGAATTGATGAGATTGTAATCTCTCAGATTTGATCAAGAAGAAAACCCTGACAAAATAATTTATTTCTATATTCAAACTTGGCTCACTTGTGTCATTTTGAGATGATGCATGATTGCTAATAAAGAAGTTAGGCTTTTAATTCATTACAAATTACTCTAATTAAACATAAATTTGGTTTCTTATTTCTTAATTACTCACTAGAACACACACTCAAATTCACAAATATTTTTACATCTTACTTTATTAATTTAATAAATTTAGTTAGATTCACATACTGGGTATATCATACTGATCACCGTTCAAATGCCAAATAAGTGATACTAAAGTAACGAAGAAGTGATTGCCTGGCTAGTAATTGAGATATTCTTGGATAAAGGCGAGCTAGTACATGTATCAAAGAGATGAATGATAATATTTTAGAAGTTGTAAGTTCTTTCATCACTAGAGTTCATAAGTGATGATATTATTGTGAAAAATCATTAATATACTTTTTATTATACTAAGTATTTCTATCTTTTGTATATTGAAGCCATTATTTACAAATTCCTTTAGGAAGGAATGGAGGGTGGCAGTTTCCACTACATCAAGTGGCAGAAGATCTGTCATCTTTCGTTTGTAGAGGGCATCAAGATTTGAAGTTGTGGAGGAGCGTTATGATGGCATAACACACCCTCAGCTTTGTTCTCCATGAGAACATTCCGTGGTGAGAGACAAAGAGGTTCGTTATTGAAGTAGGGAGGGTGACTTCACTGCGAGGAGAGCAGATTCATCTATATGGAAGATTGTCAACATGGGATCGCCGATTGTACAGAGGCATACTCAAATGGAGCAGGACAAACTGTAATGGCAGTACAACAGCTTCATAGAGCATTGCAAGTTAGCTCTATGTGCTGAGATAGGAGACTATCAATGGGAGTTCAACGCACTTTGGTAACTCTAGCTTGGTCTGTTGGAGGCCTATTTTATGTGGAGATTATTTAGAGATGTCATCCTGACGAGGTGTTTGTAACACAAGAAATGACTGACATTGTTGCTTATGTGTGTGTGGAGCTATGAGACTGAGGAGAACATGGAACATTTTGCAATATGCTGTAGCTACTCTAGAGATATACTGGAAGTCTTTGTCGATTAGGGACTTCTGCCAGCTGCACTTTCTTTTTGGGATCATCTTATCTCATTTTTCTCCGTGACGGCCTCTTGCTGCCTCCCAAATTCACCAGTGAGATTGTGGCATATGCTCTCTACTTAGCTGTAGAGGAACCGGAGTGAGCGGAGGCATGGGAAGCCCTACCCTACTGTCTGGTGTGTGCAATTTCAAACAATAACTTACCAACCTAATATTAATATTCATTCAATATTATCATAAGAGTATTGATACAAATAGGGTGCACTTGCGCATATCCCACCCAAGCGTGGCTCCAGAAGAAAGCGAGAGGCGTACGATCTTCGCTGCCATTATTATAAGAATTACAAATTTGATCCCAAAGGTGATAGTTTTTATATTAAGACAATTATTATACAGCCGATTCATCTGAAAGGTCGGATTAATGAGAAGCTAGCCTCCGAGCCCTCATCTCCGACTTGTTGCGGCCGCGATGGGAAGTCCTCTTCGGCTTCTCCGGCGGCAGCCTCGTCTTCAAGGATCGCCACCTGGAGATCTCGTCCTCCCTTCCCGGTTGGCACAATGTGGAATTACGGCAAGCATCGCTGCCAAGAAGACTTTCAGGCTGATGCCCGGAGACGCGTTCACGATGTGGAATAACAGCAACTCTTCTTCGACCTTCGACCGCGGCGGTCACGGATCAGCGCACCGAGTTTGTTGGTCGTCCCGCGCCGATGCCGTACTGGTCATTCGGTTAGTCAGCATTGAAGGATGCGTCAACTTTTTTTTGTTTTTGGGGTTTTTAGAGGTGCAACACCTCAATCTTTATAATGGCGACATCCTTCTTCTACGGTGAAGGCGACGACGGAGGCCATAATTTCGAATCAAAACACCCTGCAAATTGATGCGATTCAACATCAGAGATCCATGCGGCGTCATTCGCCTCCCCGCCAGCATCATATCTGGGAGGAGTAGAGTAGAGCAAGAAGCATTGTGAGGAGAAATAAAGGAAAAGTAGAGAAAGCCAACTTCGAACCTTCAGATCGATTTTCAGATCGGAGGTCAGTAGCTCTGACGGAAAGGATTTCGATCCTTTTTCTTTACAAATTTCTTCTTGCATTTGATCCCTCTTTTGATGCAGCATTCTCTGACCTTCTCATCAAAAACTAGTTAATGGAGTTTAATGACGTTAATTGGGGTATTTCCCTAGGATGCTTATATGGGGATGATGAAGAGATTATATGCAGTGGCCCTTTTGAACGTCGGCAAAGGGATGCGAACAAGGGAAGAAAACTCTTAGATGAAGTAGAAATAATGACACAACTTGAATAATTATTTTGATCTCTCAAAAATAAAGTTTTATTCTTTGTACGAATGTCATTAGGACATCGTATTTGACATCTTTACACTCAAAACATCAAGCTCTCCGGCATGTTTTGACTGTAAAAATGTCAAACATGACGGACTAATGACATTCATACGAAGAAATAAAATTTTATTCTTAAGATATTATTCAATTTAGATCACTATTTCTACTTCAAGGTGATTTTTGAAAATATGCCATATTATTGTACACAATTGGTAATTAAACTGAATCCTGCCCCACTTGAGTAGTAGTTGTCATTCCCTCAAATTTCTTGAAACTCAAATGTTGTTACAGTGATAGTTGAGGCTAATGTTAACACTCTGGAAAATTTAGCTAGTACTTTTTAAGTAGTTGGAAGCCAATTTCTGGTTACTATCAATAATAATATTGTGAATGAAAATCAATCTGTGGATGTGTTTTATTATGTTCCTAAAACTCTAGTGGCGGATGAGTTTAATTCTTCTGCTGATATTCAAAATGCTATTTATACTCCTGATAAAAATATATTTATGGATAATGCAATTGAAATTGTATTAGAAAAATTTGGAGATCTAACTGCTGTTACTAATATAATTAAATTTCCAAATGATAATAATGTTGTAGATGTCTTTGTTAGAAATAGAGTTGCTAATAATAACAGTCATGCTATGATAAATGCTGCTCTTATTGTTAATGTTGAAAAAATTGTTACTGCTAATGATAATGAGGTGGCAAATGATGAACTTAATGATAATATTGATGCTGCTGTTTATCTGGCTAAAAAATTAGAGTTTAATGTTACTAGTGTGATTGATACTAATGTTGAAAATATAGCTATTAAGACTGGTAACTTTGAGTTTAATACGATTATTGATAGTGTTGTGTCTGCTATTGAAATCTTAGAGGTTAATACTAATGGTGTTGCTAATAAAGTTGTTACTAATGGTATGGCTATTGTTTATGATAATGGTAAGGCTACTGTTGGTGTTAATGAGGTAATGCTTATGGTGCTGCTGATGAGGTGGTCGTTAATGGTAAGGCAGATGTTTGTGATAACGGTAAGACTGCTATTGGTTGATATGGTTGTTGCTCATGTTAATGATGATATTAATGTTGCTGATAATGGTGAGGCAGTTAAGGATTTTGTTGTTATTAATGTGTTAGCAAAGGCAAATGTTAATGATGATGCTAATGAGGCAAATGTTAATGATGTTGCGAGTGGTAAGACTGCTGGTTGTGTTGTTGTCCCTCTTTACAAGCAGGAAAATCCCTTAAATCCTGTGGTTCCTAACAAGAAAATTACATTAAGTTTTTTTATATTCCTAATGAGACTACTAATGCTAAGGTTATTTTTGTTCTTATAACTGTGGAACTAGAACAGGATAATACTATTTCTCCCAGGGGAGTTGTTATTTTATGGAATAATCCCAGATGTCGAATCCATGTTGGTTGGTCAAATGTGATGCCACAATCTCTTCAAAAATAAGATAAAGGTAACTTTGCACTTGGTCAAAGTCTATCCCTGGCTAAAGGTACTTCTCCTTTCATTAGTTATAATCGGTTAAATCCTATTGCTTGTTTAGAAGAATATGCTTGTGCTATCAAAAATAAAAGTTTAAATCAAATTAACAAAAGCATATCTAAGGCCAGTATCATAAACATAAGGTGCAATATGGACCTTCTTTTATGTCCCAATGAATGTTCTTTGCTAGAATATTAGAGTAGTGGGTAACTATTCTTCTAAAAACTGTCTCAAACACTTAGTTACTGAACGCAAAATTGAGATTAACACTATTTTTGAATCCAAACTTTCAAAAGAAGCTTGCACAAAATTGAACCTTTTTTAAATTATGAATATTGTACCATATCTCTATCCAATAAAGTTTGGGTTTTTTGGTCCCAAAACTAAAAAGTTAAAACTACTGGTCAATGTAAGAAAGTTGAAACTATTGGTCAATGTGAAAAAGTTGAAATTATTGGTCAATGTGAACAAGCTATTCATCTTAAAATTGAGAATCAAAATTTTAATAGTGCATCACCTTTGTTCATGTGATGACCCATGTTAAATTAGTAACAACCAATCTAATATATGTGCTTTCTTCAGTAGGATCATATTAGCGATTAAGTAAAATAGTAGTTAAACAACATTTAGAGCCATACTAAAATAAAAATATCATCCATTCAATTTAAAAATAACATCATCCAGAATAATTTATAAATTGCATCATACAAAAAAATAAATGTTTCTCTTTTGAAAAGAAGGGAAAAGCTAGAGTTATAATCCACACCATGATTCCTTTTAACATCTTTAAACTACCTCAGCCTTCTCCATTTATATATGATCTTACATTATAAAAATAATGTTTTAGTGTACATTATAAGTATAAAAGATATTAAATAATATACTTTTAAGAAAAAGCGGAAAGAAAGAATGATATGATAGTAATTGTAGAAAAATATAGTTTAATGTAAATAAAACATAATCATAACTCTTGCGAATAAACATCTCTTTATCATGGTTATGCCACATATCAAATTTCAAACGATGATCGCTCAAAAATTATGTTTATATTTATGTCTTGATAGCATGAAGCGATATTAATAATTATGATGGGCAAAGCTAGAACCTTGATGCTGGGTTTAACAAAAGCATGGCCTTTACCTAGATCCCCTCAAAGGCTTCATATGATACCTTTATAACTTTTGAGGACTAACTGTAACAACTCAAGATTATTACCCAACTTAATTTTAGCTTAACTGTATCTTAATTAAGTTCATCTAGCCATTAGAACCAAACTCTGAAGATTTAGAGCAATTCGGAACTCAATCAAATATTTTGGATTATTTTAATATTTAATTAATCAGAAAATTGAGGTATTTACTTTGACCTCGAAATCAAAATCCAACTTCACAGTTGCAATCGTCACTCCCAAATTAGCTAGGGGTGATGTTTTGGACACGTTTGGAAGTCGTTGGATGTTCATGAATATTTTAATATAATTAAATAACCCTGAAAATTAACATAATTAAATAATCATCGGAATCAAAATCCGACTTCGCTGTTGAATTCATCACTACCAAATTAGCTAGGGGTGAATTTTTGGGAATTTTTGAAGCACGTTTCTAAAATCTGAATTTTTAAGTAAATAAGGAAATATTTATTTATTTATAAGTTTTCCTATTTCCTTAATTTGCTTGCCTAGATTCCCCCATTCCTCTCATTCGATGCCTCCTCCATCGCACGCAAAGGGACAGAGCCCCATCTCCTTAACCCATGCCTCCTAGCTCATATAGGCCATGTCTCTCATCCCCCTTCCTCCTTCTCCTTTAATAAGGAAGCTCAGCCCTTCCTCTCTATTTTTGGCTATCAATTTAAAACTCCCAAGCTTCCTCCCTTCCTCCATTGCTGCACCTTGAAGAAGAAGATTCCCTTTCTCCAAGTCTTGAAGAAAATAGAGGTTTATTCTTCCTATTCTAAAAGCTAAGGTACCAATTTGCTCCTCTTCCTTATCTACTTCACCTTGCTATTATGTATTTTGTATCTTTAGAAAATCCATGATTATATTTGGAAGCCATTGAGGTTCATTAAGACATCATATTATTTTGAAAATATCATGCTTTGTTTTTCACCCATTCAGTATACCCGAACTTTTAACTCCATGTTTCGTATAGTTAGAACAATTCATTGTGCCGATTTTAATATCATGGAAAGGTATCAGAAAGATCTTTCCATTGATATATGGTACCACTCATGGAATGCTTTGGATTGAGAGTATTTGAGCTCGAAATGTGACCATTCACAGTTTTCACACAGGCCAAATCATCGTCGAGCGGTACAATGCGCCGTAGCGCCCGAGTTTAGAACTGAATCCGCCGTAGCGCACCATAGCATGCTACAATGCGCCACAGCACTTCTAGAGCTAAAATAAGGGCATGGAAGCAAACCCATGCCACGCTACAGCGCGCCGCAGCAGGCTGCATCCTCATTTCAGGAAAAACTATAGGAAATTAAGAGAATAATTAATTGAACAGTCACACGAAAGTTAAACTATTGCAACGCGCCACAGCGAGCTATAGCATCATTTCTAGAAAACTATATGAAACCAGAAAATAAATTAATTGAACAGTAATTTCGAAAGTTAGACTGCCACGGCACGCCGTAGCGCCTGAATACGCTGCAACGCACCGTAGCATCCAACTCTCAGGAAATCGGGCACCGTAGCGCCTGAAAGTGCTGCAGCGCACCACAACACTAATTTTTGCCGTAGTGCGCCTAAAAGCGCTGCAGCGCGCCACAACATTATTTTCTGCCGCAGCGTGCCGTAGCGCCTAGAATTTTTTAAAAATACGCAGAATTGGCTGAAATTGCAAAAACTATTCATTTATCGTATTTTAAGGTCCCTAGGACCCTAGTGGGACTGAATTATATCAAAATTGAGTATTGCATAAAATTGAGCATTACATAAAATTTTGTGTAATAATCAACTTTGAAAGTTTGCCCTATTATTGTGGCGACCGGGGATCGAAGTTCGAGATTCTTTAAAGAACAATTCATCTCAATTAAAAATTTATACATTTTTATAATACAAAAGGGACATAATAAAATAATAACAGAGATCCACAGTCCTTTTATACAAAGAGCCAAAATATATATGAAAAGTTACAACAGTTTGAATTTTTACAAAATATGAAATAGAAATTTCTACATTCTTCTGCTTCTTCTTCTTTTAAATTTGGCAGGTCTTCTAAGTTCTTTTAATTATCAAAACTTAAAAAATTTAATTTACCAGTCAGGTAGGAGTACGCAAATTATTCTTATAAGAATAAATTTAGCATCCTATAATAAGTATGAATCAGATATGAAAATGACTGAAAATCTGCATATAAATAAAGCAATTGCTAAATTCAATTTCTGCCCTGCAAAATGACTGTGAAAATCAACATATATGAAATAATAAATTTTATCAAAAGTATTTGTAACAATAAGGCGAGTCCGGAGACTCCTGAGCCCAAATGGGTAAACCCATAGACATAACCTGTAGGAAGCTTATCTCGCCACCCGTCGGTAGCTTACTCAAATAATAATTCTTGGTGTGTCTTTCCTCTGGATTTGCCTACTTCCTACAAGAGGCTAAATCCCTCCATATAACTCCTAGGGGCTGCTAGCTGGCCCAATCTATACAGATTCTCAGTGTTGTGTTCCACCCTCCAAAGACAAACACCACAATAATATATTCATTGTTTCATCTTTTTGTTACATGCTATTCGATATCATTCTTTTTGCAGATTATAAAATGGTAAGCAGTGTAAATAATATTCAAATGGAAAATGGCTCAAATATAAGAATACTGAAATGAAACTTATAAGTAGATTTGCGTACCTGACTTGTTTTGATTCAAAATCAACCAATTTTTAACTTGTTTGATCTGCCAAAAGTAGTTTGAGTTATTAATTTAATGCTTCATGATTTGTAATTATAGGTTTTTATGATATTAATATTTGGATTTTTTTAATTGATCATTTAATGACTAATACTTTCAAATGAAGTGAATATTTAAAATTCTCTATATGAAACTTTTAGAAACATGCGAAAACATTTATATTTCCTATAAATTTTCTAAGTCCTAAAATTCTTAAAAATTTCGGCAGTTTCCTTTGTTTTTGTTCAAATTTTCTATTTCCACAATCAATCTCCAATTCTAATTAGAGTTCAATCCCTTTTATAGGATTGCTCATTTCCAGTTCTACAATAGAGTTTAATTTCAGTTCTAAACTAGAGTTCAATCATTTTTACAGGATTGCTCATTTCCAATTCTACTATAATTTCAATTACAACTAAATTAAACTGTTTATACATCCTATATAAAGTATTAAATAAAAAAGGAAATGCAGGAATGAAATTTAGTATTTTTATGAGCAGCTTTATGTGGTTTTCACACATACCATTTATTTTAGTAATCCTGTATTTACAACTTATCCTGCAAAGAATCGTCATCGTTATTAGTATATATGAAAATATTAACAAGTGAATCAGCAATTATAAATACAATATAATGGGTTCAGAAATTCATAAATGCCAAAAAGTGAAATTCGAGCAACTAGAGAAAAATAATGTGACAACAACTAATTTTATGTTACAAAGAATACAAAAGTATTTTAATTCATCTAGACTATATAGCAGCATTTGAGCATTTGATTACTTTCAATCTATCCTTAGAATAAAATGCACATATGAAAGGAATGGCAGCAATATAATTTATAATGAAATAGATGACAGCATTCAATCATAATCGAACTTAAATAGAAGCATTTTCTCTCATAAGATAGCGGCATATTCCTCATGATATTTATTGAAATAACAGACAACACATATTCCTTTTTTTTTTATTTGATAGCAGCATTGAATTACTTAAGCTCTCATTTTTACTCTTATCCATACAATTGGCCACATGTAATCGCATTTGATATGAATAAGAAATTTCAGCATATGGTAAAAATAATAACAATATTCTTCCTCCTATCCCATTTATCCCATGATCATTTGTTGGCCAAAGATATGATTCTAATATAGCAGCATTTGGTATCTTTGAATCAATTATAAATTTTATAAGACTATAGATGATAGCGGCAATTGTGTGACATAATTGGCAGTACCTTGTAGGATAGTATTTAATTCTCTATTGCATGGTAGTATTATATTGAACTAATATTAATAGCATTTGTTTCTTCTAATTCATGTAACACTTCGTTATATAAGAGATGGAAGTAATCTTATTATTTTAGGATGAATGAAAGTCTTTAAATTTCAAAGAACACATAACAATATTTAAACTTATAGTTTATTGGCAGCATAACAAAATTAACTTTTGCTAATGCAAAATAACACACGTTATTGACAATACAGCAGCTGTGGGGTAGTCCAGAAAGTGGATCCGGTACCATGTAGAAAGACGAAATATGCATAAACAAAGAGGTTGTAGCAATTGATATGAATAATCATTTCTCCAAAAAATTTCAGTATATTTTTATACAAGTATAGATTACTTTAAATACTTATCATGATATTTATTTAAAACTGTAGACCACTTTAACTTCATGAATATAATAAGAATAAATGAAATCAGATATATACTAAATTATCTGGCAATTGATTTGATACATTAAATAACATCTTGATCTTTAATTAACACATGGTAGTATTTGTTTTTCATTAAATAATTGCAATTGGAAAGAACCAGTCGAAAATAATATACATCAACTCTCCTTATACTAATCTTAAATTAAACAAGTGCTGAAGGACAATCCTTCAGTTTCTGAGAAAAGATAATCAGCACATGAGCATCAACCTGCACTTTATAAATGAAAACTTTAATAAAATTAGCAATGAGAATAGATTCTCTCTCATCTTGTCTACGTTCTCTCTCAGGATTCAATTCATCCCAAATTCAACAAACAACAATCAAAGAAAATGATAGTCACATTTTCACGTCAAAAGAAATCAAGTTATTTAGCTATCAAATAATTTGATAAAGGGGTATAAATGAAAAACTACATGAAAGAATAAATTCATGCTAAAATGTAATACTCGCCTTTTGATCTTATGCCTCTTATTTTCTTCAACAATCATCGTATATAATTTATAGTAAGATATCATACTCAGCACACTACTCAATTAATAACACTACATCATAATAAATTATGTTTGAGAAATTTGAGATAAAATCAAACTTTTAATATCAGAACTCCTTATTCAAATAATCTCCTTATAAATAGGAAACTATATGAATTAATTCTCTTTTTTTTTTAAGTACTAAAAGCAGATCGAATAAGTCCCTCAATTAACAGCTTAAAGTCCAAATCAACATTCAAACAATACGTGATAAGAGAATCAGTGATGTACTTGTGTGGAAAACAAATTTCATCACAAAATTATCTATGAATCTTAGAAATCATTTTAGATTACTATAATTGATAGGAAAAATTAAGTGAAGTACCTCGCCGGCGACGAAGAAGCAAGGAGAAGAGGCGAGGATGAGGGCTCGGCGAGAGGGGGTTTGGCGAGTGGAGACTTGGCGACTCTAGCTATGCTTGATGGAGGAGGATGCCCGAAGGATTCGCTAAGTTTCGAGTAGATATCGGAATCAAAGGAGTATGGGACTAGTTGTAGATAATGATCACATCTCACGACTTGCGATGAGGAGGGTCACGGCGACGAGCCATTAGCTCTCGCGTGAGGTGGAAGCCACGCGTCGCGCCTGAGGGTTTGCGAACGGGAGGAGGCGGTCGGTCGAGCGAATGGCTTGCGTAAGGAATTTTCGGTTGAAAGAGAATTAGATTAGGTTTTGAAGAGATAAGATTATATAAGTAAATTTAGGATGTTAAATAAGCCGTTGGATCAAAATGAATGGCTGGAATTTCTGAGCCAAGATCTAGAGTCATTTGAGCTTCAAAAATTACAATCTTAGTATCGAAACGACTGTCTTAACCAGACGAACGCATGCGTCTAAAAATTATTGAATTTGGACAAGTAATTTATTTTATATTGATTTTTAAGTGAAAAACTTGAAAAATTAATTAAGATATATTGAAAACTCGAAAATTAACGAAACTTGAAACATAGCATCCTCATATGATGCTTGACTTAGATATACAAAATTTTCAAATTCTAATTGATATTTTTCATATTATTAGCCTTTGAAGTTTATACTTTATGAATTTATTTAGGACAATCCAGGATTCCATATACGCTCAAATTTTTGCAGTAGGATCCTTTCAATAGGTATTATAAGAGAATATTTTATTATATTTTTATTTGATTTAAATTGGATTCCTATTTTTGACGAAAATTTCTGAGTGATCGAAAATATCTGAGAAAATCAATGATTTTTAGTAATTCCCAGAATAACACTCTTAGTTAATTTGGAGTTACTGAGTCCAATGGTAGATTCCGTTTTCGATTCTGAGTTCTAAATTATTTAAATATTAATAAATAATTTTGAAAAGAATTTCTGGTATTTTACATTTATGGCATATGCAAAGAATTTCTGGTATTTTACATTTATGCCTTAAGTATTTTTATGCCAAATGCTAAATAGTAGAATCTTTGAATGCTTGTAATGATTAGGTATATTTTAATAACCAAATTGCATGAAACCTAAGTCTTTTAGAGTTGTAATCAAATGCTAATTCCTTTGGTTTGATTTAAAATTTAGTTAATCTTAATTACCTTTTATTTTATGTCATCTTTATATTCTTATGTTTTCATGATATTAGGATATGTTAGAGAACTTTAATATTTATTTGGACACCTAAATGTGCTTAAATTGACATTAAATGATATTTGAACATAAGAATCTTAATAACTTGATTAAGTAAATGATACTTAATCTAAACTTAAAATTTGCCATCAATAATACACTAATAATATATTGATTTGTCATTGATTTATAAATTAACCATTGGTCTTAATTTTGGTAAGACGAGGGGTTAAATCCTAACTTGTCTTGATTAAGATCTAAACATAAATCACTAAATCAATTAACTTGATTATAAGATAATTCAATTAATATTAATCCAATAATACATCTGATTTAGTATTAATCTTAAATTAATAAATTATAAGTGCTAAGATTAATATTGAATATGTGTGATTGAATCATCTGAATCTAAACTTTAGACTTCACCACTGACTGACCTAATTCGAGAGCATCTTTGATTTTCTTTTATATAAGATTATTAGCATAAGATGGATAATAAAATTGTAATGATTTATGAACAGATCTAACTCTAATAATATCTTTGATTTCATCCCATGATTGTAGAATAGAGTATGATCAGATGGATTTTATTCATCTGATCTGATCACTTTAATCCAAGACTAATACGTAAATCTTGAATGTTACTTAAGTTGGGGAGGTTGTGATGACCCACTTAAATAGTAATTAGTGAAACTCTTAAATATTGAGATGCCTTTTCAGATAACGGTGGAGTTCCTGATAAGAACTTCAAAGTTAAGCGTGCTTAAGTGGGAGCATTCCCAGGATGGGTGACTTGTTGGGAAGTTATCTTCTAAGGGAAAAATTATGAGGCCTTTCATGCTTCAGAGTTTGGGTTGTTACAATATCATTTTAAACTTTGGAAAATTTTCTGAAATTTCAGAAATTTTACCTAAGTTCAAATTTATGATTTTTTAGTAAACTATAAGCACTTAAATGACCTCCTTAATGATATAATTAACTCAAGTGATTAACAGAGAATTGCTTATAATATAACCAATATTATGTTTGCCAAAGATCAATATCTAACTGTACTTGGAATAAAAATTATACTAAGCTAAACATCAAAAAATCTTCAAAAAAATATGTTCTTAAATTTGAAATTTTTTTATAATTTTTATTGAGCTTTGAGCACTTACATGTTAACCCTAAAGTGCTCAGAATTCTGAGATGTCTTTAGTGAAGTTCTTCCCAATATATAGGAGAATCTACATGTAAAATTACAACTTTATATTCTAGGTAACCAAAAAAATATAAAGTTTCAAAGTATTGCCAAAATCTTAAAATTTTAGAAAATCTAGAAATTTTTCTAAGTAAAACTTCAGAAATTTCATTATACTTTAGGATTAATTTAAATTAACATAGAAATAAAATCATTGAGTAGTTTATCCTAATATACAACTAATATATAGGAGAATATATGAGAAAATATTTCAAGTCTTAAAAATGATGGATCTAAGAACTATGGCTAACCAAAGTTATAAACAAAAAAAACATTTTTTTTAAAGTATGATAAAATTTTGAAAGAAATTAGAACTTTAAGAATTTTATCAAAATGAAATAATCTTGTATTAAACCTGTTCTTATCATGAGGAGATCTAAATCAAATTAAAAGATGATTTGCATGCATGCTTTGATCTTATAAATAAAATGAGATAAAAAAATAATAATTATCTTAATGAGAAATTTGGAATATTTGATGTAGAGGAGATCTTCTTTGAATCTCTTCTCTAAGATGATTTGAATATCTTAGATAACTTCTTGGATCTCTAGGATAATCTTAAGAGTAAGAGAGATTTAGGAAAAAATAATAGATGTGGAGAAGTTCTTAAAAATGGAAAGAGAAGTGTATAAGAAGAAAAAGAATTTAGAGGTGATAAAAGGAGATAAATGAGAGGTGTTTGCTAAGAGAGGAGAAGTCTAAATAGAGTTGCAAATGCTGAATTTTTCTCTCATATACAGCCTTTAAATATATAGAAATATATTGGATAAGAGAAAAATTAAATCAAATGGCATAAATAAGTCAAAACAAGAATGAATGGTTTAGATTAAGAGGTGGATTTTATCTTTATTTGAAATAAAAATAGGATAAGAATATTCCTAAGGTGTATATTTGTAAAGATAAATTTTAAGAAAAAAAAAATACAAATTAGCTCAATTTAAATAAATATGAAAAAAAATAAAAATCTAAATCTTTATAAATTTAGAAAATCAAAAGTTAACGAAAAAGAAATTTTAAGGTCTTAAATGAAATGTCTCGTCAATACGATTCCAACGATACCAAAAATTAAATTTTGGATAGACGGTTAAGCGACAATTAGCCTCGGAAATTTATATATATATATATATATATATATATATATTTGACTATTTTTGACTATTTTTGACTATTGATTTGCACCTCTATTAGCTGTTCGTCCTCCTGAGACACCTTAGGGAGCAATGTTGAGGCTTCAAATGAAATCAATTAAACAACAAAAGAACATAAGGAACAATGTTGAGGCTATTTATAGTCTCATCAGAGAATATGGAAGCTTTCAGAGGGGTTGGCTCGGGCTGAGGGTGGCCCGAGAGCTCGGGCTACAGCCGAACCTCCAACTACCCATTAGGAGCATACTGGGCCACGGGGACCGATCAGACTGATAAGCCATTGAGGGAAGATCCCCAACGGCATGCTGAGGTGTAGGGAGTAGTGGGGGGCAAGGCTAGTTGTCGGGGATCCTCAAGATTCTGTCGGTCGGGCGCGGGCGAGATGGAGACGAAGATCCACAGTGCTGGTGCACTGTGGGTCGTCTGATGAAGTGCAAAGGCGAATTGACAGAAAAGTTTGTGATGTGAAAGAAATGGGCGGAAAATCAGACTGGCGAGAAGGTGAAGAAAATATTATCAGTTGAGGGGAGTGCGTATTCTTCACACAAGTTCTTACAAGGGTGCCAGAAAATTGAGATTGAACACAACTTCATAGTGATGGAGAAAAGACAACCGAATGAAATGGTAGAGCAGATGAATCAGACTTTGGTGATGAAAGTTTGGTGCATATTATAAAATAATGGGATGAAGAGAGTCTTTTGGGCAGAAGCTTATATCTATGCTTATTATATTGCTAACTCTTTACCTTGTGCAACTATTGGAAAAAGTTCTCCTGTAATTGTTCCCTATAATTTAGTAAAATTTGTCCTCATCTCTGAACATAAGTGTTTACAACAAATAATATAAATTTTATTATTTATGATTATAATTTTAATTATTTTTCTTAGGCTTGCATTATAGAATCTCAACATATAAAAATAATACTTTTAGTGATAGATCTACGAATGTGAATTGACATGTCCCAATACGTTAAAAAATTTTAATATAAAACAAAGGATAATTTCTTAGAAAAGATCCCTCTTTCATAAAAATATACACTAAAATATATTTAGGATTAAAATAAATTTTTTTAATTTTTTTTGAATATAAAATTTATAAAAAATATATTCAATCAATTATCTATTTACACATTAAATTAATATATCATCTATATATTTTGATATATATTAATGTGTAATGTAGCAATACTGGATATATATATATTATCCAATGAATAATTTAAAGTTCTCTTTATTAGCTCTTAGGTTGAACCACCCTCTCGAGAATTATGAGATTATTAATGAGCCTATCATACTAAAGAGTCGAAAAAACGCAGCAGCGAACTATGGACGGTCAGATATATAGTTTCAGAGAAGAATTGGACGGCGATCGATGAACCGAACAAACAGTTCGAGATTCCACCTTGCACAGAGGAATCGACCGGCTGTGCAGCCGACAGTTGGTGGGCTCTACCACGATCAAAACCAACGGTTCAGATGCGCCTTAAAGCTTGATTGGATGGCTTCAAAGTAATTGCGCTGCACCGTACGATGTGCCATCATGGGATCAGCGTCATTAGCAAGTACCGAACCAAATGCAAGATGACAACAAATAATTTAGGCTTGTAAGAAAAAATTTAATAATACCCTCCTCCAATTGCATTATATTAATCTTATTTTCAAACCTATAAATTATCACATTATCAACTTCATTTTTTTTCATTATATTTTAAATAATTGCACTTAAGAGAATTACAATGCTGTCCAATCAGAAATTAGAAAAAAACAATTTAGACTATTAATTACCCCTCAAATAATATATAAAAAAAAGGAGTATTTTTCATATATCTCTAAAAAAAAAATATATATGATTAGGATTTAAGAAAAATAAAAAATATTATTAAATTTACTTTTATCTGTGAGATCCATAAAAATATTTATTTTAAATTTTAAATCCTAATTATTCATATTTTTTAGGAGATATTTAAAAGCCAATTAATATTTTTCATAAAAATAGAAATACTATGATATGGTACTTAACAAAACTTATCTAATAGAATTTAAAATCATTTAATTAGTATTTTATTTTATTTATATTAAAATAATATAAATATTATTTTTTAAATTTGTATTAAAATATTTACAAATTTTATTAGATGAAATTTTTATGAGCGACAAGTATATAATTAATCGTGCTTGTCGTTAGACATTTGGAAACAGTTCTTCAAATACTATAAAAAAACAGAAATGGGAGGCGGCGGTATTGCCAATACAAATTCAAGAAACTCAAGTCAAAGCTCTCAATCAATAATGAGTATTGTTATATGGTTCTTAATTATTTTTTTAAATGTATTGATAATTAAGATTTATGGAGTTAAATAAAATAAAATTTCTTTATTAAATTTACTTTTATCATAAAAATATATTTTTTAAATTTTAAATTCTAATTATCTATAATTTTTGGGAGATATTTGAAAACTAAATAATATTTTTCATTTAACTAAAAACTTATGACAAAGATTCAAAATTTGAAAATTGAATGGGAGCTTCAATCGTGATAACCAAATAAATAATATTTTAATTAATTTATATATATATATATATTAATATTAAAATTGAGTTTTTTAAGAGAATTTGAGTATATATAATATCCAAAAAAAAATTCATAAAATGAGTTTTAATCTTTTTACATAAAAACACAAACTATTGTAAGAAAATATGTTATCCTTTTTTATAAAATTTAATTTTTTAAGTTTTAATATAATTTGAATGAAAAAATTGTATATAATAAATGTTCAATAAAAGAATATATAGAATCTCTATGAATTTACATACTTATAAAAAAACTTATAGTTTAATATGATATTAATTACTTCTAATTTTCAAATACCAATAGGTTGAATCACTGTAAAACATTTTCCTGATTCATTTTTTCAAACACTCAAGCACAAATTCTAAGCACAAATTCTTAAAGCACATAAGGACAAAACAAACAATACCACGATGTTTAGGAATTTAGACTATTACATCTAGCCAAACTATTTAAGTACGAATTTAAAAATATAATTAAGGTTTAATTAATGTTGAGAAAGATAAATTAGCCTTATAACAACCTTGGGTTACAACATTGAGCTATATTAACATTAAGTTTGATGATAAGATCAGAGCACTCTTATTTTTATTCTCATTATCAAATAGCTAAGTTAAGTAGGTGACACAGTGATAACACATTAGGCAACAAAATGCTAAAATTTGATGATATTTTTTGGCCTTTCCTAAGTGAGGAGGTACATAAGAGATCCAATAGAGAAGCGACTACATTTTTGTTGAATGTTGAAAGCAGAAGAAAGAGTTTGGACTAGAACTGTAGTGCCCCGTCACGTCGCCGCGCTCAAATGAGTTAATAATTGGCGGCGGAATGGTGCACTTCTCAGGAAGGACGAATGTTGAACTTCCCCAAATAACCACTGAATAATGAGATGCTGGATTAATCTTTAAGACAAGCGCAAAGCCTTATCATAAGTATTAGACAATATAATATATATATATATATATATATATATATATATATATATATATATATTAGATTATGAGTGGAATATAGGGAATTCAATATATATAAATATAATAATATTTCTAGTATGGTGATCACATCACAATACTAAGTATAAATTATAGTAAACACAGAGTGTGAAAGCCAAATATACATCCAGATCATCCATCACAAAAGATAGTAAATCATTCATCTCAGAAACGAAAAAAAAAATCATCCATAATTATTAAAAATAGTTTACTTGAATGAAAATACAGCAAATAGTCTAGTGATTGAACTGAAAGTAAATTAATGCAAATAGGTAAATGCTGATGTATAATCCTCTAGTACTTCACAAACTACTCTTGGATCTCATGTGATGTAACAACCCTGATTGTTATCTTAGCTAAAACTAGATTAATTAAGCTAAACCAAGCTTTAATTTTGATTCTATTAGACTCAATGGGTCATTTAAATCTAACCCTAGAAGTTTGAAGTCAAGCGGAGCTAAATTGGAAATGTTATTATTTTTGGCTATTTTTAAGCCCTGGAAAATACCTAAATTAAATTGATCTCCAAATTAAAATCTGACTTCATTTTTGAATTCCTCATAACTTAATTAGCTAAGAGTGAATTTTCAGAAATTTTTGGAGTTCATTTAAGCTTAAATTGAATTATGGAAATTATTAGGATTTAATTAATTAATAAATGAATTAAAATTAATTAAATTAAATTATTTATAATATTTTATAACCCTCGGGATTTGCTGTCGGGACCGCGATAGATCCGCTGCGGGGTCCCGACAGCAGTGCATAGGTATAAGCCACCTGATGCGATAGCACACATCTTAGCGCTCTTGATCCAACGGCTCTCATAACACGCGCCGCGATCGAATCTTATTCGCCTGATCGGCATCTAGCATCCGACGCATAGGATTTAATTCGTGTTTCAGTTAAGTAAAGGCCGCATCAAACCGTCGATCCCCAACGGTCTCGCGATTAGACGACGGAGACGAACCCCGCCACTGGGGATCATCGTCCACCTCCCGATCTGCCCACGCGCGCTCGTACCCCGACAGCCCAATCCTCCCCGCCCCGTGGCAGTACGGGAAATTAATCGTTCTTATCCCTTTTTCCCTCCGGTGCAATGGCTGGTTGGCAGCGCTCTCCCCAATCTGCCCTCAGACGGTTGAACCCATCCTCACCTTCAGGCTGAACCTCACGCTGGTGCCCGAGCCTCAGCTTCCACCCCTAGAGACTCCCTCAGCCTATAAGTACCTCCCAAGAATCACAGTGAGCTCCTTTGCTCACTGTGATCCCCTCGTCTCCCAGCTGAAGCAATTGGAGCTCTCGGTGACCTGGCATCCGGACCTGCTGCGTACCGCTGATCGAGGGCGAGGTCTGGTGTTCAGACCCCCTTGCTAGAGCCTCTGCGGTCATCGTGAGCGACCTGAGCAGCCTACATTGCCTCTGTCACAGTCATTCCCCGTCTTCAGATATAGCCTCCATCCGATCCTTCTGTCAAGCTGGATTCAGCTCGGCTTGCACTTCATCAAGCCTTAGATGCTTCGTAAGGACCTCTCCCTAGCTCCCTAGTAGATGTTCGAGTCTTTGGGTGAGGCCTAGCAGTGGACCAGACGGTGAATTCCCCGTCTGAGCATGCACTGCTAGTCGAATCTCTGGTTCGCCAAATAGGGCGTTCCCTCGAGCAATTAGCCGTCTAATTAGTGCTGGAACCTCCTGTCAATAATTGTAAGATAGTATCGAAGGTTAGGCTCGATAGGGTTGATCGATTTAACTGAGAACTGATCGACCCGTTGAGAGCTCCAGTCCGTCCTAGACCACGAGTAGCACCCCATTGATCCAGACCATCCTAGAATCTCTCGACTCGCCCTATTGCTTATCCTTCGGTCCTTGAACGTGTAGGGATAGACGCGGGCTCAGGCATGGCTTCTGTGAGGATAATTCACTCCTCACGCGTGCGCCTTAGAGGATGCCTCAGCCGAGTAGCACTCCAGCGATCCGGTGCCTCCTAGATGGGGCTTCGCGGTCCATTCAAGGCGTTTAGGGCCGGGGATGGTGTAGTGTAACAACCCAAATCTCTTATTACTACTTAAGTGGGTCATCACAATCTCCCCAACTTAAGTAACTGACGTCATCGTCAGTATCCACACACAGATCCAAGAATCATCCATTGGGTAGATAGGATTAGAGGTGACCCCTACAGGCATAAGAGGTACCCACAACCATGTAGCACCTTAACCATCATGGGTTCAAGAGGCTGCTCACATGAAGTGGTACTTTGCCCTGTATGGCACTTAGCTCATATCTGACACTCTATGGCCTGCTCTGATATCATTTTGTAACAACCTAAATCTATTATTACTACTTAAGTGGGTCATCACAGTACACCATCAAGATCAAGGGGCGGCATGGCCGGAACACAGAGAATTTGGCCCTGGAAGTGAACCCTAGGGTTCGGACGTCGGGCGCCTCTCCGTGAAGAAGACGACGGATTTTGGGTCGGGCCGACCCTGACCTGCGCCTTTTTATTTCGGGCTGATAGAATAATAAGAATTTATGAAGGAAGTTAAATTAGAAAATAAATCCTATTGTGGGGCCCTCGTACTGATAATAAGGAAGTACGGTGCTCCAACTGTGGCAAATCCCCAACTTAAGTAAAGTTAGGTAAACCCAACCTGCCTTAAGTCAAGGACTTGTCACCAAGTGCTATAACATTCATCAATACAAATATCAAAGTGACAGAAGCAATACAAAATAGACTAACATCAATAAGCATACATAATAGGAAAAGAAAATGCAATATAGTAACTCATCACAATGCAGAAATAAAATATATCCAAAATTAATTATTACAAACTGAAGTTTAAAGAGAATAAAAATATCTCTCAATCTCACTAAAATAAAAAGGCAACAGCTAACTAAACAATAGTAGCACGATCCTCCTCCTGAATCTGCTCCTCCTATGCGACACTGCCCACGAACTCGCCTGAATCTGATATTTGTCGGTATCACAAATGCCAGAGCCCCAACCAACAAAATAAAAAGGTTATAGTTAGACAATTGTCTAAGTATATTTTAGGCTATTTAAATGAAGTGAATATTTGAAAGATATCACATTAAACTATTTTTAACATGCAAGCAATTATGGGGTCCAACAAGCTATACAAGAAGTGGAATACTATAAACTATCCATTTATAGCAAGCAACATGTGTGTGAAATATCATATAAATACCAAATAAGCAAGGTGAGGCTGAAAGCAAAAATAACTACAACTACTAAAATAAATATGATCATAACATGATTATGATCGTAATAGAATATGCTGAGTATAAAAGAACACAAGTACTGAACATGATAAAATTCTAGCATCCTAAACATGTCATTTATACATATATCTAAGCCATAAAGGTATACATACAACATGCAGATTAATATGAAAAAAGAAATGCCACTGAGACATATGGCAAAAGCTAAGCAATATATGAAATGTAAGGCCACTGAGGCATGTGGCAAAGCGAGCAGAAACTAAAAATAAGGCCACTGAAGCATATGGCAAAGCACACCAAAAAGTAATACAATTCAGTTAAAGTAGCAATAAGCCTAAGACATAGTACTGTCATACCAGCCAATGGGCCATACAGGGCCTCCAATATCCATCAATCAATCCCCAGCCCAGCCATCCAAATATGCTAGGTCTGAGTCCAGTCTATACAATACTACTACTGAAGAGGCAGACTAAGCTAGGATATATTATACTAACTGCAAACAAAACAAAACTGAATGATATGCAATTTCAATACTAGCTTAGGATGTATCATCCATATCCTAAGTTTTTCCTATTATGCTCAAGGAATAAGGCTCATTATCCAAGGTATGCTAAGCAAATCTAATCAACGTAAGCAAGAGACTCAATCTAGACTTATGTGATATCTATTATTATCTAATTTCCAAATCTAACTATTCTGAGAAGGTACAAGTTTAGGATCTCCAATATCCAGTTATCGAGTAAAATCTCAGATTTATGTCCTTTAAGTTAATATTAGAACTTAACAAGTTCTAATCCAAAATCATGTGATGACTATATAGTTTACGTAAGCAAAACAACGACCTAATTTATTAATATTTTACTCTCTTACCCAAATCTTGACTAAATAAATCAAGATTTAAGAATTTAGAACTTAAACCCTATGTTGAGTTCAAATTCCAAATCCTAGGTAATATCTTAGTAAGGATTTAGGGTTCACACTTAACACCTCAAATTAAAGGTGAAGAGTCCTATAAGCTACAGGATTTAGGAACTAAAAACTTAGTGAAATGCTATTCTATTGATTATAAGATAAAATAATTAATTAAGAACTTGAGAATCTAAGATCTATATTCAACCTTTAAGATAATTTCATTATATTATTGATTGAATCATCCTATACCCACATAGAAGATTTCAAAAGATTAAATAATCAATCATTAAAGAATTTCAATTGGAGATGATTTAATTCAAATTAAAGATCTAAGTCTAAGGTCTAAGATCTAAAGGTCTGAAGTTTGATCACTTTAGACTTCTAATTAGAGTTTTGACTTAAGAGTTTCAATTTGTGATTCTCTTTAGAATCTAAGTTCATAATTAACTATAAGGAGCTTATTAAGATTAAAATTGTCAATTCCAAGTATTAGATTAACACTAAACCCATATTGACCTTCTTAGGTTACTTAAGATCTAAGGGTCTGAGTTTTGATCACTTTAGATCTTAAGCTAAGATTTTACTTAGACATTTCCAATTACTTTTCTTTTAACACTTAATTCTTAAGTTATCTTAACTGAACTTATTAATGAGATAATTGGCCATTTTTATTATTAGATTTAGAGTTTAATGCCATATGATCTTTATAAGTAAACTTAAGATCTAAGTATCTTAATTAAGGATTTAATGAGATCTTATGTATTAATGATTATATTAACACTATTATTATTCTAGAATTTCAGAGAACATTTCCAATCTACTTTATAGTGGCTTACTGAAATTTTCATTCTTTGAAGAACACTAAATCATATTTTGGTCAAAATGACCAAAATGCCCCTCTTAAGGCTAAAATTGGGATTTTAGGATTTAACAACCCAAATTTGTTCTAATCTATTTTAATGTATTTCATATTACTTAATGAAGGGGTTAACACCCTTAATTTAGGTTTTGATGACCTAAATGGTCTTAATTAGCACTAATCACTTAATTAAGCCACTTAGGGTGATTAGTAAAATTATGGCACTTTAGGGCAATCCAACCTTACACTTAGGTTATACTAGGTTTAATATGATATTAGGAATCATCCCCATCCAAATCAGAGGTTTAGTTAGGGTTTAATTCACTAATCTTTGATTAGGGTGATTAAGGAGTAATTAAGAAAATTAATTATTAAAAATTAATTTTAAGGGTCTAGAATTATTCCTTAGGGTACAAGGAGCAATTAGAGCTCTTAAACTCATAAATTGGATATTTAAATAATTTTATATGATTTATTTAAGAACAGAGAAATTTGGCAAATAATTTTTAATCCAACCATTGGATCTAAGATTTTATTTTATATTTAGATTCTTTGAATTTTTCTGATTCAAATGGTATATTGGATCATACCATTTGGATCCGTATAACCAAAGTTATTTCAATTATTTAATCTGCATTTTTATTTAAATCAAAACTATAGAGTTTTAATTATAAACTAATTTCCCTAAAGATTTTTAATTCTAAAAAAATCCGCTTATTCTCTGTCGGCCCGAACAAAAAGATGCAGGTCGGGGTCGGCCCGGCCCAGAGTCGTCGTCTTCCTCATTCCGCACGCACTCGCAGCCCTAATCCTAAAACTGGCTTCCAGCGCCAAATTCTCCACGTGACGGCCACGCCCTGCCCTGGTTTCAATAGCTACACGTTACCTAACTCTAGACACACCGATCGAGCCAAGAAGCCCTAGCTGGGAGGCGCCGGATCGCCGAATGACTACTCGGCTGAGACCCCCCCAGCTGTCGCACCTATGGAGGGTAAATTCTCCTTACATAGTGCACGTGTCGCCTCGCTCTTGATCCCTACACGTTCAGGGATCAATGATGGAGCGATAGGTCAACTCGAGAGATCACGAGGTGGTCTGGATCATTGGGGTACTATTTGGCGATTTTTGCCGTCTAGGCTCGCAACTGGATCGATCGATTCCAGTCGAATCGATCGATCTGGTCGAACCCAACCATCGATACTCATTTACAATCGTCCCCCAGAATCTTTTGATGCTAATTAAATGGTTAATACCTAGGGAGAGCGCCATATTAGGCGAGCCAGAATTTCGTCTGGCAGTGCGCACAGACGGCGAATTCACCGTCTGGTCCACTGCCAGACCCCTTTTGCAGGCTCAAACGTGCTTTGATGAGCTAGGGAGAGGATTCCACACAGCATCTAAGGCTTGAGCAAGGGAGATCCGAGCTATATTTAGCTCGTCAGCAAAGAGGGAAGGAAAAATGGCGATACCTGAAGATCAGGAAAATGACCAGTCTGGCGCCTTGAGCTCTTGACTGAAGCCTGGGGGCTTAAATGCTAAACCACACCCACTATCAGCGGACGAAGCTGGTTCAATCGCCGGGAGAGTTTGGAAGCACCGAGAACTGAGGCAGAGGGAAGGTGAGCCTTACAGTGAGCAAAGGAGCTCACTGTGAGATCAGAGGAGGTATTTATAGGCCTCGAGGTGCCTAGGTCCGGGTGGCAAAACTGGGAGCTAGCAATCCAGGCTCGGGGAAAATGGTAGCCTCGGCCTTCCTCAATTGGGAGGTTCGACCCCCACTGAGCCCCTATACCGGTTTCGGCCATTCAGGGGAGAAATCCTAATGGCCAGAGGGATATGGTGAAGGCATGGCCGATCAGGTTGACGTGGCGCGTACGGTAGATCCTCGCGGTTAGGGCTGGGAGCGAACGGGGACGAAGATGAATAGCTGGGATCTTTCCTCAGCCGTCTGATCCACAGAACCGTTGGCGATGGATGGCTTGATGGGGATCCAAATTAACGAACAGCGGACGCTTTCTCATCCGTTGGATCAAGCCTTAGATTCGACAGAGACGAAAGAGTCCCGGGCGAGAGTGACCAGCGCCGTCTGATCACACGCCAAGATTTGTGCCCGCGCAACCTGTGGTCGACAAGGATGAGCCTCTGTCGGGACCCCCGCAGCGGATCTGCCGCGGTCCCGACAGCAAATCCAGCCGAAAAATATTTATTAAAAATGTTATTTTAATATAAATGTTTCTTATTTAAATAGTATTTAATTATTTAAAAATTTCCTAAATTCAAATTAGGACCAAATGAGCTCCAAAAATTCCCAAAATTTCACCATTAGCTAATTAGGGTATGAGGAATTCAAAAATGAAATCAGATTTTAATTTGGAGATCAAAATAATTTAGGTAATTTTCAGAGCTTAAAAATAGCCAAAATTACCAAATTTTCCATTTTAGCTTCAAATGATCTCAAGCTTCTAGGATTAGGTTTAAATGACCCATTGAGTCCAATGGAATCAAAATTAGAACTTAATTTTGCTTAATTAAACCAAGTTTAGCCAGGGTAACAACACACGGCTCCCTCTTTCCAAAAACCCATCGCTAGGGTTATTACACCTATAGTTTTAATTTAAATAAAAATACAAAATGTATTACTTAAATAACTTTAGTTATACTGATCAGAATGGTATGATCCAATATACTATTTAAATTAGAAAAATACAAGGAATCTAAATATAAAATAAAATTATAGATCTAATGGTTGGATTAAAAATAATTGCCTAATCCTTGTATATTCTTAATTAAATCATATTAAATTCATTAAGCACTTAATTATGGAGATTAAGAGCTCTGATTGCTCATATGACTCTAGAGAATAATTGTGGACCATTAAAACTAAGTTGGAGTATTTAATTTTCTTAATAATTCCTTAATTACCCTAATTGGAGATTAGGGAATTAAACTCCAATTAAGCCTCTGATTTTGGTAAGTTTAATTCTTAATGCTATCCAAAGTGTAGTGGAACCTATGGATAAGTTTGGATTGCCCTAAAATGCTTTTGATTCCTAAATCACCTTAATTGGTTTAAATATGTGATTAGTGCAAATTAGACTAATTAGATTCCCAAAACCTAAGATAAGTGTATTTCTACTTCATTAACCATTGTAGAACTCATTAAAATAGATTAGAATCAATTTGGATAATTAAATCATAAAATCCCAACTTTAGCCTTAAGAGGTGCATTTTGGTCATTTTGACCAAAATGTGTTTAAGTACCCCTTAAACCTTAGAAAATTCAGCAAAATATCCTTAATTAGATCATTAATACCTTTCTGAACCCTTAGATTAATGATATTAACATTGAGTAAAGAATTCTTAAATTAATCTTAATTAAGATATATAGATCTTAAGTGATCATAAAGGGATCACTTTGCCTTAGTAATGAAATCTAACAATCTCAAATACTGAACCTTAATTTAATAAGTTCAATTAAGTTAGTTCATGAGTTTAAATTTTAAAAGAAACACCTTTGGAAAATCCTAAAGTTGAAAACCTAGCTTAAGTCTAAAGTGATCAAATATCAGATCTTAGATCTTACCTCTTAGATTTTATATCTTCACTTTGAATTGAACTACCTCCCTTTGAAATTCTTTAGGTGATTTATTGTCTAATTCTTTTGAAGCCTTCAATGTGGGTATAGGAGTGATTCAATCTATAGGATAATGAAATTATCCTAAAGATTGAATATAGATCTTAGATTCTCAAGTTCTTAATTGATTATTTTGTCTTATAATCAGTAGAATGACCTTTCACTAAGTTCTTAGTTCTGGATCCTTCAGCTTATAGGTTTCCTTATCTTTAAATTGGGTTTTAAGTGTGAACCTTAGATCCTTATTAGGACATTACATTGGATTTAGGATTTGAACACCAAAGTAGAGTTTAAATCCAAAATCCTTAAATCTTGAATTACTCAATCAAGATTGGGTAAGAGAGAAAAATATTAATAATTAGGTCGTTGATTCATTTATTTAAATCTTATAGTCATCACATGATTATGAATTAGAACTTGTTAAGTTCTAATATTAACTTTAAGGTCATAAATCTAGGATTATACTCGATAGCTGGATATTAGAGATCCTAAACTTGTATCTTCTCAGAATAGTTAGTAGGATAAATTAGACAACAACAGATATCATATAAGTCTAGATTGAGTCCCTTGCTTACTTTGACTTGATTACTCTGCACACTTTGGATATTGAGCCTTATTTCTTGAGCATAATAGGAGAACTTAGGATATGGATGATACATCCTAAGTTAGTATTTGAAAAGCATGGCATTCATCTAGTTCTTTCAATGCTTTCAGTTAGTAGAGTATGTCTTAGCTGAGTCTACCTCTTCAATTTTAATATTATTATAGAATAGACTTGGACCTAGCTGGATGGATGTCTAGGATGGATACATGTCTTATTCTATAAAGTTCAACTCGAACCTAGCTCTTCGGATGTCTAGGGTGGACACATGTTGAACTTTCAGTTCAGAGGCTCTGTATGGCCTATTTCTGGTATGGTAGCACTATGTGTTAGGCTTATTGCTACTCTAGTTCAGTTTTCAATTTATGTTTTGCTTTGCCACACACTTCAGTGGCCTTACTTACTTATAGTACTTAGCTTGCTTTGCCATATGTCTCAGTGACTTTACTTACTTTACTTTACCTTACTTAGCTTATTTTTACCACATGCTTCAGTGGCCTTTCTTTTTATATTAATCTGCATGTTGTATGTATGTCCTTATGGATTAACTATTATATATATGGGCATATTTAGGATGCTAGAATTGTACGTTATTTTCAGCACTTGTATTCTTTTATACTCAGCATGTTTCCATATGATCATAAGCATATTAGGATCAGATTTATGTTAATATGTGCAGTCACTTTTGCTTTTAGCTTTACCTTGCTTACTTCATGTCTTGTATGTTAATCCACACAATTGTCATTTAATTATAAATAATTAATTTATAGTTACCCCCATTTCCTTTATAGCTTGTTGCACCCCATAATTGCTTGTATGTTAAAATAATTAAGTGTGATATCCTTAAATATTCAGTTCATTTAAATAGCCTAAAATATACTTAGATGATTGTCTAACTGTATCATTTTTTTATTTTGTTGGCTGGGGCTCTGACATTTGTGATACCAACAAATGTCAGATTCAGACTTGTTTGTAGGCAGTGCTACAGGAGATGAGCCAGTGCATGAGGAGGATTATTCTATTGGAGCTTAGATAGACTTTTTATTTTCTTTCTGTGAGATTGAGAGACTTTTATATTTTTATTTAATACTATTTGTAATAATTAAATTATGGATGTATTTTACTTTCTGCACTTGAGCTGAGTTATTATTTTGTTCTCTTCTTTCTACTATGTTGTGCTTATGGATGTTACATTATATTTTATGCTTCCGCCACTTTGATATATATATATATATATATATATATATATATATATTGTTGAATGTTTATAGTATGTAGGTGACAAGTCCTTGGCTTAAGGTAGGTTGAATTTATCTAACTTTACTTAAGTTGGGGATTTACCATAGTTGGAGCACCGTACTCTCAACAGTTAGTACGGGGGGCCCCACATGTGACACCTCCTTAACTAGCTCCATAGACTACTCTAAATCTAGCAAATTGTCGAATCCCAAAAGTACAACGTGTTAGATAATGAGTCTAACACATCGAAAAATACTCTAAAGAGTTATAATTATCTAAGGTTTAATATTTCAACAATTTAAACAAACTATAGAAAAGCACTAAAATAGTTGAAAAGTGTGAAACTGTACAAAACTAAAAATAAGAAAAAATGGTAGCCAAAAGGCTAAATACTAAAACTAGAAAATAATAAAGAAGCTGAAATTAAATAAAAGCTGAAATATGGTTGTGTTGTATGTCACTGAATATGCATCTGATTATGCCATTGATTTATATTTTCATTATGCATTTGGTGCCTCATGCACCCCAAAGAATTATAATATCCATGATGCATGCTGCATCCCGTAGGTCCTACCAACATTGATGTATGTTCTACCCCGTATTTCACAATGCTTTTATGATTATGCTTATTCAATTATGCCAATTATTTTAATTCAACATGATTTATAAATTCATTTAAAAACAAAAATCTATTTCAAGAAAATAATTATTTAACATAATTTTTTATTCTTATAATCATCCTAACAAGCACTAATGCTTGTATCAACTGAATTTAGAACCTACGATAATCCCAATAATATATTCCTAAATTATCACATGTGTAGAGTACATGTACATATGAAGTAAGTATTTAAGAAGGTAAGCTTGAATTTCTTTGCTTATTTAACTGTATTTATCAACGCGCACAAAGATAAGGGGACGAAACCCTTTTACAGTTTGTTCTTTCAAACTAAGATATTCAATACCCTGATTGATACATTACTTTGAGTACATTCTAAGAAAGGTAACATAAATCACTTAATTTGTTTAACTGCACTTATCAATGCGCACAAAGATAAGGTGTGGCACCCCGCTCCCTAAGCCCGTAATGATTGGGCTAAGGGGGCAGAGTGTCACTCATGCAAATCTCTCACTCAAAATAATATTAGTGAGATTCACAATCCACTGCTAAGGGAAGGATGTGCACAGTAATAATGATAGATTCAGTCACTACATCTATATATATATAGAGTGCGGAAGCACATAAAAAGTAAAAGTTATATTCATTCACCATACATCATACATAAATTAAAATAAGATAGCTCAGAAGATAATAAAGTGCAGAAAGTAAATTACAGTCATAAAACCTATATGACATGCTGAAAATATAAATATCACTCATGCTCACAGCAAAGAAAATATAGCTAAATATCCTCTGGTCCAAGCTGCTGCACCTCATCTATATAAGGCTCCTCCTCAGGTACAGGATTCTCAAACTGTTCAAGTTCTGATATTATCAGTTTCACAATGCTATGGCCTCAGCCAATAAAGAAAAATCTTATTAGACAAAATGTTTAAATACATTTTAGGCAAGTAAATTTTATTAAGCATTTATTAATATCACCATTTTACTCTAAATAAAGTCACATTTATATAGTATGGAAGCAAGTAAGCATACAAGGGAATGTGAATAAGTTATATATGCAATTTTTATAACTAAGCAAGGATTGAAGCAAAAGCACAACTCAAGCAAACTAAATATAGTAGGGCATACATATGTAATACAGTAAGTAAAAATACTGAAAAGAAAATTCTAATCTAGACATATTGATGATCATATGATATATGCTAATCTAAGACATTAATCTAAAAATAGTACATATAATATGAGCAGTAAAGTCTAGCATCCTATACATGTATCTATACAAGTGAGCAAGTAAAATAATACCACTATACCTGACTAAAATAGTATGCATTAATAACATAATAAACAATAAGATAAAAAACTGTAAATGAAAGTATAACTGCCATATCAGAAGAGTTGGCCAATCTAGCCCAATATATATATATATCCCCATAGCCTTTATAGGTTAGGGCAAATATATCACAATATAATACTGTATAACTGAAGAAGCAGATGATACTATGCAAGGATCTTTTAGTTATTTTACTTTTGTTTCTGTGAACACTTTCAGAAACATCTGAGGAGTCAAGCACGTCTGCAAGATTAAACGGGTCCCAAGCTTGACACACTCTCCTCAATAAATAGTGTTAAGCATCATGATCTCTCCTTACCCCTATCCATTATAGTAAATGTGCACCATAATCCACCATAAACTGAACCCAAATACAAATATTTTACTAATATTCTAAGTTTTCATTTTCATACATCAACAATTTTCTTATATGATATGTCCAAGGAAAACAAGTACAAATTCAAGGAATGCGTAGCTCAAAATCAAATAGTAACCAAGGGAGTCTACTAAATATGGTAATATCATTTATTATTTAATTTAAATATTTCAAGTTACATAAGTTCAGGATCTCCAATTCCTACTATTTAGTGTAACTTAGAAGTACGTCCTTATAGGTTACAAAATATTAAGACTAGCTAAGTCCTAATATGCTTAATTGATGTCGACTACGAAAAATAAACACGACCTAGTTTATGAGTTCAGATGTTCTAAACTATTAATTGACCAAGATCTACAGCCTAAGATCTAGGTTTCAGTCTAAAAGTGATCTAATGATTAAGGCAAATCATATTGACCAAATCAAACTTAATAAGATGAATATCCTATCCTAGATCTAAGGTTAAAAGATAAATAATCAAAATAAAGTGTAAACTCTAGAAACTAACAAAACTAAGGATTCATTCATTGAAAAACCTCATTTTTTAATGAATAAAATCTAATATATGATCTAATCCTAATCTTAGGAATAGCCCCAGTGTGAGGTAAAAGATCTTAAGGAAAAGACTAGGAAATTTTATTAAGTTGATTGAGTTACTGATTTTGATCGATTAAAATAATTTTATTACAATTTAAATATTAGTTTTAATGATTTAAAGGATAATTTAGAGGTTAAGGACACTTAACCTAAATTTTGGGCAAAATGACCATTTTGCCCCTACTTAAGGGTTCAAAAAGTGACTTTTTAAATTAGGGTTCCAAATTAAAATTTCTTATTGCCAAATGATTCTTTACTATCTAAGATGAAGATAGACAGTAAGTACGCTCAATTTGGACAGGAAATAGATCATATAGGTCCAAATTAAAGTTTTTGACCTAAGGGAAAATCTTGAAATTTACACATAATCGAATCTAAATTTTTGTACAGTTTATTATTAGTTACTATTCAAAGATTCCATAGAGTCTAAGAAGACTGTATTCTGAGGTCAAATGACTAAGTTTAACTAATTCAATTTATAAGGGCAATTCGATAATTTTATCGGTCGACAGTTGACAAAAACTAAACTTTTCTGTTTGAAGTCTAATTTTAGCAAAATCAGTTTTTATAGCTTTCCTATAATATACTGAGAGTGTGGACAGGGAGTAAATCCAATTTGGACTTCAAATGGTCAAGTTATAGCCTAACTAAGGTAAATGGGTATTTTGGTCATTTTCTAAATTATTAGGGTTCAGATCCTAAATATTATGTCAATTTATTGATAACATTAAAATTTTAAACTAGTTAGCACTTTGAATTTCTGAATTTGGAGTTGAATTGATAAAGTATGGTCAATTAAAGGGCATTATGGTCATTTTTAGGGTATGAATATAAATGTTACTTTTCAAATTAAGCTCCAAATGGGGAACTAATACTTTTATGGTATTGGAGCTATTCTCCTAAGTATTTAAGACCCATATTGCCTATATTTGGATGACTAGGTTAAAAGTTATGAGGGTTTAATTATCTCCTAAAATGTCACCACGTTATATGTACCCAAAAATTAATTTTTGAATTACGTTATTTGATTCCTTTTATTTTTCTGAATAAAATGAGACCTATACTGATTATGTTTGGATCATCATATAAAAAGTTATTAAATTCTTAAAGATTTTGAATTAAATAATTTAACTTAATAAGTATTACTATTCATTTATTCAAATTGTATTATTTTACTATTTATACTTAAAGTTAAAAATGAATTTTCTATATTATTAATTAAATAATCAAATATCTCTAATCTATATTTTATTAATATTACTAATTAATAAATTAATAATTAATCTGTTATTTAATTAATCTCAATATTAAATATTAAAATTATTAATTATCTTAATATTTAAAATTAATTAATCCATTAATTATCTATTTTAAAAATATTTGTTTAAGATTAGTATTAATTAATCCTAATTAATACTAATTTATTATATTAATTATTATTTAATTGGATTATTTAAGCCTACTATTTATTTTATATTAATTAAATTAACCTCTATTTGATTAACTAATTACTATTTAATAAATAATTTAATATAAATTAATTAGTTAATTAGGCTAACTTAATTAATCCTTACAGTTACCTTATTCAATTAAATAATATTAAGTAAATCTAAAATATTCAACTATTTGTTAAACTAATAATTATAACTAATAGCTAAATAATATTTTATTTAACTAAACTAACTAGTGATTAATTAACAACAAATTCTACTATTTGATTTCTAATTAACTTAATTAGTATAGTTTCTATTAGTATTATTAATATTGATAATTTAATAAATTAATTAATCATTAATTAATTAACATTAATTTAGAACCACTGCTCATAATTGACAATCCTAATTGATTAACTAACTCTTAACAATTTAATTTAATTATAACCGTATCTGAACTAATATAAGTCTATATTATAAATATATTTATCCTAATAACAGAGTGCAATTTTATCTAACCTAAAGTCCTAAACATATAATATATATATATATATATATATATAATATTTATATTATTACTAATTCTTTTTCTTATTGCAGGATATTAATGCGATGGGACCGACGGTTACACGTGGCACATCCTTATAGGGCGTAGCAGAGGAGCGGGCTCCACTTGCTACGGCTCAAGGGGGCAGCCGAGACACCTATCGTGCCGGGATTGGCGTGAAGGCAGAGGGCGGGCCTGCCAGGCGTCGGCGAAGCGGACCGCAGGCCCACGCGCGCATAGCGTTCCCCGAAGGGATGCGGGTCGGGCTCGGGTCAACCCGGCCCGACCCGGGAAGGCAGTCCATTCGCCTCCCCGTCACATCCCGAACCAGTGGAATTAGGGTTCCGGTTTAGGCGACCCTCCCGGCGACGAGACGCCGCGAGATGCACCAATTTGAGAAGGGTACTCCGAGACCTAGCCAACGACGTACGGGACATCAACGGAGGCCGATGGGATCGTTAGCTATCCTAAACCCTAAGGTACCACTCACGGAACGGACGTGGGCACCGAGCATGACTGCGCTCAAATCGCACAGTGGGACCCGATTGAACTCGATCGGGTCTGACCATTTGACAGATCAAGCTACGATATGGAGAATTGAAATGCACATGCGAGAATTGCGTGAAGGAATTAATGGAAATCAGGTGTACCTCACTGAACGACTATGGGGTTCGCTGCAGGATCCGAGAGATCGCCATATTTAGGTGTGACGGCCCTGCTCGGTCGTGGTCTTGTTAACTCTTAAGTTAACATGATTATGGTGGAGGGTCATCTGAATGACAAGGTCTCTACTTATAATTAGATTAGTCATACATCATAATCCATCATAATTAAGGACTTTGTCATTTCTCAAAGATATCATCACTAAATGAAAATACAAGTAGAACAGAGTGCGGAAGCATAAAATATAACATCCATTCATCACAATGTAAGAGGAACTAAGCATCCAACTCAAAATAAGTAAAGCAGTGAAAGAAAAGTTAACCCTATATTATTACAAATATGATTTAAAAGTTTAAGCAGAAATAAAATAAATCACTCTTCCTCACAATATAGAAAGGAAACTAAGAATCTTCACTAGTACGCTCATTCTCCAAAGGCAGATCTCCTGAAGGCTATACAAACTCAAATAGCTCAGAGTCTACAATTATCGGTATCACAATGATAGGGCCCCAGCCAACAAAAGAAAATCTTAATAAAACAAAAAATCTAAGCATATTTTAAGGTAATCAATTTATTAAGTTTGTTAGATATTACCATAAATATTAAGCATGAAAGCATATAAATAGGAGCAAGAATGCCTAATAAAGAATAAGTAAAGCTATAAGTATTTGTTTATAACTTAAATAACTAGGAACTACACATACCTCCTTCATAGCAACTGCAACAAGGTTAGGTAAGTATAAAATAAGTGACTAGAAATAAAATACATCCTAAACATGCTTATGATCAATCCAAAATTATGCTAATTGACATAAAAGTAAATGAACATGCAAAATGATTAAGTGACTAAAAGTAAGACTAGTATCCTATAAATGTAAATAAGGAGCAAAACTAGCATCCTATAAGTAGAAGTAAAGCTAGTAAATGCTGAATAACAGTAAGTAAGAAAGTACTAAAATGTAAATTGAAATAGTAAGTATGAACTAAAATTATTATGATTGAAACAAGATAAACAAGTTTAAAGTAGAGAGGTACCTAAATTAGTAATGTCAACAAAAGGTAGAAAAGGATGTAAAGTATGATGTTTATAGTCTAACGAATATCATCCTAGCCGGTCTTAGGCCTAGGCTTGGTTAGACTTACTTTAGATAGATGTATACCACCCTAGCCAGTCATAAGTCTAAGTTTGGCCTGTACTGAAGTATGGGTACAGGAAAAGGCATACTAATTAGGCTACATTATACTAACCATATGTTTAATTTGATAATGATGATGACATATGCAAATGCTATTATGCAAAACAAGATTGACATGAAACACTTTTCAGATGCCTTATGTCTAGTATATGTGAACAAAGTATAAGGCTCAAAACAAGGTAAGCATAGCATCGAAGTCAAAGTGAGCAAGAGACTCTACTAGGACACAAGTGATATCTATTTGTTATCTAATTTAATTATTCTATCTACTCTAAGTTACACAAGTTCAGGATCTCCAAGTCCTATTATCGAGTGTAACTCAGATTCACGACCTTATAAGTTGAAAATAATTAGAACTAGCTAGGTCCTAATTATAAATAAATCAATGTTGACTATACAAGTTAAATAATAAATCATTCGACCTATATTAATATTTTATCATAATCCCAACCCATCTTGATTAATCAAATCAAGATGAAAAGATAAAGAATTAAACTCCAAATATGAGGTTTAATCACTTAATCTAAATGGTACATCTAAGGATCTAAGGCTTAAAACCCAAATCTCACAAATTAGGTTAAGGCAAATCATAATGATAAATCAACTCATTATGATAAATTTCTATCTTAGTTCTAAGATTTAAAGATTAAATATTCATTAAATAAACTTAGGAAAAATTTACAAATTAGTTAACTCAAGGCTTCACCTATTGAGTAACCTAATTTACTCAATAAATGAACTCTAACTAAGAATTATTCCTAATCCTAGGAATTAAAGCTCTTAATTACTAAGAGTATCTCTCAGACACACATCCTATCTAATGTTATTACCTAAAGAAAGATCTAAGAAGTTCAAAGAAAGACTAAGGACACATAATTTTACTTAGGATTTTCTTTAAGGACTTAAGAATGATATTTTGATCAAAATCAATTTAAGGTTTGAGTTTATATAATTTCTGTTCTAACTCATTTTATTTACTGTTTATAATACTTAGAATATGAATCTAAGGATTTAAAAATGCTGAACCCTGGCAAAATAACCATTTTGTCTCTACTCAAGGTTTCAAAAGATCATATTTTGATCTAGGGTTCTAAATCTAAATTTTTCAGTGGCAAAGTGTTTCTTACTATCTAATATAAGATTTGATAGCAAGTACACAAATTTTGGGTAATTAATAAGCCTTATGAGATCAAATTAATAAATTTGACTCATAAAGGCATTTTGGTAATTTAACCTAATAAAATTTAAATTTTCTTTCAGTTTATTATTGCTTATTATCTAAGATTTCTATAAAATCTAAAATTACTGAATTATGATAAATATTGGTCAAGTTATGGCCAATACAAGCTTAAGGGTAAAAAGGGTAATTTAGGGTTTCTTAATTAAGGGTCAAAAATTACAACTCCTCCAATTGGTGTTCAAATTGAGTAAAATTAGTTGCAATAGTTCACAAATAATCCACTGATTATGTTGACTACTAGTAGGCTCAATTTGGACTATAATTGGCTAAGTTATGGCCTAATTAAAGTTTAAGGTAATTAGTGAGTGATTAGTAAAATTAATCACCAAATCACTAAACCAATTGCACCACTAGGTTTTATTCTATTTTAGGAGTTCTCTGAAACTTGAATTATTCAATTTAGATCATTAAATTTGCTAATTTTCACTAATAAAATTTTAAAATAATTATGGTTGATTAAGAAATCTAACTGTTGCAGCTTAAATATTTTTACATATTACTATTAATTATGTTTTCTTGATCAAAATAGATATATGGATCACCTAATTTGAAGATCAATTAATAAATTTATGATCAATTAAAGTTTTAGGGTTAATTGACCTAATTAGGGTTAGGTCCTAAATGTGATTAAGCTCAAACTAATCCAAACAAGAAAATAAACACTACTAAATTAATTCTAAGGATTTGCTGATCACTTTGAGACCCATATTGGGTATGTTTGGGTTAAAGGATACAAAGTTATGGCTAATTGAACATTTGTAGCATTTTTTAATTATTTAATACCCAAAAATATCATTATGTGATATACTATTCCAAATGGAAAATTAATACTTCCAATAAATTCCTTGAATTTTTTTGATTAATTTGGTATATTTGATTGTATAATTTGGACTCATATTATTAAGATATGGATGTTAAAGTTTTAGGATTTAATCAATTAAATTAACTCTAATTATTCTAACTTTAATTAACCAATTTTATTTAATCATTTCTAATCTATTTATATATATTTAAATTTGGCTTTTCTGCAGTCGGTGGGCCCATGAGGACATATGTCCTCCTGCGATTCACCGAGGGCTAGCTGAGTGGGGTCCACGACTGTCTCAAATGAGACAGCGCTGATGTGTGAATAAGATGTGGGTCCCACATCAGGCGTGCAGCCGATGGGATCACGCCACGCGACACCCCGCGACTTGCAGAGGAAACGAGGGTGAGGCCCACCAGTAAGACACATGGATCACGGGCCGGGATGAGCCCGTCCTGGCCCGATACGAACCCAAGCACATCTGGGTGAGACATGGATACCCGGGACTAAATTCGCCAAAACGGAGGCCTAACCGGCAGCCACCGAGGCCGGCCCGCATACCGATCAAAGGTCTCAGAGAGACCTTTCGATTGATATCCAAAATGTCTCCAGAGGAGGTGAATAGCACTGGTTAGGTTGAACCCTAATAGCTTCCATCGGGATTAGACGGCTTAACGATAAGGACTGTATCTAGATCGACAAATTTGATCGATCGAGCCGTTGAATCATTAATCAGATGCTATAATATTATAATCTATGCATTGAAATAGGCTTACGAACTAGTTTCAAAATAAATGAATAAAGGATGGAAGGATGGAGGAGTACCTGGAATCGACGGTGCAAAACGAAGCAGATCGAGAATTCCTTCGAACACGAAACCTTGCGAAAAATCCCTCGAGTGGAGGATGAATTAAGGATTTAATCACCTTCAATCATTCCTAAACAGCGGTTCGAGTGACCACTTGGCGAGCAAAGGCATCGCGGATGATGCGCGACGCAAAGAAGGGACACGCGTAGGGCTTAACCCTCACGCGAAGGAGACGATGTTTCGACCGTCCGATCCCAAATCTGACGGATCAGAAGATCCATCCAAACCAAACAGCGGACTTATTCAAATCTTGACGGCGTTAAATTTAATTGGACGACACCGTTAAGCATAAATTAAATAATAATATTATTAATTAATTTATACTAATTTAATTAATTAGAATCATACAATTAAACGTATCTAAAATATTTTCAATAAATCACCCCTAGCTAAATAATGGGTGAGGAACGCGACGACGTGATCAGATTTTCATTTTGACGAGTATTCATTTATTTGATTTTTCGGGGTATTTAAATATTATTAAAATATTCGACAAAAATCCAACGACTTCCAAATGCATCCAAAACTTCCCCTCTAGCTAATTTGGTTGTGTTGAACGCAATGGCGAAGTCGGATTTTCAATCTGAGGTTTAAATAAAAAGTCAATTTCTAGGGTTTTTGGATTTTCTAAAAATCTAGATTTGATTTAATTGATTCCTGATTAGACCTAGATCTTAGAGATGAGTTTTAAATGACTTAATTAATGTTCTATAATCATAATTAAGACTTAGATTAGTCTTAATTGACCTAAGTAACAACCTGAGTTGTTACATTAGGGCTTCACTTCCGTAATCCGAGGGCTCGGGGTGTTGGGCTAGACCTTAAAGTCCGGAGGGCGGAGCCATCGATGCTGCGTGGCGTGAGGAAAGGCCGAGTGCATGGCGGGGCTGCTGCGTGGAGCCCTAGGGCTCATGAGCGGGGACGAGGCGAGCGAGCCGTCTCATCTTTGATCAGACGGTTGCGATGGACTGTCCGATCGGAGGAAGGGACTAATGACGTGACTTAATTAAGGGAACTGCATGAGGCTTTTAGCGGTGCATGAAAATTAAAAATATAAATATTAATAAATTTTGACAAATTAATTATTTAAACCTGATTTTTTTAATTAATTAATTCTAATTAATTTTAATTTTCAAAAATTCTCAAATACCCGCCCCTAGCTAATTGAGAAGTGAGGAATGCAACGGTGAGGTCGGATTTTTGATCCGATGAGTATTATAATTTCCCAATATTTAGGGTATTTAAATATTATTAAGATATACATCGAAATTTTGACGACTTTCGATTGACACGAAATCATCACCCATAGCTAATTTTAGGGCAATGAGCGCAATGACGAAGTCCATTTTTCAATCTAAGGTTTATTTAAATAGGTCAAAATTTAGGGTTTCTGGATTTTCCAGAAATCATGATTTGATCCATTTGTCTCCTAATGGCTTAATTAGTACTTAGGATCAAGATTAAGACTAAGATTAGTCCTAATTGACTAAGGTAATAACTTGGGTTATTACATAAGGGGATGAAACCCTTTTATAGTTTGTTCTCTCAAACTAAGAAGTTTAATACCTTAATTAAATATATTATAAAAGTGGTATGTTTGTCCTAAATTGAACTGCACTTATCGATGCGCACATGGATAAGGGGATGAAACCCTTTTACAATATTATATAAAATAAATTAGCCAATTTTATGTCATACTAAATTGAATCAATCATATGGACATGCATTAAAATCTTCACATGATAAAACTAATATTATCTTTTTTAAATTGACTAATTTAAAATCCAAGGAATATCAAACTAATTGAATCTAAACTCTCTTATGGTGAGTCCTACTCAAAGGTTCCATGGATATGACATGAAAGTCACTCGGCTTAAGATACTACCACAAGGAAGATCTCATTCTAGAGTCGTTAGATTATTTTACCACAAGGATCTAAGATCAGAATCTAAGGATCTTACGGGTTCATCTAAGCTTCTACCTCAAAATCAGACTATATGTTCTTCATACCTCAATAGTTCATCTATTTTAAGGTCTAGTAATTGATTGAATTAAACCACTAATAATTCAATCTTAACTTTCTATATAATAACCCAGGTTGTTACTTGGCTCAATTAAGACTAATTTAAGTCTTAATTAAGGTTTTAAGTCACTAATTAAGTAATTTAGAACTTATCTCAGAAACCTAGGTTAAAATCTGAAGTCTACTGAGTCAAATCAGAAATTCTAGAAAATCCCAAACCCTAGAAATTGACTTTTTATATATACCTCAAATTGAAAATCTGACTTCGCTATTGCGTTCAAAACACCCAAATTAACTAGGGGTGAAATTTTGGAGGCATTTGGAAGTCGTAGATTTTTCGTCAAATATTTTAATAATATTTAAATATCTCAAATAATTAAATAATTAAATACTCGTTGAAACGAAAATCCGAGTGCGCCGTTGCGTTCCTCACCCTTCAATTAGCTTAGAGTGATTTATTGGAAATTTTTGGAATGCATTTAATGGGGTAAAATTAATTAATTAAATCTGAATAAATTAAATTAAATAACTTTTTTTAATTAGGATTAACGGCGCCGTCCACTTAAGTTCAACGCCGTTACCCATTTTTAATTTCGCACCGTCTATCCTGACGATGCTCTCCGCGCCGTCTGATCGCGGGATCAGACGGCTGTGAGTCGTCGTTTCCGCGAGAGCGCCGTGTGGCTCGAGAGAGCTGCACGCGTCGCCCTAGAATCCTCGCCGAGCTTCGCAGTCGACAGATGGCCTCACCACCGCTCTTAAGCCACCGTTTAAGGTCTGTTATAAGACCTCTGAAGTCCGGGTTGCTCGGTTTCACTCCTGAAGTCCGGAACCTGAGTTTGAGCCTCGTCTCTCTGCAGCCGTCCAAACCTAAGGTACTCCTATCCTATTATTCATTGCTTTGATCCTTAATCAGTTGTTTCCAACACTTATTTCACATCTTTGATTGTTAAATTTACGGATCTGATCATCAATCAAGTGTCTGGATTGAGGTAATTTAGGGTAGAAGCGACAGTACTTTCCGTTAAATGTTGAGGTTTCGATAGGGTCATCTAGGTTTAGACTTTTCCGGAGTTGTGTTTCTTCAAGACCTTTTGATCGGTATATGGTTTGACCTCCGAAAATGATGTTATCATCGTCATTTTTGGAGCCCTAATTCCTCCGCCTCGGATCACTCGCGAAGATGAAGCCCTCTCGGGCTGGACCGGGCCGGCCCGGAACCCGTGACCCGTGGCGCTTCGGCTGCCATGGCGGGACCCAACGCGCAACGCGCCAGCCAATCCTGGCGCGACGCGTGTCCAGCTCTGATGTCGTTGGAGCTGTGGGGCCCGCGATCTTCTGCCCAGCCAATGATGGCCCGCCACGTGTCCTGCATATATTAATATATAACGTTATATAATTAAAAACGTTATTTAAATAAACGAATTTATATATTAATAATAATAATAACAGAATTATTAATACAAATAAACAGAATTTAATTAATCAATTAAATCAAATCTTTAAACCTTAATAACTCCTAAAATACACATCCAAATTATGCAAATGGATATACCATTTTGATCAGCAAAAATAGAGGAATAATTTGGCACTACCAATTTTGCATTTGGACTTATATTTAGCAAAGTGATATTTAGGGTTTATTTAAGTTATATTAAATGCCATAAATTTTATTTAGCTCATAACTTTGTGTAGATTGATCCAAATATACCCAATATGATCTTAAAGTGATCAGAAAACCATAAGGATTAATTTGATAGTATTCATCTTGCTGATTGGATTAGTTCTTGTCTAATCACTTTTAGGTCCTAACCCTAATTACCCTATTTAACTACTAGAACTTCAATTGATCATAACTTGGTCAATTGAGCTCCAATATGAATGATCCAAATATTAATTTAGATTAAAAAAACCTAATTAACAGTAATCTGTAAAAATATTTTAGATCCAACGGTTAGATTTGCTAATCACCCTTAATTACCTTAAATATTGATTAGTGAATACTAGCAAATCTAGTAATCCAAATCGAGTGATTTAAGTTTCAGAGGATTCCTAGAGTCATTTAGAATCTATCTATAAGATTGGATTAGTGTTTGAGTGCTTAATTTTGCTAATCACTCACTAATCACCTTAAACCCTAATTAGGTCATAACATAGTCAAATTAGATCCAAATTGAGTCTACCACATGTCATTTTGATCAGTGGACTATTTGTAAACCATAGCCACTGATTTTACTTAATTTAGACACTAATTGACAAAATTAGATTTTGACCCATAATTAAGAATTCCTTAATCACCTTTTAACCCTAACTTTTGTATTGGCCATAACTTGGCCAATATTTATCAGAATTTAGCAAATTTAAATTTTATGGAAAGCTTAGGCAGTAAAGAATAATAATCTGAAAGAAAATTTAACTTTTATATAGCCAAATTCCTAATTTGCCCTTATGAGTCAAATTCACTAACTTGATCTCATATGGCTTAATAATCACCCAAAATTAATTTAGTTGCTGTCTAATCTTACATTAGACAATAAGAAATACTTTCCAAAAGAAAATTTTAGAATTTAAGCCTTAGATCAAAATTTGATCTTTTGAATCCTTAAGTAGGGGCAAAATGGTCATTTTGCCCAAATTTAGGGTTTAGCCTTTAAAATCCCTAAATTCAGTTTCTAATCACTAAAATCAGTAAATAGAATGATTTAGAACTGAAATTAAAATCCAAGTCTAAAATAGATTTTGATTAAAATCTCAAAATTTGCTCCTTAAGGAAAATTTCCTAAGTCTTAAGTGAGTGTTTCTTCTTCCTAAATCATTCTTAGAACTTTCCTTAGGTCTTTATAATATTAGTTAGGATGTGTATCATGAGAGATACTCTTAGTAATTAAGAGCTTTAATTCCTCAGATTAAGAATAGATTTTAAGTTAGAATTCATCTATTAAGAAAATTGGGTTACTCAATAGGTGAAACCTTAAGTTTTCTAGTTTATAGATTTTCTTAGTTTATTAAATGATTATTTGATCTTTAAACTTTAGAACTAAGAATAGAGATCTATCCTAATAAATTTGATTTATCATTAGGATTTGCCTTAACCTAATTCTTGAGTTTTTGGTTCTAAACTTAGACTCTTAGATTATACCTTTAGATTAAGTGATTAGACCCCATCATCTGGAGTCTAATTCTTAATCTTTTCATCTTAATTTGGCTAATCAAGATGAGGTTGGGATGAAATAAATTACAAAATTAGGTCGATGATTTATTCACTTTAACCAAATAGTCGTCTTTTGATTAAGTTATAGTTAGGACTTGGCCAATCCTAATTATCTTCAACTAGTAGGATTCCTGATTCTAAGTTACAGAATGTGTAAGAATTGATGATTTTGAAACTTATGTAACTTAGAGTAGATAGAACGAATAAAGTAGATAACAACAGATATCACCTGTGTTTTAGATAGAGTGTATTGCTCACTTTGATTTTGATGCTTTGCATTCCTTGATTTTGAGCCTTATACCTTGAACATATATTATGTACTTAAGATATTTGATAAATATCTTATGTTAATTTGGAACATTCATAAGCAGCATTATGTTTTCGTTTCACAAGTGGTTTGTAAGGTGTAGATTGATTAGTATACCTCTTCGATCAACCCGTTCGGGTCGGCAACCTTTCGAGGGTTTAATGCCCGACAGTCTATGGCCATGCCTAGTCCGAGTGATAGGATGGATAGACTCTTGCCATACTGACTAAAGAGTCAGGATTCTGATACGGTTATACTAATTCAAGTACACTTACATTCGGTTCTGACTTAGCTCATCAGGCTAAGAGTTTTCAGTGATGTTCAGTTCAGAGTTTCTTAGCTCATCAGGCTAAGATTTACTGAGTATGTTTTCAGTATGAGTGACTTAGATGATCACTACAGTTTCTATTTTCAGTTACTGTTTTACTTGCATATTCTGTATTACAGCATTGTTTTACTTACAGCTTTCCTGCACATGTTTTTATATAGGATGCTAGTTTTACTTACTATTTTTATATGTACTCTTAGGATGTTAGTTGTTTTCAGTTTTATACTGTTAAATTTTTGTATGTCACCTAGCATAATCTGTTGATTATAAGCATATTTAGGTTATATTTTCTTACAGTTTTAGTTTAGTCTTTTGCTTACCTGTCTTTATTGCAGTTGCTTGGATGAGATATGTATTTACTTCCTATTTGCTTAGTTATAAACTGTAGTTTATAACTTATTACTATTCTTTTGTATGCTTTCTGCATCTTTTTGCTTCAGTATTGGTTTATAGTGATATTCAAGTAACTTAATAAAATTGTTTACCCTAAAATGTGCTTAGACAATAGTCTAACCAATTTTTCTTTTATTGGATGGGGCCATACCATTATGAAACCGATAATGGTAGGTTCTGAGTTTGTTGGAGCAGCTGGTCCAGTGGAGAGCTTGCCATTGGAGGAGGAGCCCGTTCCTGAAGATTTATAGCTTTAGCTTTCTTTCTTTCAGTGAGATTGAGAGTTCTTTTCAGTTCTCTTTAAACTATTTTAAATTGTTGTAGTAATACAGGTATAACTTTTCTTTTCAGCTCTTCACTTATTCTGTATTATTGTATTTATACTGTATGGATGGATGTTATACTTTTATTGCTTCTGTACTCTGAGTTCTTGTATGATCATTTAGTGATAGTGTTTTTGGATGAATGGCAAAGTCCTTAGTTAAGTTGGATTAGAATGTGTGTCTAATCCAATCATAAGTGGGGACCTTGTCATTTGGTGTAACAACCCGAGTTGTTACTTTAGATAATTAGGGTTAACCCTAAGTCTTAAATGTAATTAAATGTGTTAAGTAGGTCAATGAAGTCAACCTCCTAAACCTAGCCCTAATCAGAAGTCAATTTGGATTAAATTCTGATTTCTAGAAATCCGAAAAACCCTAGCAATTGACCTATTTAAATTGACCTCTGATCGAAAAATGGACACCACCATTGCATTTCTTGACCCCAAATTAGCTTGGGTGAAGTTTTCGTATCAATCGGAAGTCGTCAAATTTCGACGAATATTTTAATAATAAAAATATCACGGAAATCGAGGTATCAAATAACTCATTGGATCAAAAATCTGACTGCGCCATTGAATTCCTTGACCCCAAATTAGCTAGGAAAAATATGTTCAAAATTTTCTGAAATTTTTTTCAAAAAAAAAAATTAAAAAAAAAAAAAATTTATTTTTTTTACTGTAGCTAACGGCGTGCCGTTATATACTTAACGGACCCGTCACTGTAGCTGACGGCGCCGTCAATCTGGACGGCGCCATCTCAGCCATTGGATCGGCCCAGATCCAACGGCTGCGGAGTTGTCTTCCTCGACGACTCCGCCAGCGTGACACGCGGCGGCCCGTCGCCATTTCTGGCCAATCCGGCCGCATCCCGGCCTCAGCGAGGTCGCCATCCGGTCTATAAGACCTCGGCCTACCCCTAGGCTCTGAGTTCTCACCGATCGGAGCCCAGATCGTGCCGGAATCAAGCCCGGAAGTCAGCCTTTTTTTTTTCCGCCGAATCCATCGCCGATCCGAAATTCAGGTACCCCGATCTCCCTCGTTTACCGTTCGATCGTTGCAAAAATTGTATGATAGGTAGATCAACATGTCCTCTTCACATCCACGGTTCCGATCGGGATAAAACCCACCCGATCGGGCGCACCAGGTCCCCGAAGTGGACTGGGTTCGGTCCGCCGAACCCCCGGAAGGTGAAGGGTCACCCCTTCGGGTCGGGCCGGGCCGACCCGAGCCCGACCCGTCCGGGTCGGGTCCGCGTCCGCGCGGGTGGGGCCCACCCGGCCACGTGGCAGCCTACGGGCCCGCCACGTGTCAAGTGGGCCCCACAGCCGCGTCAGCCTGGCTGAGTCAGCAGGCGTGGGGCCACAGTGCAACGTCGCAGCCTCTGGCAGTGCCACGTGTCAGGTGGGCCCACTGTCCAGTCAGCTGTGCTGAGTCAGCAGCCTGTGGGGTCCACTGTGCCACGTGGCAGCCTCTGAAGGTGCCACATGTCAGTGGGGCCCACTGTTGATTAATTAGAAATTAATTAAGTTACTGTTTAACCCTAATTAATTACTGTTATTGGTTAATTAAAGTAGGATTAGTACTAATTACTTTTAAATGATAACTTTAATTAAATAATTATAATTAAAGATTAATTAAGGATTAATTAACTGTTAATTAAATCTTAAACAGTAATTAGGATAATTAATTACTTTTGAACAGTAAAATATAATTAATTATATTTAATTTAATATTAACAAATAATTAAGATTAATTAAACAGTAATTAGCACTAATTACTTTGCTATAGTAAAATTAATTAATTAATAATTAAATAGTGATTAATTAAATAAAAACTTTAGGAATAAATAGTAAATTTAAATAATTAATATAATTAGAGATTAATTAAGATTAATTAAAAAGTGATTAACACTAATTACTTTGCTACAGTAAATTAATTAATTAATTAATATCAATTAATAATTAATTAAAAATCAGAAATATTACATTTAAACTTTAGGAATGAACAGTAAAATAATTCAATTTGAATAAATGAATAGTAAAATAATTCAAATTGTATTTTTGAATCGTAAAACTTAAAAGTTTAATAACTTTTAGTAGGATGATCCAAACATAGCCAATATGGGTCTTAAAATACTCAAAAAAATATTTAGGATCAAATGGCGTAATGTAAAATTTTGTTTCGGGGTACGCATAACGAGGTAGCATTTTAGAGCTTCTTTAAGACCCCATAATTTTTTACTCGATTATCGAAACATAGTCAATATGGGTCTTAAAATGCTCAGGAGAGCGGCCCTATCACAGTGGTAGTATTAGTTTTCCTATTTGGACATCAGGAGAAAAAGTCAACTCTAGAATTTAGAGTTGACTTTAGTGAAAAATGACCAAAATGCCCTTGGACTTCAAATGGCCATAACTTGGTCAATTTAACTCCAAATCCAAAAATTCAAGAAGCTACCTAGTTTAGAATTTCAATGTCATCTTTTTCACAGAAATAATATTTAGGATTTAAACCCTAAAATTTAGGGAAATGACCAAAATACCCCTAGCCTTATTTTAGCCATAACTCGGCCGTTTCTCGTCCAAATTGGATGTACTTACTGTCTATCTTCAAGTTAGATAGTAAAGAATTAGTTGGAGAAAATAAAACACAGTTTGGACCCTAAATCAAAAGTTGATTGACCCGTAAAGTAGGGGCAAAATAGTCATTTTACCTTAAAATTGGAAATGCGCAACTTTAGCCCTTAATTAAAATCTTAGAATACTAGGATTAATAATGTAATCATATTAGTACCATGTAAGTAAATAAAATAAGTCATTAAATTGAATTCCAATAATTTTTCCTAAGTCTTAAGCATCCCACCTTAAGGACCTTTCCTGAGAGTCGGACTAGATCATAGGTTAGTGTTCATTCATTGGGTAAATTGGGTTACTCTATGGGTGAAACCTTGGTTTTAGTAGTTTCTAGATACTATTTTGTTTTACAACCCATTTTGATCAGTTTATCTTTTAACTTTAGATTTAAAATAGAAGATTCATCCTATTAAATTTGATTACTTAATAGGATCTGCCTTAACTAGTAGATCACTTATAGTATAAAACCTAGAACTTAGGTCTTATCCAGTTGGGATTATGTGATTAAACCTAAAACCTCGTAGTGTTTAATCCATAATCTATAGGTGTAGAAGATCTTGATCAGATCTTAGTTAGAACGTCTAAATTCATAAAAATTAGGACGTATGATTTATTCGTTTAATTCGTAGTCGTCTATCTGATTGAACTAGATTGGAACCTGACCAGTTCCAATCCTTTTTAACTCATAAGGATGAATTTTTGAGTTACACTCGATAGTAGGAAAATGGTGATCCTGAACTTGTGTAACTTGGAATAGTTAGCTGGTTAAGTAGAAAACAAATGTTATCACCATATTTAGTCGAGTCTCTTGCTTGTTATTTGTTGCTACGCATACCTTGTAATTTTGTGCCTTGTATTTTCTTTGAACATATCATATAAAACATTTGATGCATAAATAAAATGTTAGGAAATTATGGAGACTCCTTAGATTCCTTATGAAAATATTAAAGTAAATAAGTGAAATGATAATGAATTGATGTGATTGAGCTGCCTCTCAGTGTTCTTTTGATCATACCGAATGTTGCCATAGCCGTATCATGCTAGGAGTTGCCCTAGCCGTACTGTGCTATGATATTTCGGTATAATAGTTGGTGACCTAACCGTATCGAGCTAGGAGTAGCCCTAGTCATATCGTGTTAGGGCCATATATGTGACTGTTGTTGGCTTAGTCGTATCGAGCTAGGAGTAGCCCTAGCCGTATCGTGCTAAGATCTTCAGTTTCTTTTGACGAGCTAGTGTAGCTCTTTTCTGTATGGCAGTTGATGTATTATAGATTTATATGCAGTTGTGGTTGTTCCAGTATATTCTTTTTTTTTTCAGTCAGCTATTTCCTTGTACTGCTTTATATATATTTAGGATGTTAGAATCTTGATGCTATATGTATATATCACTGCTGAGTTATTCATTTTTAATTAGCATATTATTTTTATTGATCACCAGCATGTTTAGGATGTAGAATTTTTCTTCCAACATTTATTCAGTTATATTTACACTTAAATGCCTTTCCTTGATTACTTGTTATGCTAGGCATGCTTCAGCTTCTTTTCTTTGCCTTGTTTATACTATAGAGCATAGTATATAGTTTGCCTTTTTACTTGTGTTGCTTACTGCTCCTGTATTTACACATCATGCTTAGAAGTAAATGGTAAAATGGTGATATTATATAACCTTATTAAAAATTCAGCTTAAAATGTACTTAGACAATTGTCTAATCAGATTTTTCTTTTTTTTGGCTGGGGCCCTACATTGTGAAATCGATAATGGTAGACTCCTTTCAGTTAGACGAGCAGGAGTTATGTGTGGAGCCGTACCCCGAGGAGGAGCCCGTAGAAGAAGCTGCCGTTTAGTCCCTTTATACTTCGAGTGAGAATGAGTGGTTTTCATTCTATTTTTATTCAAACATTTTAAATTATGTAATAATATAGGTACCATTGACTGTATATTGGATTTTATGCTTATATTCTAAGTCTATTATTCTTATTTACACTGTGATGCTTGGATGGTTTATATTTCCTTAAATCGCTTCCGCACTCTGTTTATTTACTTATATAATGACTGTTTGATTAATTCTGAGTTAACCTTCCTCTAATCAGGTGGATTGTGGAGTTTATCCTAATCCAATGCTAAGTGAGGGGTTAACCAGAGTGACACCCCACCCTTAATCTAAACCTATTGAGGGTTAAGGGTGAGGGTCGCCACATTTGGTGACCCCTCCACCATAATCATGTTAACTTAAGAGTTAACAGGACCACGGCGGGGTAGGGCCGCCACACTCTAAGTGCTGAAATGTACAAATATAATCTAAGTTATAAGAATTATTTTAAGATTTCAAGCCTCCATACAATAAGCTGGGTTATACAAATCAGATGGGTAAACCCATATGATTTTAGCCTATACTATAATTATGAGATACAATCATATGAATTATTAGGAATTGATCATTTCATAAATCAATCTTATTTTAAAATTTAGTTTATGCAAATAATCTTTCTTAAGATAAAATCAAAGATCTAAAGATAAAATTCAGATGATCAATTATATGCGTTTGTTATAAACCTAAGTTCATCTAATTTAATGGTTTAAAATTAAATGACAAATCAACAATCATTATTGGAGTTATGCAAGCTCTTAGCCTTCAAATTAAGTGTCTTATTTACTAATCAAGATTTGAGTCTTAATCTAACCAAGCTAGGACTTAACTCGCAACTTGACCAAATCAAGATTGATTATATAATTATTAGTTAATTTAAAAATTAGTAAGTTTATTATTCATTATTATGACCAATTCAAAGTCAATTCAATTATTAATTTAATTAAGCACTTCTTTAGGATTCTTTAAGATTTAATTGTTGATTAATGTCCAATCAATTTTTTAAGTGTCCAATTCAAAGTTAGGGTTTTCTAACATGGATCCTACTATTAATGAGGCATATAAAAATTACATTACTTAAAAATAGAAATCAATTAAAGCTAGAAATTAAATTAATTATCATTTGGCACAAAATATTCAAGTGAATCATTTAGGAAATTAGAACATGCAATTTAGGAAAAGAGATACATTTTATATTTAAAATAATTTCTACATTTACACAATGCATGCTTCTATTAAAATGCGAAAATAACAAATTTGGGAAAAACTAGATAGTTCTGTGCATTATGGCGCGCTGGAGCGCCTATTGGCTGAGAGCCAGGCGCTACGATGCGCTGCCAACCCGAGACCTGGGTGCTATGACACACGGTAGTGCCCTTGGCCAAGAGCCAGGAGCTATGGCTCGCTGTTGCGCCAGTCAACCCAAGATTTAGGCGCGTGACAACGCTTTTAAGTGCCATATTCTCTGAGACGCGAGCGTTGCGGCTCACGACAGCGCTTTCAGGTGCAACGGCGTGCTACTGCGCCCTAATTTTTGAAATGCAGGCGCTGCAGCGCGCTACGGTGCTAGAATTCCTGAACACGGGTGTTGCGGCGAACTGTAGCGCGCCCTGGCCGAGAGCTAGGCGCTACGATGCGTTGTATCGCTCAATGATGATTTTGCGTTGGCATAAACGGAACATGTCCCCTTTCACACTCAAATACTCTCAATTTATGGCACCTCAAGTGCGGTGCCCTATATTGATGAAAAGGTCTTTCCAACACTTTTTTATTAGTACCAAAATTGACATGAAAGAATCATTCTAACAAGCAAATAATGATGCCCTAGCTACGAGTTTATAAATATTCTACAACTTTTGACTGCATTTTAATGGATAAATTGAGTTTCGATCGGACTCATTGTGTCTAATTGAGGATTGACGATCAAACATAGACTCCATACAATAGTTAATTGAGATATAATTTCACAAATTCTTTGATTAAGCTAATGGAAAGAGTAGCATATGGAGGATACAAGAAAGAGGTGCAAGAAAAGTTATAGCAAATTGGTACCTGCGCTTGCAAAAGAGAGGTCCCAGCTAAGCATTCTTCAAGGGCTGGTGTGGGGCCCAAAGTACTAACAACAAGAAAGTACGGTGCTCCAACTATAGCAAATCCCCAACTTAAGTAAAGTTAGATAAACCCAACCTGCCTTAAGTTAAGGACTCATCACCAAGTACTATAACATCATCAATATACAAATATCAAAGTGGCAGAAGCAATGAATAACAGAGTAACATCCACAGGCATACAGTAGGAAAAGAGAATGCAATATAATAACTCATCACAATGCAGAAATAAAATATATCTAGAATTAATTATTATAAACTGAAATTTAAAGAGAATGAACAATGTCTCTCAATCTCACTGAAATAAAAGTGCACACGATCCTCCTCTTGAACCTGCTTATCTTCTACGACACTGCCCACGAACACATCTGAATCTGACATTTGTTGGTATCACAAATGTTAGGGCCCCAACCAATAAAATAAAAAAGTTATAGTTAGACAATTGTCTAAGTACATTTTAGGCTATTTTAATAAACTGAATATTTTAAAAATATCACATTTTAACTAAACATGCAAGCAGTAAAGGGTGCAACAAGCTATGAAAGAAATGGGTAACTATAAACTATCCATTTATAGTCAGCAACTAATATGGAGAACATACATTGCAAAATAAATAAGGTGAGGCTAAAAGTTAAAAGAAATAACAACTACAATCCAATTCTGAACCTAACATGCTCTATGATCATATTAACACATGTTGAGTATATAAAAGTAATACAAGTACTAAAGATATGCAATTCTAGCATCCTAACATGCCAAAATATATATAAGTAAGCCATATGAGTATACATACAATATGCTAGTTAAGAAAAGGAAATAAAAAAAGAAAAGCCATTGAGATATGTGGCAAAAGCAAAGCAATCTATAAAATGTAAGGCCACTGAGACATGTGACAAAGTGAGCAAGTACTAAAAATAAGGCCACTAAAGCATGTGGCAAAGCAAAATAGAAAATAATACTGAACAATCCAGCTAAAGTAGCAATAAGCCTAAGACATAGTACTGCCATACCAGCCAATATGCTATCAAGGGCCTCCAATATCAATCAATCCCCAGCCTAGCCTTCTAAATATGCTAGGTTTGAGTCCAGTCTATATAATACTACTATTGAAGAGGTAGAATAAGCTAGGACATATTCTACCAACTACAAACAATACAAAACTGAATGATATGCAATTCAAATATTAACTTAGGATGTAGCATCCATATCCTAAGTTCTCTTATTATGCTCAAGGAATAAGGCTCAATATCCAAGGTATGCAAAGCAATCTAGTCAAAGTAAGCAAGAGATTCAATCTAAACTTATGTGATATCTGATATTATCTAATTACCAAATCTAACTACTCTGAGAAGGTACAAGTTAAGGATCTCCAATATCCAGCTATCGAGTAGAATCTCAGATTTACATCCTTAAAGTTAATATTAGAACTAATAGTTTAAGTAAATAAATTAACGACCTAATTTATTAATATTTTACTCTCTTACCCAAATCTTGATTAAGTAAATCAAGATCTAAGGATCTAGAACTTAAACCCTATATTTAGTAAGAATCCTAAATCCAAGGTGGTATCCTAACTAGGATCTAGGGTTCACATTTATTACCCAACTAAAGGTATAGAATACTATAAGTTGAAAGATCCAGGAACTAAGAACTTATTGAAAGGTTATTCTACTGATTATAAGATAAAACAATCGATTAAGAACTTGAGAATCTGTGATCTATATTCAATCTTTTAGATAATCTCATTATCCTATAGATTGAATTATCCTATACCCACATGGAAGATTTTAAAAGATTAAGCAATTAATCATTTAAAGAATTTCAATTGGAGATAGTTCAATTTAAATTGAAGATCTAAGTTTAAGATATAAGATCTAAGGATCTGAAGTTTGATCACTTTAGACTTTAAACTAGAGTTTTAACTTAAGAGTTTCCATTTGTGTTTCTTTTAGAATTTAAGTCCATAGTTAAACTATATGGAGCTTATTAAGGTGGAAATTGACAATTTTAAGTATTAGATTAAACATCAAACTCATATTGATTTTTTTAGGGCTACTTAAGATCTAAGGATCTTAATTAGGGCTAAATGGAAGATTTCATAATTTCAATATTAATATTATTAATATCATTAATCTAAGGGTCCAGAGAACATTTCTAATCTATCTTAAGGTGGTTTACTAAATTTCCAAGGTCTTAAGGAGCATTTAAATACATTTTGGTCAAAATGACCAATATGCCCCTCTTAAGGCAAAAATTGAGATTTTAGGGTTTACTTATCCAAATTAGATCTAATCTATTTTAATATGTTTCATATTGGTTAATGAAGTGAGAACACCCTCATTTTAGATTTTTCACCCCTTAATTATGACTAATTATCACTAATTACTTAATTAAGCCCATTATGGTGATTAGTGGAAATAGGCATCTTTAGGGCAATCCAACCTTACACTTAGGTTCTAATAGACTTAACATTGCATTAGGAACTTACTTACCATAAATCTGAGACTTAAATGAGATTAAATTTACTAATCATTAATTAGGGTGATTAAGAAAAATATATATCCAAAATTAGTTTTAAAGGTCTCCAATTGTTCTCCAGGGTCTAAGGAGCAATCAGAGCTCTTAATCTCCATATTTGGTTATTTATTAAATTTAATATGATTTAATTAAGGACAGCAAAATGTTTGGCAATTATTTTTAAATCCAACCATTAGATTTGTGATTTTATTTTATAATTAGATTCCTTATATTTTTCTGATTCAAATGATATATTAAATCATACCATTTGGATTTGTATAACTAAAGTTATTAAATTAATTTATTCTGAATGTTTATTTAAATTAAAACTATAGGAATCTAATTATAAATGATTTAACCATTGAAAATGCAATTTTAAATATTTATAATAGCCGCGGCCCGAAATAAAAAGGCGCGGGTCACGGGTCGGCCCGACCCGTGACTTCATCTCCTACCTTTCAATGGGCACCGAATTAGGGCAAACTTCCATCGTTGAATTCACCGCGCTCCATCCACACGACACTACCAATTAAATCCATACGCGTTTAGGCTTCGAGGGCGCGTCGATTTCACTATAAATCCCTATCTGAGAGGCGCTGGATCGCCGGGGGACTACTCGGCCGAGGCGTCTCTGAAGGTTCATCTGTGAGGAGTGAATTCTCCTCACACAGGCTACGGATTGGTGCCGTCTCAATCGTTACACGTTTAGGGACCTGATAGGGAGAGATTGGGCGAAACGGGGGGTTCTGGGATGGTCTGGATCAATGGGGTGCTACTCGTGGTAAAGCGAGTTTGGGCTCGGGACGGGATAATCGATTCGATAGCACCCAACCCTTCGATATGGTTCGACAATCATTGACGAGGGCTTCTAATGCCTAAGGGATGGCTAATTGCACCGATGGAGCACTCGCCTGGCAGTGCGCGCTCAGACGGAAAATTCGCCGTTTGGCCCACTGCAAGGCCTCACTCGATAGCCTAAATGTATACTAAGGAACTAGGACATGGACTTAACACATCATCTAGGGCGAAAATGGAAGCAAGCTGAGCTGAAATCAGCTCGACAGAGGAGACAGGATAGAGGCTGTACTTGATAATTGGGAAGAAGGCGAGATGAGCAACGTAGCAGGTCCCTGGCAATCTCCTGAGCTCCCTCTACTGCAGCCTGGGGGTTTGAACTCCAAACCACACCCACTATCAGCTGACGAAGCAGGTTCAGTCACTGGAAGAGCTGGGAGCGCCAGGAACAGAGGGCAGAGGGGAATGAGAGCTTCACAGTGAGCAAAGGAGCTCACTGTGTGATCAGTGGAGGTATTATAGGCTCAGATAGGCCTAGGTTTGGGAGCGAGGCTGGGAGCCAGTGATCCAGGCCTGGGTCAAGGGCAGCTCTCGCCTTCCTCAATCGGGAGGTTCGACCCCACTGGGCCTCTATGCTAGGCTCGGCCATACCGAGGAGAATCATAACTGCTAGAGGAATAAGGTGGATGCATGGCCGACAGGGTTGACGTGGCAAGTACAGCAGATCTTCGCGGTCGGGGTTGGGAGTCGAGCGGGGACGAAGGTGAACAGCTGGGAGTCGTTCTCAGCCGACGGATCGCGGGACCATTAAAGATGGATGGATGGATGAGGGCTTCTATTAACCGAACCGCGGGATAGATCTCGATCATCCGATATGAGATGCTGATCAAGCGACTAGGATCTAATCACGATGCGGGATATCGAGAGCCTTTGGATTAAATGTGCTGAGATGTGTGTTAACGCATCGAGTGGCTCTTTATCATGCGTCGCTGTTTGGACCCCACAGCGGATCTGCCGCAGTCCCGACAGCAAATCCCACCTTATTTTATTTAAATAATTTAATTTAATATGAAATAAATTCAATTAATTAATATATAATAAAATCCTAATTTTTCTAAATTCAATTTAGGGCTAAATAAGCTCCAAAAATTCCCAAAAATTCATCTTAAGCTAATTAGGGTATGGGAAATTCAAAAATGAAATCAGATTTTAATTTGGAGATCAAATTATTTTAAATATTTTTTAGGACTCAAAAATAGCTAAAAATACTAAAATTTCCAATTTAGCTCCGATTGATTCCAAACTTCTATGATTAAGTTTAAATGACCCAATGAGTCCAATAGAATCAAATTTAGAGGTTGGTTTAGCTTAATTAATCTAGATTAAGCTTAGGTAACAACAAGGGTTGTTACAGTTGGAGAGAAAAGAGCTTTTTCTTCTTCTGCTGCCAGCAAAGGAAAGAAGAGGACTAAGGATTGGGAGGAAGAAGCTTTAGGTATTAGCCAAAATGGAGGGAGAAGAGCTGAGGGAGGTGGCTTTAAGGAGGAGGAGGGGCATGGGCTTATATAGGATGAGCATGAGCCATCCCATCAATGGCAAGGGGAGAGAGGGAGCCTCTTGCGTGCGTAGGATATGGGGAAGAAGGTGCGGGGAATGGAGGAGATGGCAGCGAGCCCCATGCGCAAGAGAAAATAAATGGAAAAGTAAAATTTAAATGGATTTAAATTAGCTAATCATTTTTAAATTAAATTAATGCATTTACATAATTAAAATATGATTGATAGACGGGCTCCAAAAAATCCCAAAAATTCACCCCTAGCTAATTTGTGGGTGATGTACTCAACGACGAAGTTAGATATCAATTTTTGATGATTATTTAATTATCATATTTTTCAGGGTATTTAAATATATTAAAATATTCGAGAAAAAATCTAATGACTTTCAAACACTTCCAAAACATTAGTCCTAGCTAATTTGGGGGTGATGAGGTAACTGCGAAGTCAGATTTTAATTTTGAAGTCAAATTAAATATCTCAATTTTCTAATTAATTAAATATTATTAAGATAATTCAAATATTCGATTGAGCTCTGAATCGCTATAAATCTTCAAAATTTGGTTATAATGAAGAAATAATTGATTTTCTTTAGCCTACTAAAACACACTAATTTCAAGAACATATTCAAAGGATACTCCTAGAAGGTGACAAAGGTTGTAACGGTAGTTACATAAGGTGCAAATATGTGACAATGCACATGATAAGTCTTACTCTAGTAATAGGGCATTATATACTAGGGCACATAGGTAAAAGCGGATCAAAATCTTTCCTTTCTGAAGGTATTATAAAATAAGAACTGAAGAAGGTTAAACTATATTTGACAAGGAGTCTTATGGATGTAACAAGATTGAAGAGGAGGCACAAAGAGAATGGAAGGCACAATTCATGCCTCTAACACGAATAATGGAGCCCAAAAGATGATGTGCCAAAACAAGTGGTACTGGGCCATGGAGATACCTACTATAAAAAGTAAAAACTAAGAAGATGTGGGTAAAAAGAGAATCTTGTAGAAGCAGGCACCATAAGGTGAGACGTGTGAAGAAAGCATTCATAAAAGGTTTGGAATTGACTAATAAGAGATTTTATCTCTTGTAGTGGGGCTTGAAACATGAACAGAGGTAGGGTAAGCTATACTATGCCTCTAAGAATTATAAAGTATTGTTGCCAAGGTTGAAAAAATATAAAAAAGACATTCACTCAGTCTCCTAGTAAAAAATTGTTGTGTTTATTGGAGATTTGAGTGCAGCTTGAGAAGTTATGCCTGGGTGTGGTGTACCTTGAAGTAGCAAAAGACGCGTTCATCTGCAAGACTCAAGCACGTCCATGCACAAGATATAAGTATGCCCTGGCACGGGACATAAGCACACCTAGGCGTAGGACTCAAACGTGGTACTCAAGTGCTCCCATGCAGAAACCAAAAAGACTCATCCAAAGATGTCCTTAAACATGTTCAAGCTGAGGTTGACATTGTGCAACTGCAAAATGACCCAGGCGCAAAATGATGCGTCCATGCGATACGCGAAATGATATAGCCCATAAAAAATGGCGCACACGTGTGTGCCCTAATCAGTCGGAGCACACTATAGAGATTTTTGATCGACCAAGAGAGCATCTAAGTCGTTGGTCCAGATGTAACAAACACGCTAACCGGGCCGCCCATGAGCACCGACCAGGGCGCCTAGACGCATCTTAAAAGATAGTCAAGTTGCAATTAAATTTTTTTTACGAGGGTATTTCAAATCTAGGTCTCTAAAAGGTTGTGTTACGCATTTTGAATCTCCGATTGGGCGGCACCAAGGATCCACTAATTGCATATCAAAGAGCGAAATTTGATGAGCTGATCTGTACAGCAAATGCTGCTGCCCTCATGCTGGCAGGTGATAGAGGATGGTTGCAGGGTGCATATTTAGCAAAAAAACGAATATTAGGACATTACTGAATATGGAATGGGACAGCTAATTTAATTAAAAAATGTTGCATAATTGCTGTTACTTAATAAAAAAGTAGTTGCATCCGTACAGATCCCAAAACACGAGATCTGATCCACCAAAAATGCTTTGTTAAAGTAATGGCTCTGATAGACTGCATAAAGAAGATAGAAATGCAGAGAGCTTAGATATCTTCAAGAAATGAACATTATGATTAGAGCACATTATAGATGTGCTTATGCTATTAAAAGTGCCTTAGTATATAAGACTGATCATCATAATATTAGGATTATGTTCAATTAATTACTGACCACTTGCCTTTAAAACTTTAAGCTATATATATATATATTTTGTTTAATTTTAACATTTGAACATTTTTATTATTTGTTTTTAATAAATTAATTATTATTTATGCGCCAGTCTACATTGCTAATTGGATTCCTTCATCCTAGTAATTAATATAAAAAATAATTATGGACCTAGAAATTGAAGTGATTAAATCACAATGATGAAAAATAAGCAAATTCAACAAATTCAATGAGTGAGTATTGCTACATGGCCCTCAAATATCTCGCAAAATATATTGATGATTATGATTTATGGAGTTAAGTGAAATAAAATTTTTTTATTAAATCCATTTTGTTTGTGGGGCCCATAAAAATATATTTTTTAAATCTTAAATCTTAATCATCCATATTTTTGGAAAATATTTATGTGCTAAATAATATTTTTCAGAATAAAATAGGTACGTAGCCTTTTATGTTCTACAAACAATATTAAGAAAATTTATTCGGAATTTTTATTCCCGTTCGCCACAAAATTTGTTTTACCTCTTACCTTATGACCCTAGCTAGCCCAAGTCCAAGCCTAGTTAACTTAGTCCACCCAGGGTCCCACTATAAAATATTAAGTTTTAATTTTTGTTTATTTAAGATTTTTATTTAATCAAATCATATGATAATTTGACATAATTAAATTCTTAAGATTGTTAATCATACTATTAGTGAATTTTTGGTAATTTTTGAATAATTTTTTTATTTGCGAATTTTCTGAGTTAATTTTAATGTACTTGTTTAATTAGAAAATTTAAGATAATTAATTTGATCTCCAAATAAAAATCGGAATTAACCATTGAACTTCTCACCACTAAATTAGCTATTAGCCAAATTTTTTGGAATTTTTTAGAACTCAATTCATAACCTAATTTTAATTACTAAGTGGGCTCCACCACTTGCTTATCCTCCCCACTACCAACAGATGATAAACCCCTCTAATGTATTCCCTACCCAGCCTAGTTTCCCCATTTACACCTCTCCTCTTTCCAACCACAACTTATCCTCTCAAGTTCAGCCCATTTTCCCCATTTGCATTTCTTTTCAACATTTGTTAATCCTCTAATCCAGCACATACTATCTTCCTTATCAAAACACATCTTTATCACTCAGCTTTCAATTAGAATTTTGAGAGAATGAGAAAGAAAGGTTTGTTGAAGCTTCACCTCAAGTAAGAAAAAATCTGCATTAGCTGAACTAAGGTATTTATTTTTCTATAAATTAAATCATGCAGTAATTACAAGTTCACAAGCCTATTTATTTTCACCTCAAATCCCTAAAGTGCTTAATCAAAATCAAACAAGTTTGATTTGAGTCCAGTTTTTGATAAAGAAGAACAATTTTGCTCTTTAAAATCACAATTTATATTTTTTTATTCTGATACCCGAAACTAAGACATCAATTTTAGCAGCGTTAGAGTGGTCCAAATATATCGATTTAGGTACCAATTGAAAGGCCTCGAAAATACCTTTTGATTGGTATTTGACACGACCCATATGAACAGGTTGACCCGCATTGTGCCGCGGTGCGCCGTAGCATGTTGTAGCGCCTGACTCTCGGATTAGGGGCACCGTAGTGCGTTGTAGGGCCCGTCTTTTGGGTTGAGGGCTCCGTAGCGCGTTGTAGCACCCGACTTTTGGGCCGGAGCGCCGTAGCGTGCCCTAGTACCTGACTCTCGGGTCAAGGGCGTCGTACGCCCAACTTTCGGGTCGAGGGCGCTGTAACACACTGTAGCGCCCGACTCTCGAGTTAGGGGGGCCATAGCGCCTGACTTTCAAGTTTGGGAGCTGTAACGCGTTGTAGTGCCTAACTCTCGGGCTTGGGGTGCCATAATGCTCAGTTTTCGAGTCGGGGTGCCGTAGCGCACCGTAGTGCACTCAAATACCAGTTTTCCAACTATTTGTAATATATGTAATTTGCTTACTCCATACTTGAAATAATACAAAAATATACTAAAAAATAAAAAAATATAAATTCACTATTTTGATGCTTGGATCTTTTAAATTGAGATTTTGTATGGCAAAATACTCTTATAAACTAATGAAAATCTTGCACATCAATCAATGTATTATTTATCCCCATAAAAACATAAGACAACAAGGTTTAATTTAAATTGATGTTTAATAGATCCGATTAAGTAAAATATTTATGCTTTATCAAATTAGCTAGGTACTTATATCTATTTGTAAATCTTACTTATATGTATCTATTTTGAGCTTACTTCTATTTGAATCATGCTTTTGATACGCTTACTGTTTATGATTTGCAAAAATATTATCATAAGATAAGTGACAAAAAAATAAAATGCATCATTATATGTGGTGTTTGTCTTCGAAAAGAGAAAAATAATACTGAAAATATGCATATATTGGCCCGTTTGGCAGCCCCTAGGAGTTATGTAAAAGGATTTAGTCCTTTTAAAGAGTGGGCAAATCCAGAGGAAAGACATACTATTATTTATGAAAATGCTAAATAAGTTATCGACGGGTAATGAGAAAGCTTCCTAAATGTTATACCTATGAATTTATCCATTTGTGCTCAAGGGTCTTTGGACTCGACTTTATGTCGCATAATATTTTTAATGAGATTTATTTCAGGCTAAATTCAAGTCTAACATGCAGGGCAAAATTGATTTCAATTTGTAAATGTTTATATTTTAGTACTTGTGATGCAAAGCTGTTCATATAACTTTTACATTGATTTATACCTGATATAAGATATTAGAAAGTAATCTTATAATAATAGTCTACATACTACTGCTTGACAGGCAATAGTTGCTAAATTTTTAGGTTTTGGTAATTGAGCATGCAAAGATCAATTTGAATAAAGAAAATGGCATTGAGTTTAAGAAGTGAGCTGGAAAGGATAATTCACTTTAAATTTTGTTGTAATATTAAATAATTCATGTAATATTTATGTAAAGAGTTTTGTATGAATAATTATGGACTTAATATCATTTTATTTTTATTACTAATGTCTTGATCATGAATTATTCCTTGGAAATTATCGAACTCAATTCCCTGGTCGCCACCCGCCAACCCTACTGTAATGACAATGTCAGATTAGATGTCCTTATCTAGCATTGAGCGTCATTGTAGTGTTTAATGCTGAGTTAGCACGTCTTAACCCACTATTAATAATACGATGGGAAAGATAGACTTATTTATAAATATATTAATAATCATAACTATTGCAACCATCCAGTTAAATAAAAGAAAACATATTCATCTCAAGTTTGCATAAATAAATGTCCCAAGTAAAAAAAGTATACCGTATTTAATTTTTAATGCAGTAGGGCACAACCAATAAATGAAAAATAAGTGATTAAACTTACATAAATCTAAGTATATTTAAGAATTTATATTTTAATAACTCTTAAGGATATTATAATTTGTAAGTAAGATATGTGGAGCATAATGCAATATAAGAATGTATACTATAATAAAATAATTAATAATAATAAATGAAGTAAGTGAATGTGTAAAAGCACTTGTGTGGCCCTGTACCTTTCGTGGTCATGCTAATACTGAGATTAACATGATTACGATTAATACGGTCTCGAACAATGACAAATCTCCTAACTATAGTCGAGTCATGTATAAACCCAACCCGCCTTAATTAAAAAACCTATCACCTGAAACTGAAGATCATACATCAAAATATCAAAATAGTGAAAGCAGAAAAAAGAGTACAACATCCACATCACAGTACATTAAGAAAAATAAAATAATAATTCAGCTTAACATGACAGTTCAGAAAGTAAATACATTCAGAGAATAAAATTATTAGAGATTTAATTTAAAATAAAAGGAACACTCGTTCTCACAATTGAAAATAAATCTAACTAAGCTAAACAACATGAAGGTCCTCTTCCTGGCTAAGCTCCTCTCCAACAGGAACCTCCACAAGAAGCTCCAAATCTGATATTGTCGGTATCACAATGTCAGGGCCCCAACCAAGAAAAGAAAAGCTTACAGTTAGACAAATTATCTAAGTACATTTTAGGATAAATTAAATGAAACTGAATATTTAAGATATCACATCTTTTACTAAGCATGTAAAAAATTAAGGTGCAACAAGCCACAAAAAATAGGATAGCTATAAATTAACATTTATAATTAAATAAAGCAAAGTATGTAAATTAACATATCTCAACTAGAAGATGTAATAAAATTAGGCAATAAATATATATAAACAATTGAAATGTACTGAAAGTAAACTCATCATAACATGCTTATGTTTATATTAATACATGATGATTTACATAAAAGGAATCTGAACTAATGCATAAGAAAATTAAAATAAGACTAGCATTCTAAATATGCAAATATTAATTAAAATGCTGAACTGAAAGTGCTGAATTGTAATGAACTACAAAAGCGTACATAAAATAGTAAATACACAAGTAAAACATATGGCTAAATGAGTCACTGAACTGAAAAGTAGAAGCATGCCTAAAGTAGTACTGTTATAACAACAATGGACCAAAATAGGGCTACTGTATAGAAAGTTCAATATGCATCCCCTAGACATCCTCAGAGCTAAGTTCAAGTTAAACTTATAAAATAAAATATGTATTCATCTGATCTGATCACTTTAACCCAAACTAGTAAATAAACTTTGAATGTTCACTTAAGAAGCAGAAAAGTGAGATCTTAAGGGTCTTGCTATAGCATCATTACTGAAATGGTTAAAGACCTTAACTAATGATACATTGAGGTAGGAAGGACTTTTGTAACTTATTGAGGTAGAAACCTAGTTGATCCTTCATAACTTTAGAAGTTGAACTTGATACCTTGTGGTATGAATCACCTAAAGTACTTAGAATGTGGCTTATTCCTCGTGGTAGCAACATATGTTGAGTGATCATTTGATCACACCCTTGGGGCCTTGTATAGGATACACCTACTTCGAGTAAGGATTAATAGATTTGATAAATCCTTATTGATTAAATAGAATCTTCTGAACTCAGATTATTGGTTGAGTATAGTAGGGTATACCCATATTACTGGATTATTTTAGCAGTATTCAAAATTTGTTGATTCACTCTAATGTGGACTTATGATCAGGTGCTATCCTGAGGGATTAGACGAATACAATTCCATTAGAGTAAATCTTCTAAGACTAAGAGTGTTACAATTAGTGAACAAGATCCTTAGTTTAAGATATAAACTGCAACCCGATTCTGCCTCCTATCGTAGTGCACTTCGATAAGTGCAGTTTATGCAAACTAAGTATCCCATGTCACTTTGCATAGAACACTAAGTATGCTTATAATTAGGTCATTTAATGGCTTAGCTTGAGATGTAAACTGTGACCAGGTTCTGCCTCCTATCGTAGTGCGCTTCGATAAGTGCAGTTTAAATAAGCTAAGTGTTAAATCCATTTTTCTTGCAAACATACTAAATATGTGTATACATTTATCTTAGCTAATGATTTTAAGTAAACTCTCAACTTTAACTAATTATTAGGCTAGAATTTAGGAGTCATAATCCTTTTAATAGGATTCTACACAATGAAGACATCAAATTCATTATCAGATTTCAAAGTATTTTCTGGATTTTTGGATTTATCTCATGTAGTTAGAAGCATGAGCATGAGTATAAGCATGATGTATGAGTATCAGAAGGATGTATGAGTATCAGTGATGATTTATGAGTTAGGGAATATTGCATACATTGACTGGGGCATTTCAGGATACATCAGCATTATAGTATACGGTATTCCCAACTGGATGTATGTATACATTGGACCGTACTACTCATAGCAGTTCAGTGATATTGTGGTTGCATAATAGTAGCATACAATATTGTGACATATTCAGATGCACAATTTCAGTGACATACAGCATAGTTTTATATATGATTACTCAACTTCAGATTCAGTACTGTTTTGGTTTATTTTCAGTGTTTCAGTTTATAGTTCAGTTTTACTTTACATTACTACCATTTTGTACAATTTTATATAGTTCTATGCCTTCAATTATCTTTACAGTATTTTTGTAGATTTAAACACATTATGTAAATGTTAAATAAATAACTAGAACTATTTAGACTAGTTTCGATGTGTTAGACTTATTGTCTAACACGGTATATTTTTGGGATCCGATAATTTGTTAGATCCTGAGCAGTATCTTGAGTCAGGTCTAGAGAACACCTAGGAGATTCAGGAAGAGCCTGTGGAGCATTAGTGGACTCTTCTTCAGTTGTATTTTTCTGCATAGTATTTTTAATTCAGTACTTAGCTCTATGTCTATTATTCAGTAAATGTTTGTAATAATTCTGGATGTATTTTATTTTCCTTACTGAGATAAATGTTTTCATGCAGCTTCTATGATAAATATTTCTGGATATTTGCTTTAAGCTTTCGCACTCTATTATATACTACTTATACTTAGTATTGTGATGTGATCAATATACTGGAAATGCTGATATCTTATACATATGTTGGATTCCTATCATATTCTAAATCTAATGTGTATATTTGTCTAATACTTAGGATAAGGATACTACCATTACCTTAAGTATTAGCTCTCAATCCTCCTTGAGGTTGAGTCAGCAGCCCTTCAGAGGGGCTTAGTTTTCAGCTATTCGGGGAGACGTGTTATTCCTCCCATAGTGGCGCACCGCTCCACTGCCAAAATTGATTATAATTATCTCTTTTGCGCGCGACGATGGGGCAGGGTGCTACAGGAGGTGATGTAATAGCAAGGCTCACGGCTGACAGGTCAGCGCAACGACCCGCATGCCCTTCGCAGTTCGCGCTCGGCCCGATGCACATGGGTTGGGCCGAGCTCCTTTCTTCGACAAGGAGGTACACCCGCGGCTAGGGCATGGCCGTGGAAGGTTCAAACGACAATGACGGGGCTCGGCCTGCTCGTCATTGGAAAGAGGATAGAGTGAACTAGCCAACGATGTTTGAACCTTGGATGGAGGCGGCATAATGTACTAGATGGATCAAACCCTAGGTGTACATACACGAGCGAACGATGAGGCAGAGGTTTTATTGTGGACCATTGTATATGAATCGACAAATTCGATCAATCGAGCTCATTGGAGCTCGATCGATCCGGAAAATCAACAATCTGGGAGGTGAAATAGGATTTTGAAAAGAGGAATTGACAATTGCTTAATGAATGGAAAATATTAGGGAATACCTAGTTCGACGGCTGCAGAAAATGGGGCTCGCTCAGGGTTATGCCGATGGGTCCAATCCGATTTAGGATTCTTTCAAAGGTGACTCGAGGAGGGTGGACGCTCAGAGACTTAAGTACGGGCTGTAGCAGAGACTGCGAAGCCCCCCAGCGACAGGGATTGGCTGACCGTGGCAGTAAGCGACGCACGCGCCACGCATAGCGAAGCGGGAGGGGGGATAGCCCCGCCGTCTGATCAAATAATCAGATGGCCCGGATCAACCGTTTGATTAAACGGCTGATAAGGAACTACGTGCCGAAATCTAACGGAACCGTTAATTGAAAGTTAAACATTAATTATTTAATTATTATTATCATATATTCTTAATAAAATAATGTCTTATAAATTGACTTCAAAAAATTCCAATTAAATCACCTCTAACTAATTAAAGAGTGAGGAATGCAACGGTGAAGCTGGAATTTGATTCCAATGAGTATTTAATTTCCCTATTTTTGGGTATTTTAAATATTAAAATATTTGACGGAATTTTGACGACTTCCAATTGCCACCAAAATATCACCCCGAGTTAAATTGGGGGAAATGAGCACAATGGCAAAGTTTGTTTTTTAATTTGATGTCAAAATAATTAGGTTAATTTCCAAGATTCATGAATCCCTCAAAATGAGGGTTTGATCTATTTGACTCCTGATTTGGACTTGGTCTTAGCAGAGAATTCCTAATTACTTAATTAGAGAACACTAGAACCAAAAATTAGGACTTGGATTAGTCCTAATCGACCATGGCAACAACTTGGGCTGTTACAGCTTGAGTGCTAGACTTATTGTTGGCTTCTATAGAACTGTCCTAAAATCCACCAGAATACCTTTTGCTCTCCTCTTGATGATCCAATTGGTCTTCACATTATAACAGCTGGATCAGCCCAGAGATGATCAAAATAACGACATCTATAGTTATGTTAAAATATTTTAAGAATAATATTACAATAAAGTATTCTATCTCATATTTTAAATTTAGATGACTGAATATATGTGATGTTTATATCATTATACAAAATATAAAATCTCAACTAAAATCATCAGTAGAAAAACCTAATCCGGGTCCTTGCTGACCCAATATTGGGGGATGTCCAAAGCGTGATAATAAAAGTATCTTTTTGTAATGATCCGGTGTCGGATTAGGTGTACTGACCCAACATTGAGCATCATTGTAGTACTTAATATTGGATTACCATGTCGTAACCCACTATTAAGCACTATTAGAGACAAAATATCTATAAGATAGAAAATATATATGCATTTTACACACATAGTGATATATATTACCAACACATTCATTCAGATAACTAAAAGAAAAATATTCATCTCAAATTAAAATAACGTTCAATTTACAGCACACTCATCCTCACATGACAAAAATAAATATAAAAACTAATAAAATCTTTAGGTCGACTCCCGATCATCTAGCTACTGTGGCGCCCCACCCCTTAATCCACAAGAATTAAGTTAAGGGATGGCGTGTCACTCTAGCTAACCCTTCACTTATAATTAGATTAGGATGAAATCCATAATCCACCTAATAAAGGAAAGAGTAAGCATAGAATCAACATGCAGTCACTATCTAAGTAAGCATACAGAGTGCGGAAGTGATTTTTAATATAAATCATCCAAGCATCACAACATAAATATAAAGAAAAGCATCTCAGATTATAAGTATAAAATCTAAATACGCAGTCACCAGTACCTGTATTATTACATCATTTTAAAGTTTCAAATAATACAAGTAAAAATACTCTATCCTCACTTAGAAATAAAGGCTAAACTCTGGCTCCCCCGTGGGGCCCACAGTGCCTCGTGGCAGTCTCTGGCAGTGCCACGTGTCAGGTGGGCCCACTGCCCAGTCACAGAGCTGACTCAGCCCTTGTGGGGCCACAGTGCCACGTGTCAGGTGGGCCCACTGCCCAGTCACAGAACTGACTCAGGCCCTGTGGGGCTCACAGTGCCACGTGGCAGCCTCTGACGATAGTGTAATTAAATTTAATTAAATTACTGTTAGTGTTAATTAATTACTATTAATGATTAATTAATTACAGTTAGTGGTTAATTAAATTAGGATTAGTGTTAATTACTTTTAAATAGTAACCTTAATTAATTAAGTGTAATTAAGAGATTAATTAGGGATAATTTAAGATTAATTTAATCTTAACAGTAATTAGGATAATTAATTATTATTAAACAATAAAATATACTTAATTATTCTTAAATAAATATAAATAGATAATTAAGACTAATTAAATAATAATTAGTGCTAATTACTTTGCTACAGTAAAATATTAATAAATATAATTTAATTAATTAATTAATAGATTAATTAATATTAATTAATAATTAAGTCTAATTAATCACAGATTAATTAAGGATTAATAATTTTAGAAATTTTATATAAAACCTTATGAATGAACAGTAAAATCATTTAATTTGAATAAATGAATAGTAAAATAATTCAAATTGTATTTTTGAATAGTAAATCTTAAGAGTTTAATAACTTTTTATAGGATGATCCAAACATAGCCAATATAGGTCTTAAAATACTCAGAAAAATGTAAGGAATCAAATAACATAATATTAAAATTTATTTCAGAGTACGTATAATGAGGTAACATTTTAGGACCTACTTAGAACCTCATAACTTTTTACCCAGTTATCGAAACATAGTCAATATGGGTCTTAAAATGCTCAGGAGAGCGGCCCCATCACCGTAATAGTATTAGTTTTCTCATTTGGTATCAGGATACAAAGTCAACCTTAGAACTTAGAGTTGACTTTAGTGAAAAATGACCAAATTACCCTTGGAATTCAAATGACCATAACTTGGTCAAATCAACTCCAAATTCAAAAATTCAAGAAGCTATCTAACCTAGAATTCTAATATAATTAATATACTGAAATAATATTTAGGATTGGAACCCTAAAAATTTAGGTAAATGACAAAATTACCTTTGGCTTCATTTTGGTCGTAACTTGACCGTTTCTCATCCGAATTGGATGTACTTACTGTCTATTTTCAAGTTAGACAGTAAGGAACCAAATGGAACTAAGAGAATCCAATTCTAACCCTCAAGTCAAAAGTTGACTTTTTGACCCTTAAAGTAGTGGCAAAATGGTTATTTTGCCTTAAGATTGGGTTAAGTACCCCTACCCTTCAGATAACATTCCAAAACACCAAGACTAATATTATAATCATCTAAATAACAATCAAGTGAGTGAAATCAACCCTTAAGTCAGATCCCAATAATTTCTGCTAAGTCTTAAGCACTACACCTTAAGGACCTTTTTTAAGACTAGGACTAGATCATAGGTTAGAGTTCATTCATTGGGTAAATTGGAATGGGTGAAACCTTGGTTTTAGTAGCTTCTAGACTTTTCTTTTATTTTACAACTTGTTCTGATTATTTTGTCTTTTAACTTTAGAATTAAGATAGGATATTCATCCTATTAAGTTCGATTACTTAATAGGATTTGTCATAACTAGTAGATCACTTATAGTATAAAACTTAGAACTTAGGTCTTATCCTATTTGGATTATGTGATTAGGCCTAATTCTCGTAGTATTTAATCCATAATCTATAAGTTTAGAAGATCTTGATGAAATCTTAGTTAGAATATCTAAATTCACAAAATTAGGATGTATGATTTATTGATTTAACTCGTAGTCGTCTGTCTGATTGAACCATATTAGAACCTGATCAGTTCTAATCCTTTTTAACCTATAAGGATGAATTTCTAAGTTACACTTGATAGTAGGAAGATGGTGATCCTGAATTTGTGTAACTTGGAATAGTTACAATGGTTAAGTAGAAAACAAATAATATCACCATGTTTAGTAGAGTCTCTTGCTTCTGTTTGATACTTTGTTGCTTACGCATTTCTTAATTTTTGTGCCATATTTTCTTGAGCATATCATACAAGACATTTGATGCATGAATAAAATGTTAGGAAAATATGGAGACTCCCTAGATTTCTTGTGAAAATATTAAAGTAATTTATGAGAAGATAATGATTTGATGTATTTGAGCTGCCTCTCAGTGTTCTTTTAATCATACCGATTATTGTACTAGCCGTATCGTGCTAGGAACCGTCCTAGCTGTACTGGTGTTAGGATCTTTCGGGTATGACTATTGGTGACCTAGTCGTATCGTGCTATGAACTGTCCTAGCCGTACTGTGCTAGAGCCTTCTATGTTGACTATTGTTGCCTTAGCCATATCGTGCTAGGAACCGTCCTAGTCGTACTGGTGCTAAGATCTTCAGCCTTTTTGGTGAGTTAAAGTAGCTCTCTTCTGTATGGCAGTTTGTACATGTATGGTTTTATATACAGTTGATGTTGTTTACTTTTCAGTATTTTTATTGAGTCAGCTATTTCTTTGTACTACTTTTATATATATTTAGGATGTTAGAATCTTGCTGCTGTTTATATGTACCATTGTTGAGTTATTTATTTTAATTGGCATACCTCGTTTGATCACCAGCATGTTTAGGATGTGAAATTTTTCTTGCAGCACTTGTTTGGTTATGTATATTTATATGCCCCACCTTACTTAGCTTGTATGTGAGGCATGTCTCAGCCTCTTTTATTTTCTTTGCTTAAGTTATAAATGATGATTTATAGCTTTCCCTTTCTTTTGTATTGCTTTCTTCTCCTTTATACACATTATTGCTTAGAAGTAATAAAATGGTGATATTACATAACATATATAAAAATTTATCAGCTTAAAATGTACTTAGAGGATTGTCTAACCAGATTTTTATTTTTTTTGACTGGGGCCCTACATTGTGAAATTGACAATGGCAGACTCCTTTCAGTTAGACGAGCAGGAGTTAGGTGTGGAGCTTTACCCAGAGGAGGAGCCCATGGAAGAAGCTGTCATTTAGTCCCCTTATACTTTCGAGTGAGGATGAGTGGTTTACACTCTATTTTTATTTAAACTTTTTAAATGATGTAATAATATAGGTACCATTGACTGTGTATTTGGATTGTATGCTTATATTATGAGTTCTATTTATACTATTCATACTGTGATGCTTAGATGTTTCTCATTTTTAAATCGCTTCTGCACTTTGTATGTTTACTTAGATAGTGACTGAAAGCTTGACTCTATGCTAACTCCTTCCCCTATTAAGTGGATTGTGGAATTCTTCCTAATCCAATTATAAGTGAAGGGTTAGCTAGAGTGACATGCCACCCCTTAGCTTAACCCTTGTGGGTTAAGGGGTGCGGTGCCACAAAACAGCACACAACAAAACAGAGGCCTTCCCCTAGTGACATAAGTTTACTAAGCAGTCAGAAGGCAATACTGAGAGGCAGCTCAAATACATCAAATTATTATCTTCTTGTTAATCACTTTAATATTTTTAAAAAAAATCTAAGGACTCTTAATATCTTCCTAACATTTTATTCATGCATCAAAATCTTGTATGACATGCTTAAGAAAATATTGCACAAAAATCAAGGAAAGCATAGCAACAAAATATCAAAGTAAGTAAGGGACTCTACTAAACATGGTGATATCATTTGTTTTCTACTTAACCATTCTAACTATTCCAAGTTACACAAGTTCAGGATCACCATTTTCCTACTATCAAGTGTAACTCAGAAATTCATTCTTATAAGTTAAAAAGGATTAGAACTCATCAGGTTCTAATCTATTTCAATCAGATAGACGACTACGAGTTAAATCAATTAATTATACGTCCTAATTTTGTGAATTTAGACATTCTAACTAAGATATGATCAAGATCTTCTAACCTTATAGATTATGGATTAAACACTACGAGATTTAGGTTTAATCACATAATCCAAAGAGGATAAGACCTAAATTCTAAGTTTTACTCTATAAGTGATCTAATAGCTGAGGCAAATCCTATTAAATAATCAAGCTTAATATGATGAATCTCTTACTTTAAATCTAAGGTTAAAAGACAAGATAATCAGAATAGGTTGTAAAATAAAAGAAAAGTCTAGAAACTACTAAAAATAAGGTTTCACCCATTGAGTAACCCATTTACCCAATGAATGAACTCTAACCTATGATCTAGTCCTAGTCTCAAGAAAGGTCCTTAAAGTGTAGTGCTTAAGACTTAGAAGAATCATGGAATCTGATCTAAGAGTTGATCTCACTCACTTAAGCGTCCCTAAGATGATTATAACATTAGTTTTAGTGTTTTGGAATGTTAACTAAAGGGTGGGTGTACTTAATCCAATCTTAGGGCAAAATAATCATTTTGCCCCTACTTTAAGGGTCAAAAAGTCAACTTTTCTCTTAGGGGTTAGAATTGAATTTCCTTAATTCCAACTGATTCCTTACTGTCTAACTTGATGATAGACAGTAAGTATGCCTAATTTGAACTCCAAACGGTCAAGTTATGACCAAAATGAGGCCAAGGGTAATTTGGTCATTTAGCTAAATTTCTAGGGTTTAGATTACAAATATTATTTTATTTTATTGATGATATTGAAATTCTAAGCTAGTTAGCATCTTGAATTTTCCAATTTGGAGTTGATTTGACTAAGTTATGGCTGTTTGAAGTCTAGGGGCATTTTGGACATTTTTCACTAAGAATTCTAGGGTTGACTTTTTGTCCTAATGTCCAAATAAGAAAACTAATACTACTACAGCGATGGGGCCGCTCTCCTGAGCATTTTAAGACCCATATTGATTATGTTCTGATAACAGGGTAAAAAGTTATCAGGCTCTAAAGATATCCTAAAATGTTACCTCATTATGCGTACCCAAAATAAATTTTTACATTACGTTATTTGATTCCTCACATTTTTCTGAGTATTTTGAGACCTATATTGGTAATATTTGGATCAGCTTATAAAAAGTTATTAAACTTTTAAGATTTACTATTCAAAAATACAATTTAAATTAATTTACTATTCATTTATTCAAATTAAATGATTTTATTATTCATTCCTAAAGTTTATTTATATAATTTCTAAATTTATTAATCTTTAATTAATCTGTGATTAATTAGGCTTAATTATTAATTAACATTAATTAATCCATTAATTAATTAAATAATTTATATTTAATATTATTTTAGTGTAGCAAAGTCATTAGTACTAATTATTATTTAATTAATCTTAATTACCTATTAATACCTAATTAAGAATAATTAATTATATTTAACTATTTAATAATAATTAATTATTCCAATTACTATTAAGGTTAACTTAATATTTAATTAACCCAAATTAATCTCTTAATTAGTAATTTCAATAAATTAATTATTAAAGGTTACTGTTCAAAAGTAATTAACACTAACCCTAATTTAATTAACCACTAACTACATTTAATTAAGCTAACAGTAATTAACTAATTTTAATTAACAGACAGTAGTTCCACTAGACACGTGGCACTGCCAGAGGCTGCTAGCACTGCTAGAGGCTGCCACGTGGCATTGTGGGCCCCACAGGGAGGCTGAGTCAGCTCGATGACTGGGCAGTGGGCCCCACCTAACACGTGGCACTGCCAGAGGCTGCCACGTGGCACAGTGGGCCCCACAGGGAGCTAAAACGCCGCGGATGACTGGGCAGTGGGCCCCACTTGACAAGTGGCGGTCCCAGAGGCTGCCACGTGGCCCTCTGGGCCCCACGGGAGAGCCGAAGAGCCGCGCGGGCTCGGGCTGTGGGCCCCACGTGACACGTGGCGTGCCGGATGGCTGCCACGTGGCACTGTGGGCCCCACGGCCGAAGCCAAAATGACGTGAGCTCGGATGGTGGGTCCCACTTGACACGTGGCAGGCCCTGATAGCACCACGTGGCTCGGTGGGCCCCACCTGGCCTACACGGACCCAACCGCAGCCGGGATGGGCACGGGTCGACCTGGACGCCACCCGCTTCGCGGGGCGTCCCGTGGGCGCCAGGCTAGGGCACGGCATTTGCCGGCCTCTGCGGCACCGGACCACCTCGGCCCGCACGGCTGACGGTAGCCCTCGACGAGGCCTGCACGTCGGCAGGCAGACACTCGCCAGAGGTGGCCGGAGACGGCGGCTAGAGGGAACCCTAGGTCCTAGGGTTTCGACGAACGCGACGAGGGTTCAGCCCGAAGGTTTCGAGCCCTGATTTGAGTCAACCGGACCAGATCGAGGTCGATCGGGTCCGGTTGATCGTCGATCTAGATCATTCTATACAATTTTAAGGTATGCCGACGGTGAAAGAAGAACAGAAGAGGGGGGATCGGAGGGTACCTGAACGGACGGCTTGCGGACGCAGACGGACGGCTCGGCTCGGGTTTTGCAAACCCGGAGCCCAGAGCCGGCCTGAAGTCTTATAAGCCCTCAGGCGACCTTGCCGTGGTCGGGGAGGGCACCGGTTGGCCGGGCGGGGCGGCGGAGCGCCGCGTGGCGTCGGGGGCGGAGGAACCGAGGACGAAGGGTTGGCTCGGATCCGTCTGATGCGATCAGACGGAGGAGGCGACCGCGTCGGCTGGATCTGACGGTGCGCGCGATTAAGTGGACGGCGCCGTCAGTTGGGAATAAAATAATATTTAATTAATATTTTAATTATTAAATTCCTAATTTAATATAGATAATTAAATCATCTCCAGAAAAATTCTAAATATTGACCCCTAGCTAATTGAGAGGTGAGGAATGCAACGGTGATGTCAGATTTTCGATCCGATGAATATTTTGATTCCTCAATTTCCGGGGTATTTATTTTTTATTATTATTAAAATATTCGTCAAAATTTCGATGACTTCCGATTGAAACGAAAACTTCACCCCAAGCTAATTTGGGGTCAATGAACGCAATGGCGGTGTCCATTTTTTGATCTGAGGTCAATTCAGATAGGTCAAATTTTTAGAGTTTTTGGATTTCTAGAAATCATGATTTAATCCATTTGACTCTTGATTTGGACTATGTCTCAGGGGTTGACTCCAATTGACCTAATTAGCACTTATAATTATATTTAAAACTTAGGATTAGCCCTAATTAATTATGATAACAACCTGGGTTGTTACAGACTCCCCCACTTAAGAACGATGTCGTCCTCGACATCACTCAAGCGGAAGCTAAAGGTTGCACTAAGCGTGACTTGAATTGAAGTTAAATGTTCAGAATGCTAGGAAACGGAATTACCTGGATTCTCAAAGAGTTTGGGATGCTTGGATCGCATATCAGATTCTTTTTCCCAGGTGGCTTCGTTGCAGGAACGATTCTTCCACTGGACTTTGATAATGTCGATGGCGCGACTCCGGAGCTGTTTGCGATCACGAGCGAGAATCCTAATTGGTTCCTCGGCATATGACAGATCGGGCTGGATCTGAACTTCCGGGAGTTGCACAAGGTGAGACGGGTCCCAGAGACACTGTGGCGGCCCTTCCCCGCCGTGGTCCTGTTAACCCTTAAGTTAACATGATTACGGTGGAGGGTCACCAAATGACAAGGTCCCCACTTAAGAATTGGATTAGACACGTGTTCTAATTCAACTTAAATAAGGATTTTGCCATTTAACCCAAAATACTATCACTAGATGATCATACAAGAACTCAGAGTACGGAAGCAATAAAAATATAACATCCATCCATACAGTATAAATACAATAATACAGAATAAGTAAAGTGTTGGAAAGAGAATATTAACCTGTATTATTACAACATTTAATAAATTTAAGAGAACTGAAAAAAGAAACTCTCGATCTCACAAGCAATAGAAACTAAAGCTAAAGATCTTCAGGAACGGGCTCCTCCTCCAATGGCAAGCTCTCCACTGGATCTGCTGCTCCAACAAACTCAGAACCTACTATTATCAGTTTTATAATGGTAGGCCCCCAGCCAACAAAAGAAAAACTGGTTAAACTATTGTCTAAGTACATTTTTGGGCAAACAATTTTATTAAGTTACTTGAATATCACCATAAACCAGTACTGAAGCAAAAAGGTGTAGAAAGCATACAAAAAGAACAGTAATAAGTTATAAACAAACAGTTTATAACTAAGCAAATATGAAGTAGCACATACCTCCTCCAAGCAACTGCAGCAAAGACAGGTAAGCAAAAGACTAAACAAAACTGTAAGAAAAGTACAACCTAAACATGCTTATGATCAAACAGAACATGCTGAGTGACATACAAAATTTAAACAGTGAAAAACTGAAAATACTAACATCCTATGTGAGCATATGAAAACAGTAAGTAAAACTAGCATCCTATATATAACATGTGCAGGAAAGCTGTAAGTAAAATAGTGATGAGATGCAGAATATGCAAGTAAAATAATAACTGTAAACTGAAACTACAGTGACTATATAAGGCACCTGAACTAAACACGAACTTAGCAAATCTTAGCCTGATGAGCTAAGAAACTCTGAACTGAACATCACTGAAAACTCTTAGTCTGATGAGCTAAGACAGAACTGAATGTAAGTGTACTTGAATTAGTATATCCATATCAGAATCCTAACTCTATAGTCAGTAGGGCGAGAGTTTATCCATCCTATCACTCGGACTAGGCATGGCCAATAGACTGTCGGACATTAAACCATCGAAAGGTTGCCGACCCTGAACGAGTTGATCGAAGAGGTATACTAATCAAGCTACACCTTACAAACCACTTGTGAAATGAAAACATAATGCTGCTTATAAATGTTCCAAAATAAGATATTTATCAAATATCTTAAGTTCATAATACATGTTCAAGGTATAAGGATCAATATCAAGGAATGCGAAGCATCAAAATCAAAGTGAGCAAGAAACTCTATCTAAAACACAGGTGATTTCCGTTGTTATCTACTTTATTCATTCTATCTACTCTAAGTTACATAAGTTTCAGAATCATCAATTCTTACACATTCTATAACTTAGAATCACAAATCCTACTAGTTGAAGATAATTAGGACTGGCCAAGTCCTAATTATAACTTAATCAAAAAATGACTATTGGGTTAAAATGAATAAATCATCGACCTAGTTTTGTATTTTAATTCATCCCAACTTCATCTTGATTAGCCAAATCAAGATGAAAAGATTAAGAATTAGACTCCAGATGATGGGGTCTAATCACTTAATCTAAAGGTATAATCTAAGGGTCTAAGTTTAGAAACCAAATCTCACTGATTAAGTTAAGGCAAGTCCTAATGATAAATCAATTCATTAGGATAGATCTCTATTCTTAATTCTAGAGTTTAAAGATCAAATAATCATTTAATAAATTAAGAAAATCTATAAACTAGAAAACTCAAGGTTTCACCTATTGAGTAACCCAATTTACTCAATAGATGAATTCTAACTTAAGATCTATCCCTAATCTTAAGAATCAAGGCTCTTAATTACTAAGAGTATCTTTCAAGACACACATCCTTAACTAATGTTATAAGACCTAATGTATGATCTAAGAGTGATTAAGGAAAGAACAACACTCTCGATTTACTTAGGAATTTTCTTAAGGAGTAAATTTTGAGATTCTAGACAAAATCTAATTTAGACTTAAATTTGATTAATTTTAGTTCTAAATCATTCTATTTACTGATTTTAGTGATTAGAAACTGAATTTAGGGCTTTTAAAAGCTAAACCCTAAATTTGGGCAAAATGACCATTTTGCCCCTACTTAAGGGTTCAAAAGATCAAATTTTGATATAGGGCTTAAATTCTGAAATTTTCTTTTGGAAAGAGTTTCTTACTATCTAATGTAAGATTAGACAGCAACTAAATTAATTTTAGGTGATTATTAAGCCATATGAGATCAAATTAGTGAATTTAACTCATAAGGGAAATTAGTAATTTGACTAAGGAAAAGTTAAATTTTCTTTCAGATTATTGTTTTTTACTGTCTAAGCTTTTCATAGAACCTAAATTTGCTAAATTCTGATAAGTATTGGCCAAGTTATGGCCAATACAAGATTTAGGGTTAAAAGGTGATTAAGGAATTCTTAATTATGGGTCAAAAATCCTAACTTTGCCAATTAGTGTCTAAATTGAGTAAAATTAGTGGCTATGGTTTACAAATAGTTCACTGATCACAATTACATGTGGTAGACTCAATTTGGATCTAATTTGACTAAGTTATGATCTAATTAGGTTTTAGGGTGATTAGTGAGTGATTAACAAAATTAATCACTCAAACATTAATCCAACCTTACAAATATGTTCTACATAACTCTATGAGTCCTTTGAAACTTAAATCACTCAATTTGGATTAATAAATTTGCTAAAATTCACTAATCAAGATTTAGAGTAATTAAGGAAGATTAATACATCTAACCATTAGATCTAAAATATTTTTATAGATTACTGTTAATTAGATTCTTCTGATCTAAATTGATATTTGGATCATCCAATTTGGAGCTCAATTAACCAAGCTATGGTCAATCGAAGTTCTAGGGTTAAATAGGGTAATTAGGGTTAAGTCCTAAAAGTGATTAGGAAAAAACTAATCCAAACAGCAAAGTGAATACTACCAAATTAATTCTTAGGGTTTTCTGATCACTTTAAGACCCATATTCAATAGGTTTAGATCATTGGGTACAAAGTTAGGGGCTAATTAAGTTTTGTAACATTATTAAACTTAAATTAAACCCTAAATAATCACTTTGCAAAATATTGATCCTACAGCAAAATTATTGGCATCAATAAATTCCTCATATTTTTCTAATCAATTTAATATATTTATTTGTATAATTTGCAACTTTTTAGAGTTTAAAGTTTGACATTTTAATGAATTAAAAATGCCTTAATATCCTAAAAATTATCAACTTTATTTAATATTGATTTAAGTTTATATTCTGTTTTCTTTATGTATTATATATATATTATCTAATTTACTAATCTATATATTTTATTTTTATCTATCTTTAATAATTGCAAATGACAGCAGTGGGCCCCACACAGCTGCACGAAATCTTCTCAGCACGACACCTGTCCAGGTGGGCCCCGCCTGTCAAGGATGAGACTGCAGGATGTCACAGCAGTTGCTGCGTATGGAGACACGTGGCGCGATATGGTGCCGACACATGGAGCGCTGCAGAGATCCGGTTCATCATCGCGTAGGACTGGACCGGTCTAACAGAGACCGATCCAGTTACTGTGGATCGTCCCGACGGAGGCGCTAACCCTAGAATTAGGGTTCGAAGGATTTCGCAGCTTCGAACGATTTAGGCGAACTAAAATATCTCCAATTGAAGCTAAGATCATAAACTACCTATAGAATATAAAAAATTTCAGATGATTAAACATTACACCCCATCAAATCTACAACCCTAGTTATAGGTATACGAACGACGGGTGCAACGAGACCGCCTAATACGATCGAATCGAATGCAATTAAACTTGTTTGATTGTCGAGTAGGTTCATATACAAATGATATTTCAATTCGAACAACTAGAATATCAATTGAAAGCAAAACGAGGGAGAAAATGAAGGTATATAAGTGAAGTACCTGAACTGAAAATCCTGAGATTCACAGTTTGAATTCGAATGATTAGACTCTCCGGATCTGATCTATCTCCTAAAACTTCCCCTTATGATCCTTATTCGCCTTTAATGAAGTTTCGAGGCAGCTTCTAAGCGGTTGGCGACGCGCGGCAGAGCTCGGTGAGCTGCGAGTGGCACGCGTTGAGCAGCAGTCCTTCAACGAGGAAGAAGAAATCATGACCGTTGGATTCATAGATTGAATGGATTCAATGGTTCGATAAGTTAAACGACAGAGATTAAAAGATGATGACGGCGTTACTTTTAAAGAGACGGCGCCGTTAATTTGAATTATTTAATATTAATATTTAAATAAAATTTTATACATTTAATTAATTAACATAATTTATTAGGAATATTCTAAAAATTTCCAATAAATCACTCTTAGCTAATTGAAGGGTGAGGAACTCAACGGTGCACTCGGATTTTTGATCCGACGAGTATTTATTTATTTGATTATTTAGGGTATTTAAATATTATTAAAATATTCGATGAAAAATCAACGAATTCCAAATGCCTCCAAAATTTCACCCTTAGCTAATTTAGGTGTTCTGAATGCAATGGTGAAGTCGGATTTTCAATTTGAGGTCTAGATAAAAAGTTAATTTTCTAGGGTTTGGGATTTTCTAGAATTTCTGGTTTGACTCAATTGACTTCTGGGTTGACCTAGGTTTCAGAGATGAGTTCTAAATTACTTAATTAGTGACTTAGAACCTTAATTAAGATTTAGATTAGTCTTAATTGAGCCAAGTAACAACATGGGTTGTTACAGACACTTCCTTAGGGACTACACATGGAAAACGTTGTGCACTGCGGCAAAATTTATTGGCAATTCTAACTGGTAGGCAGCTGACCCTATCTTATTCAGAATTTTGAATGGTCCAACATATCTTGGGCTGAGCTTACCGATAACCCCAAAGCGATAGACTCCTTTCATGGGACTAACTTTTAGGTATAGAGAGTCTCCTTCCATAAACTCCAAGGGTCGATGATGGAGGTCATGATATTTGCTTTGCCTATCCTGGGTCGTCCTGATACGCTGCTGTATGATCTTTATTTTCTTGTTTGTCTCCTTCACTAGCTCGGAGCTGAATAATTGAACATCACCTATCTCTGCCCAAGACATTGGTGTAGAGCATTTCCTGCCATAGAGTGCTTCATATGGAGCAATCTTGATGCTGGCTTGGAAGCTGTTATTGTATGCGAAGTCCACTAATAGAAGGTGATCTCCCTAAGATCCTACAAAGTCTAGTATGCAGAGGCGGAGTAGGTCCTCCAGTGCCTGATTTACCCTCTCTATTTGAGGGTGGAAAGCTGTGTTCATGGCTAGCATGGTGCCTAAGTTTTGATGAACAGCCTGCCAAAACTTTGATGTGAATCGGCTATCTCTGTCTGATACGATAGTTTTTGAGATGCCATGAAGCCGAACTATTTCCTTAATGTAGATTTTAGCAAGTCTCTCGACTGAGTCAGTTTATCGGATCGGGAGGAAGTGTGCAGACTTAGTCAACCGATCAACTATGACCCAAATAGTATCTGCCCCAGATCTCACACGAGGTAGACCCATAACGAAGTCCATCGATATGTCTGACCATTTCCACTCTGGGATCTCTAGTGGATGTAGCAGACCTCCTGGCCTTTGGTGTTTTGCCTTTACTAGGCAACATGCGTGGCACTTAGCCACAAAGTCTACTATGCTCCTCTTCATTCCTAGCCACCAGAACGATGATTTCAGATCCTGATACATTTTGGTATTTCCTGGGTGCACTTGATATCCCGAATTGTGGCCTTCAACCAGTATTTGGCGTTGCATGGATTTAGGGATCCACAAGCGATCTCCTAGATATATAGCTTCTTTCTGAAAGCGAAGATCAGTGCGGCGGCCACTCTCAATGGCCTGTTTAAAACTCAGGAATTCCTCGTCTTTAGTTTGTGACACAGACACATCTCTGTGAAAGGTGGGTTCTACGTTGATATTTGCTAGCGTTAGGCTGAGTCTATCCTCGCTAATAGGTTTGATACCCATTTTACAAAACTCTTCTATCAACGGGCCCTCTGATATGATGGCATTTAGGGAGGCTTGATGACTTAAAGCATCGGCCACAATGTTGGCTTTCCCGGGATAGTATTGAATGTCCAGGTCATAGTCGCTCATCAGTTCCAACCACCTTCTCTGTCTACAATTTAATTCCCACTGGGTGAATATGTATCTCAGACTCTGGTGGTCGGTGAAAATTGAGCATGGTCATAGTCGCTGATCAGTTCCAACCACCTTCTCTGTCTACAATTTAATTCCCGCTGGGTGAATATGTATCTCAGACTCTGGTGGTCAGTGAAAATTGAGCATTGAACTCCGTAGAGGCAGTGTCGCCAGATCTTCAGGGCAAACACCACTGCGGCTAACTCAAGGTCATGGACTGCATAATTCTTTTCGTGAACCTTCAGTTGTCGCGAGGCGTAAGCGGTGAGCTTTCCTTCTTGCATTAGCACAGCCCCTAGGCCTATGCCCGAGGCATCCGTATATACTTGAAAGTTCGCTCCTTCTTTTGGAAGGACCAATACAGGGGCAGATGTAAGTGCATCCTTAAGCACTTGAAAGGCCTCTTCGCACGCGGGTGACCATTCAAATGGTACCACTTTCTGGGTGAGTTTGGTGATAGGAGAGGCGATTTGGAAAAATCCCTTCACAAACTTTCTGTAATAGCCTGCCAATCCTAGAAAACTTCTGACCTCCGTTACTGTTTTAGGCTGAGCCCATTCCTGGATTGCTTGAATCTTATTTTGATCCACTCTGATCCCGTGAGCAACCACAATATGGCCTAGGAAGGCGAC